>OZ007554.1:34853863-35303603 GCA_963931855.1 Philhelius festivus | reverse complement strand
TAATGGATCTTCTAACTGCGTGGTGATAGATTGGTTTAATAATGTTTAGAGTTGTTTTAGGGCAGTTGCCATAGATGAACAAACCGTAGTCGATTTTGCTAAGAATTAACATTTTAGTGATTAAAATTAAGGTGTTAATATGTACATTACTTTTCTTACTACCTAAATACTTAATAATATTTTCCCTCGCAGCTATAGATTTCTTAAGTTTAATACAATGTTCATTCCATTTATATTTCTTATTGAAAATAATTCCTAAAATATTTAGGTTTTCAACGTTGACAATATTTATGTTATTGATGCTTAAAAACAATTGCGGACAGTTAATCTTACGACATATATGTAGTAATTTACATTTATCTATTGACAGCTTTGCACCAGATAACACTGACCAGTTTAATATATCTTTAAGAGAGTTTAAAAATAAATTTTTACAAGTATTTAAATCATTAACTTTACTGAGAATGTAAATGTCGTCTGCATACAGACAGAAGTCTAATAATTTATATTTCGATAGGATTATACAGATGTCGTCGAAAGCAATAATGAATAAAACTACGGATAAAGGGGATCCTTGGGGGATTCCATTATGTAGAGGATATTGGTTTGAAAAGCGATTATTTACACTAGCATAAAATTTTCTATTGGTTAAGAAGGATTTGACGTATCCGAAAATTTTCTTTCCAACTCCCCATTCTTTTAATTTTGTCAAGATAGTGTGTAATCCAATTTTATCAAAAGCTTTTTGAAAATCTAAGGATAGGACTGAAACATGGTTCTTCGAGGAAAGCGCTTTGGCGATGAAGTAGTCTATATGTAGGTGGGCGTCAATGCATCCTCTATTAGCCTTAAAGGCGACTTGGTTGGGAGAAATTAGCTTTTTTGTTTCGACGAACCAGAGAATGCGCTTAGCAACTATTTTTTCAAGAATTTTAGACATGCAAGAAATCAGAGAGATGGGGCGGTAGTTTTCAACAAGATTATTGTCTTTATTAGGTTTAAGGATAGGAACAAGAGAGGCTGTTTTCCAGCTTTGTGGAATGATTGCCGAATCGAGTATGTTGTTGTAAAAAATGTGGAACGCTTCACGATTTTGCGTGTCATCCTTGCGCAGGGGCCATGTTAATCTTCTCTGTATCGTTCCAATTTTAGTATATGTTCTGCCGAAGCAAGAACAAAAATAATTTATTACTCGGCTTTCGTTCATCGTAGAGTGTTGATTTTTTTTTAAATTGTAGGGAATTACAAGAACTTTAATAATAAAAAATAAAAATTTCATCGTTAAATGGGCTTTTTTCTTAATAATCACGAAAAAGTGATTTTTAAAGAACAAAAAATTTGTTTAACTTACTATAACTTTTTTTTCATTTGTTTAAACAAATGTTTTTTTTATATCATAATAGATAATGTTATAAGGAATAAAATCATGTTTAATTTTTGTTTGTGCGAGATAGTGGAGCCGAGATATTCGCAAATGACCAAAAAATGATACAAAACACATTTTTACCAATAACTTTGGTAAAAAAAGTTGTCACGTAGTGCAAATTTGGTTTTAAGCTTTTCTCATAAGCACCTATCGATCCATGAAAAAAAAATAGACCATGCCTCTGCGCGCAAGGTCAAATGACGCTTTGACTGGACTAGATGGGCAAATATAAGGAAGGCAGATAATATCGGCTAAACATAGCTGAGACTCCATTTACCGGGCATCCTTCGTGCTGATAAATTTATTTCCCTTTTTCAGTTGCCTTCCTTTTCCGTTGCAGTTTCAAAATGTCTGTAGCGTTCAGTGGAAACTTGGTCTCCACTCCACCAACCAGTGGAGTGAAACAGGTGATTCCAAAATCAATGATCCTATTAATTATTATAAAGACGAACGGTCTCGTATTGATATACTAGTTGATAAGTTGACACGGACTCTTGCTTGCATTTAAACTATAAAATTTGTAAATTAATTTTATATTTTAAAGCCAAAATGGATCGTTAACGATTTCGTAAATTTAAAAAAATGTAATTTGTTTAATATTATGAGAAAAGGTCTATCGGAGTTGACAAAAAAACATAAAATAAAATGCACGACTGCGTCGCACGAACTTGCTCTTATGTAAACGACTAAGAATTTCAAAAATGAATGTAATTAGAGAAAACTGTTCTTATGAAAAAAATTCATTTTTTATTTTTATTTATTTTATTAATGTGCGTAAATTAAATTTGTAAAAAAATATTGATCCGTTTTTGAGATATCGAATTTTTCCAAAAAAAACTAGATTTTTTTTTTTTTTTCAAAATTCAGAAAAAATGCAATGTTTTTTAAACTTTTTAGGAGCTTGTCTATAAAAAATTTCATTAAAATCCGTTATGCCGATAATGACAAATTCAAAATTCGAAAAAATTGTTCTATGGTAGATACTGTCAGTAATATCTTGATTTCAAATTTTTTTTTATTAAATTATAGATCGTAAGAATTAATCTAAATTAGCAAAATTTTCGGAAGCGTTTTCGAGCAAAATACGATTTTCGAAAACCATTTCTTAACTTTTGTATGAAGAGTACTGTCATTTTTAGGTAAAATATTGTTTTTTTTTTCATATCTTATAGATTATATTGAGAAACTTTTATTTATCATGTTTTAAAAAAATCGAGAATGGTGTTTTCGAAATATTGAGATTTCAAAAAAAATTGAAATTGAAATTTTTTTTAAAAATCCAAAAAAAAATTGAAAATTTGAATACACAATATTATTGAAACTACTAAGGAGCCTAAATATAAAAAAATGATCAAAATCGGTCGTACCGTTTTGAGAAAACCAAAAACAAAAAAATGGTTCGAAGGGGGGTACCAAAAATAACCATTTTTTGTAATTTTTTTTTCTACCATTACCTGGCTTTAACTAAATGAAATTTTCTGAAGTTTTTTTTTTTTTTAAATCTGTTGGTTAGTTTTTGAGAAAAAAAAATATTTATAAAATTTCCAAAAACATTCGTATGGCAGGTACCGTTATTTTTGGTCTTAAAAAAAAAGAAAACAACGTGTGGTGGGAAAAAATTTAAAACAATATCTACCAAGTTTGAACAGACCCACTTTTTTGGTCTTCGCTATCATCGTAATGTCAACTTTGATCAAAATCTCGAGTTCGATTTTTTTACGAATGCCTAACTTGCCTTATAGTACCTATAAGTCGCAAGTAAAAAAGGGAGTGAGTCAATTTTAGTATTAAACAATATACCTTCCTCTCCCGTCTAGATAGATTTGGGTTTTGAAAGACTTCTTCATTCACGAATCGCCCACGAATGATTTATAGTTTTGATTTTGATTCTTTTAAATTTTCCCGAAAAATGAAAAAAAAAGAGCTTCCCTCTGTCCATATTTTGAAGATGATTTGGTACCATCAACAACAATTCAATGTCTACCGCTTAGAACAGTTCCGTTCTATTCCCGTCAGCTGCTGTGGCTTTATTGAACTAACGTTTAGATACAAACAGCTAGTATTATTTCATCAAGCTCGAATGGTCGGAATTTTTTATGTCATCTAGGTTAAATGATATCAGCGGAATTCTGGTTGTCAATGCAATTTTACAGTTTTCAGAAAGGATTTTTCCATATTCTCATCACCAACAGCGATTCTACTGCGATTTTTTCTTTATCGTTTTTGTTGGCTTGATTTCTGACATGGTATCATTGAAAAGTTCTTTTTATCTGAAGATTCTTTAAATACAAACTCTATGACCTACTGAGATAAATCGGCCAAGTAGAAGACATAGTACTATTATTGGATTTGTTGAATTATTGATTCAAAATAGCTTATTTTTCAATACGCAGTTTTTGTCAAATTCCGTTTATCTTACATCGATTTTCTGAAAAAAAATCCAATGTTAACTATGTACATATATCCAACCAAGATTAAAATTCTAATAATTAACGCGGGAAGATTATTTTGCCCTTGGCCTGGTATTGCTTTTATAGGAAGGTTTTTATAATGCAAACTCACATTCAACTGATGAGTCCATTTGAGATCGCCGGGTCGAAACGCAATTTTTGTGGACTTTAAGGCCAAACAAAAATAAGCTATTTTGAATCAAATTCTTTTTATCTTTTCGTAAAATTTCCTTACTTTGTTCTTGCTATGACATCCCTCTATTTCTTTGATCCCGAGTTTTTCTTTCTTCTTATCTTTCGTTCTGAGAAGTCGGTGTTCCTCACTATACTCTTCTGATAATAGAACACCATATTAGCTCTAGTCATTTTATATCTTTCTTGTTTTGTTGAATGTGTATGTGTTTGCCGGTATTCGTTGTTAAACTCGGAATTCGGTTGTGGATTTAAAGTGCATCTCTGATGGCTTCTTGGCAATGTTTTCAATGGTTCTCAATATTTGATGGTTGTGGCATAGGACTTCTTAAGAATTGTCTTGCTTTCTCTTCTGCTTTTCTTTTATTATAATTTTATTATAATTTGCACAAACGCGACGGGTTATGACTACCATTAAAATGTTATTGTTTACCAAAGTGCGAGCCAACGTAATGTTCAGGGGATTTTTAAGGACATTGGTTTGGAAATTTTGTGCATCGCAATGAGGGGGAAAATAGAGAACGGCAAAATATTAAACATTCTAGTAGTGCGGCTAAGGAAAGAACCTCTATATTTGACAGTACGCCCGAAGTTATGGTTCCTGGGTTAACACGAATATTACAGCAAAATTTTTGAGGGGAGATATGAAATTTCCTATTTCAATTAAACTATATTGACAGAAAAACCGATAGTAGCTATCCGACGTCAAATTTCCTCACAGAATTAGGTTGTGTTTGGCTTTTTTTGGGATATTCCCAGAAGTACCTTGGTCAGAGTCAATGTTGGCCCCTGAGTACATGCGTTCATCTTTGATGCTCGAACAGTGCCATCTGTTGATGGCATTGTGGCCAATATGGTTAATTGTTCATTGATCAGCAGACCTCCATGTCCTCTTGCTGAAGCACCAAGCCATCCTTTCGTTCAGATATCGTAATAGTCATTGAATAATTTACAACAACATTACCTCAGTCACCTATAAATTAACGCCGAGTAGGAGGTACACTGAGAAGTGGTAAGAACTACCCCACATGGCAAGCTTTGCCCAATGACTATGAGCATTTTGCTGCCATTTCCTGTATACCGAAGGAATCCCCCGTGTAAACTTACTCGTAGTTCCTAACAAGGTAGGTAGGAATTGCGGCCACGAGCAGTCTTGTCCTGCTCAGTGACCCAATTAGCGCTGAAATGTGCTGTTTGGATACCATTAAACTGTGGATTAAGTGCGATATGATGAGGGATTTATGAGCTTGCCTATATCTTAATCATTAGCACAAATTCTTCAGATCGAGAAGAACTCTTTACAGATGTCGTAGGTTCTTCTGTGAGGCACTTTATGGTGATGTTGACAGAAAGAAATCAAATATTTGATCTTTGGAGACTGCGTACCAGCTATCGCCACGTATTTTGTTCTGCAGTACAGTCGGTAGACCTGCGTTGGTCATCGGAAGAAGTATGGGGCACGTTTTTTTTCCGATTCTGCCACCAAAGATGTCTTCTTTTTTTTTTTAGTGTCCAGAAATTAGCTAGAGCGCAGGAGCTCTTAGAAGATGCCTTTGGTGTCATCATCCGGGACAAGTGCCCATACGAGTATTATGTTGGTGAATTTAATCTTGATGTGAATGATCGTGAAGCACGTTTAAATAGTCAAAACTCAAAACCTAAGGATTGCTAAGGATTGCTCGAAGGATAAATTTTCAATGAAATAAAAGCTTTTTTTATTCTCGTTAACAGTCTTCGTGTTATATATCGTAGATTTTATCGAAAAACGAATTTCTTGATCAGCTGCAGCGCCGGCCTATTTAGGGGACCTTACATTTCACGTAAAGATCCGAAAATCATCGGCTTGTTTCGTTGCTTGTTCGGTCGACATTAAATCCTTCCGTATCAGAGGATTGTTGTTTCTCGCAATTAAATAACTTGGTTGGAAGTCATCTGAACTGCACGATTACCAATCTATAGGACTAGTACCTAAGTATAACTCCAATAAGGGAGAGCTAGTGAAACAACTTTATGTAGGAGCCATATTGTGGAATATGTCGTAGTAGGTCATAATAAGATATTCACAAAGTGGATCTAACTGGATGACATCGTTTATTCCACCTAGGAAGTTTTGCAAAAGAAGAACTGGACAAAAGAAAAACTGTCTCATTGGGAACACTCCCGAACCTTGTCCAATTTTTCTAATATTTGTAGTGTGTTGATTATAAGGGTGGTCATAGATTACCGATTTAGAAGATTTGTCTGGCTTTGAAGTATGTGCAGGTGTGCTTATAAGTTTTATTTGCGGTGTTTTAAGACTTTAAGAAAAATATGAAAAAAAATGTATCACTAGAAAATGTAGGTCCCAAAATATGAACCACAAAGAAATTTATACTAACTTGAAGCAACTCATTTAACATAGATAATACTGCAAGCCTTGCGAAATTTTTGTTTCGATCTGACTAATTTGTGCCAAAAACGTTACTTTGACACAAGTGTTACATGACCTTATTATGCTTTGCCTTACTATAGTGCTTATCTATAGTTTTTTGGGATGTAATATGATTATTTAGGTATTTTACTTACCAATTTTATGCCGTGTCATACCTACCTACCCGCATACAGTTTAACAAAAAAATTAAAATTATATTTCTAAAAACCTTCAATTACAAGGATTTTCTAAGCCCAAAAGTAAAGTGCCTAAAATGCACTTTCTTTCCATCATAAATCAAAAACTTTGCCTGCATTAATTTTGCTTTTGTCAAATTTAAACAAATTACCCTCGTCCCCTCGTTACCAACGCTATGCACACAATTAACATTCTTGAAATGAATAAACACAATTTTTTCGAACGTGAAATTATTCAATTTAAGGGATGACACTGGCGTAAACACATTTTTTTCTTTTTATTTTTTTTTTAATATTTCAAACAACCCGATTCCCTGCCAATTGATAAACAGGAGAACCCAAAAACAACAACATGAAATATTGAATGACATTTAACATGTTACGTTATACGATGCTCTGCGAAGTGCACAAAGGCATCAGCTATCCCTTTTTAAAATAACTGTCACAAGTACCTATATGTGTATATGTCTGTAATACCTTCTGTCAGTTAGACGTCATAACAGCCGTGGCAAATATAAAAAAAAAAACGAAAAACCAACAACCAAAGATCCGCGGCACCCTCCTCGGTTAACGCAATGAAAGGGCATACTTTTAACATGTCTTTTTATAGAGTGAAACAAAAAAACAAACGAACGCAAAACAAACCCTTCTCTCACAATAAAATTATAATTTGTCACCCCCAAAACGGAAGAAGCGTGTGTTGAACGGTTTTTTTTTTTTGTATTTTATTAAACCACCGCCATCGGTTATCCTTAAACGATGACATTTCTGACGACTGCAACTCATACCAGGCTAATTGCTTCCGTTTGGTGAGAACAGTGTTTCGGATGGCGTAAAGTCATCAACATGTCAGGGGTATGATCATTTGTCATTTTTGCTTTTGGTTGTCATTTTTTTTTGAGTTGAGCAAGTTGAATATTTGTTAAAGTAATATCAACCTGGAGATTTTAATCGAACATGACACTTCGCAGTTTAGAGAGGTGCAGAAAAAGTGAGCCCTAAAGGTTTTCATATTCTGTTTTCCAGACAGAATATGAAAACCTTTAGGGCTCACTTTTTCTGCACCTCTCTAAACTGTAAAAAAATATTTGGACACTCAAAGAACTTTAGTCAGACATTGTTACAGCTAGGCATCTTGTTAAATGAATTAAGAACGGATAAATGTGATTATTCGGCTCCAAAAACTATCGGAAATTATTATAAATGGTGGCAAATGCCAATTCTACTTCTGTGAAGTACGACGTAAACATACACAAGATACACTTCAAAAAGACATGATTTGCAGTGCTCCTAAAGAAAAGATTTTCCGTTGGTCCGACACCAACTGGACAAGCACTTCCATGTTAAAAGAGTATTGGACAGAACGAGATGCTGTCAGGTCTGACCGGCCACGGAGCAGCCGTTCTGCAGCACTTTTGACCAGACGCAGAACCAGGGAATTGGGCATCAATCGGCGGTCTTTGCAGAGATTTTTGGTGAAAGACTTCAAGATGTTCCCTTGCAAACTGCAGATAGTGCATCAGAGATGTTAGCTACTTCACCACAAAGCGCGTGTTACCTACGCTCAAGTCATTCTGAATCTCCACCACCACGAGGGAGACAACTTTCCATGGAAAGTCATCATGAGTTACGAAGCCCATTTCCATATCTTTGAATATATGAATAAGCAAACTTATCGATTCTGGGACAACGAAAATCAACTTTTAACTAACTAATAGCTATCAAACTATTTTTACTTCCGACTTATAGGTATTATAAGGCAAGTTATGCATTCGGAAAAAAAAAAATCGAACTCAAGATTTTGATCAAATTTGACACTACGATGATAGCGAAGACTGTCTGCCTGTCTTTTTAACTAATCAGCTCGGCCGATTTTCTTTAAACTTGGTAGATAGTATTTTTAATTCTTCCCCCCCCACACGTTTTTTTTTTTTTAAGACCAAAAATAATGGTACCAGCCATACGAATTTTTTTTGAAATTTTATATATACATATGTAGGTATGTATTTTTTTTTTTTCTCAAAAGCTGTTCGCCAGATTTAAAAAATAAAAATACAAAAAAATTTCATTTAGTTAAAGCTAGGTAATGGTTGAACATTTTTTTCCGAATAGTAGTTATTGGGGGTACCCCCATTGAACCATTTTTTTCTAATTTTGAATTTCTCATTATAAACATAACGGATTTTAATGAAATTTTTTATAGAGATGCTTCTAAAAAGTTTAAAAAACATTGCATTTCAAAACTTAAAAAAAAAAATATTTTTTTAGTTTTTAGAAAAAAAGTCAGTTTTTTGAAAATTCAATATCTCAAAAATGGCACAATATTTTTTTTTTGGAAATTTAATTTTCATAAAAACCTACAGTTGGCGTACCAAAATTTTTTCTTAAAAATGTTTTTAAAATTTTGTATATTAAAGCTTATTAATATTATAATTTTTGTTCTTCTCTTACTACTAAATAAAATAAAAAAAAATTGTAACATCAACAACAATTAACAACATCATGTCAACATTTTATATTTTTATTTTTTCAATTAATTTTTTTTACTTATTTTCAATTAATTAATAAATCAAAACTTTTAAGACATACTGTAAAATACTTGCTAACAATATTGTATTTTCCTTTTCATTCGTTCTAAACAAGTATTCTATACAAATAATTTAAATTCTAAAAAAAGATTCAATTCTATACAATATAATTAACTTCCCAAGCAGAGAGTATAAAAGGCCGCGCAAAACAAATATGATTCACTTCTGATTGTGCTCTCTTCAGGAAACATTTCGATGGTATACTACTGCCTTTTGATATTTTCAAGCTTGTTCAAAAAGAGGACTGAGTATCTAAGTTTAAATTAAATCCCATTGACGGAGTTATCTCTCTCATTGGTTTGATATAAATTTTTGTTTTTTAAAATCATTGTGCTATCGCCCATTCAGCGGGATACTGCGTCGTTTCGCATATCCTGCGGTGGAGGATAAAACAATAATCCATTTATACTCGTACTGCTACTGTACTTTATGGTCTTATCGTACTAAATACCATGTTCGTCAAACAAAGCCGACACCTGGTCACTTACAGCAGTGGTGGAAATTAAACCCAGATTGATTACCATTTGGTATCTAGTTTCATGAAACCCCGGGTAAAAGATTGCAAAGTGATACTAGGAGAAGCGATCGCCCACCAACACCGTCTCCTACTGACAGAATTTTTTATGGAGACAGTGAACGACAACAAACATACAAAAACTTTTGGGAAGATCAAATGGTATAATCTGGATAAGGAAAAAGGCGAAGCTTTCATTTCGAATATGCAAAACTTTCTGTATAACAACACCGATATAGTTCGAAATGAAGAGAGTACAGCACAAAGTATGTGGGATCTCCTACAGAGAACTTGCAAAGAAAAAGCCAAAACACTGTTAGGGGTTTCAAAAGGACACAACCAACAAGGCAAAGAAACATGGTGGTGGAATGATGAAGCTAAATCAGTTATAAGTAAAAAGAAAATGGCTTTCAAGGCTTGGTCGAAGTGCCCCTCTAATGATACAGAGCAAAAGTCACGCCTCGAAGTGGAATATAGAAACTGCAAGAAAGAAGCGAAGAAGAAGTGCGCCCAAATTCAAGCAAAGAATACAGAAAACCTGTATCGGGAGCTGGATGAAATTTCTACCCCGACAGCTGGTGCTATTCAAGAGCTACGGCAAAATACGAATAAGGGCGCCACTATCTTCAAAATAGCCGCTCAAAGAAGAAGAAATGCCCAGGAGATTTGTTCGCCAAAGTTCATTAACAATGCTCAAGGCCAACTACTTGTGGAAGACAACGAAATTCTTCACAGGTGGCGACAGTATTGTGACGGACTTCTAAACGAACAATTTCCAAGGCTATACTTTCCAATAGCTTCACCTAACTTAAGCGAAGTATCCGATGTCACAGTCGAAGAAGTTAGTGAGGCGGTAAAATACTCCAAAAAGGGAAAAGCTGTTGGCCCAGACGAAATACCCTCAGAGTTTTGGAAAAAGATGGGAGACATCGGGTTTAGATGGCTCATGATTCTTGTCTCCAAACTTATACGAGGTGATCGCATGCCTAATCAATGGAGGGAAAGTTACCTTCTTCCAATTTATAAAGGAAAGGGTGATACTCGAAGCTGTGATAATTACCGTTCGATTAAGCTGATGTCACACACCATGAAGATCGTTGAGCGAGTCTTGGGTAGCCGACTGCGAAAAATAATTAGGCTATCTGATGACCAGTGCGGGTTTGTCGGGGGTAAGTCAACCACGGATGCAATCCAGAGTATAAGAATAATTATGGAAAAACATCGGGATTCTTTGGAGGATTTGCATGTCGTATTGGTTGATTTTGAAAAAGCATTCGATCGGCAACCACGAGATCTAATATGGGTGGCCCTCAGGCAACGAGGAGTTCCAGAAACCTATGTGCGGATAATTATGGACATGTATGATGGAGCAGTTACTAAAGTAAGATGCGCAGCTGGAGTCACCGAAGAATTCGAAATCACAGTAGGTGTACACCAGGGAAGTGTCTTGAGTCCCCTGCTCTTTATTACAGTTCTTGATTACCTGCTTGAAGGCAAAGTGACGGATCCAAAAGTGCATCAGTTATTCTTTGCTGACGATGGAGCCATCATAAGTGAAGACCCGATATCCCTACAACGAGCACTTGACGTATGGGTGGATGTTCTAGAAGGAAGTGGGTACCGCATAAGCGCGAAAAAGACAGAATACCTATGCTGCCCATTTTCTGATCCACACAGGCCTATTCCAGACATTTATTTGAATGGAGTAGTGCTTCCCAAGTGTGAAAAGTTTAAATATCTGGGGTCTATGATAAATAACGAAGCTACTTGTGATGACGATATCAATCATCGCGTAAGCGTAGGGTGGATGAAGTGGCGGGAAAATTCTGCTATCTTCTGTGACCGAAAAATGCCCCCTAAGCTGAAAGGAAAGCTCTACACTTCAGTTGTGCGTCCAGCACTCACATACGGTTCACAATGTTGGACAATGTACAAAAAGTATGAGAGTAAGCTAACGGCAGCTGAGATGAAGATGCTTCGTATGACAGCAGGAGTTACAAAGCTTGATCGAATTAGAAGTACGAATATACGAGGAAGCCTTCATGTTAAGAATACCATTTCCCAAAAAATTGAACACGACCGACTCAGTTGGTATTGCCATGTTCAAAGGAGAGATCCTGAGAACCCCGTCAAAAAGGCAATATCATACAACGTTCCAATTCGGAATAAAAAGAAAGGTAGGCCTAAACACTCCTGGTACAAACAAATGCAAAAACACCAGCATTCAGTTGGCCTCAGAAATGGAACAATACAAAACCGGGAGGCTTGCCGCCGATTTCTGAGGTCAACCCGGCGAACCCCACAGGCGGATCACTAGTGTGAAGCAGATACGTGGGAGAGTTATGATCCCCTCGACATCGAGATCATAACAGCGCCGAAACAAAGGAAGAAGAAGAAGAAGACTGCTACTGTACTTTATGTATACGAAGACATTAGAATATACGAATACGAACTAATAAAGATTTCAACTGAAGTATATAAAACACTGTTTTGGTTTTTTGGAACGGAAAAGAAGAATCTGGAAGATACAAAGAAACAAACCTTGCCCAGAGCAAAACAACAAATAAAATAAATTTGTTATAAATTTAAAATCTCTAATAACATTCGTTTTTAAAATTTCTAGTCTATTACATAGGAGCAAGTTCGTGCGACCCAGTCGTGTTCTCACACCATTTACGAAAAATGGTTATTAATGGTACCCTCAAAACTATTTCTTTTTGTTTTTGATATTCTCAAAAACGGTACAACCGGTTTTGATCATTTTTTATGCCAAGGCTCTACAAAAGTTAGGATAATATTGTATAATCAAATTTTAAAAACTCATATATTTCGAAAACCGCATGCTCTATTTTTTTTAAAACTTAATATTCAAAAGTTTTTTTTTAAATAAAATATACAAGATGTAGGAAAAAAATGTATTTAAATTTTTTCGAATTTTGAATTTCTCATTATCGACAAAAATTAATTTGGCGTTCCAATATTTTTTCTAAAAAAGTTTTTGAAAAATTTGTATTATTTAAAAAAACTACAAATCTTCATAAAATATTAGAAACAAGCTGTTAGTTACCGATGTGATAGGTATACATAAATTTCAAATTCAATAAAAATTTTTTCTGAATGTAGATCACCGCAATAGACCTTTTAATTCCCCAGATTAACAGTTTGATAAAAAAATTAAGTTTCGTGGTAACAAAACAGAACATACTTTTGTTACGGGTATGACCCTTTTATGATGATATCTAAAGTGTATTTTTTGAACACAAAATTTTGATTGAGACAACTTTTTTCAGAAGAAAAAAAGCGTCTTTTAATTCGATGTGAAAACCTCAAATACATAGAATTGTTTGTTATCAGTCACTGACGGGACTTTTGTGTACAATCACTGACATAGGATACCACTTGAACGTACTTCGTCGCAGTTTCTTGGGTAGAGCGTTCAGAAGAAACCAGGTTAATTTCATGGTTAGATGAAAGTATTTGAAGGATACCACTGAAGAGCTTTCAATAAGATCTTTATCAGCACCAGTTTTTTCTGGGGTAATTTCTGAATTGCTATTTCGAAATATGTACATAATTTTATTTTTGGACGGAATCAAGACACTGAAGACCAACAAAGCAGTAGGACATCATGGCATTCCTGCAGAGCTTATTTACAAGCGGCGCAAACTACATCGAGCGAACTCCTGCATCCACTCATAAAGAAAGCTTGGGTCTCCGAAGGATTTCCGATGAGCGGGAAAAGGGAATGATAGTCAAGCTCCCTAAAAAAGGAGACCTAACACAGTGCGAAAACTGGAGGGGGATTCGCGTTCTGTCTGCCGTTACCAAAATATTAGCGAAAATAGTACTGGAACGCTTCAAGGAACATCTAGAAGCCACACTCGATGCCGAACAAGCAGGTTTCCGCGCTGGATCCTCATGCATTGATCATATCAATACTTTACGGATCATAATTGAGCAGTGCGTCGAATATTGTTCAACACTTAACACTTCAGTGACACTTCGTTGATACCTGCCGTCGTCGTCTATGTCGTCTTTAATTCCATTAAAACCTCTAAAAATTGTCATCAATGGGTTGCTGGTTTACTCATTACATGTTGTTCAGGCATAACACTAACAACATGTGATTGAGTTAAACTAATATGCCCAACAAGGATGAACACGAATAAAATAATGTGAATTATAAGCGACATAGAAATAAGACACGGCAATTCTCCGCTTTAGTTCAGCCGCCATCCCTGGAGATAAAAAAAAATCTGAGACAACCACCTTTAGTCTCAGAACATCGTGCCACACATCTTTCCTATCCTTCTTTCTCTTCCGTAACTTCACGCCCGCGCTGTGTTAAAACATTTAAAGGGTAATCATATTCCCTTGAGCGTGAGTTCATTATAAAAAAAAAAAAAAAAACAAAACAGGGGTGGAGAGAGAAGCAGAAATCGTGGCTGAAAATCAACTCCGGCAAAACAAAGATGATCAGCCTCGGAACACAGTCATCTTCTCTCATAAATATATCTCAACAACCGGTAGAGAAAGTACAGAGCTTCCAATACCTTGGAAGTATCATCTTCACCGAGCTCCTCATAAAAACGGGTCAGGAACCTATTGACTCTATTATACGACGTCGAAAGTGGCAGTGGATCGGGCACACGCTTCGAAAAGGCGACAACTGTATTGCAGCGCATGCAATGGAAACCGCTCACTCAAGAAGGAAGAAGAGCTGGAGGACCGAGAAGCTCATGGAGAAGGACAGTCGAGGAGGAGTCAGCTAACTAGGTAAGAGTTGAAGCGAGTTGCGAATCATATCCAGGAACCTAACACGATGGCGAGCTGGAGTTGTGGGTGCCCAATGCCTCACTAGGAGTCCCCCACAGACATAAAAGGCCTGAGGACCTAAGTTAGTATGTAAGTGAGTATAATTTTTGGACTTATGAACCGCTAAATAAGTTGTACAGTCGATT
Organism: Philhelius festivus; assembly: GCA_963931855.1. Taxonomy (NCBI): domain Eukaryota; kingdom Metazoa; phylum Arthropoda; class Insecta; order Diptera; family Syrphidae; genus Philhelius; species Philhelius festivus. The sequence goes on along the minus strand of OZ007554.1, from coordinate 35,288,865 downwards.
TTGGAGCGGTCTCATTTTGTTTTAAAATATCACTTTCCCAGAGTAAGCGGCAACAACGTATGAAATAAATTAATCTGTTTCTTATTCTTTTTGAATTCTGTTTCACATGTTTAAAAGATTTAAAGTTGCCAGTGTTTCTATAGTAATAAGGTTTTCGTTTTTTGACTCAACCTTATAACTCCCTGTATTACGTAACCGATATCAAATTGGACTTATCATTGTTATCAAAGCCTCAATGAACCGGCTTTTTGGTAGGTTCTATTTTCCCCACCGTATGAGAGACCCCTAATTTAAAATAATGATAATTGAATATTCGCTATTTTCAGCAGAAGCATATAATAAGATCCATTAATTAAATTCATAATTTATTAGGGTTTTGCAAGCACCAAAAAAGAAATACCTACTGTTAAACGCCCAACAAAAAATTAAAACGAAAACAAAAAATAAAAATCCAAGAAAACAGTTCCCCACCCAAACAGCTAAACAGCTTCATTAATGAGATTTTCTACCCCATATCGAATTCAAATGAATGAAAAAGGCCTCATTTAGCTCACTGAATAAACATTTCCAACTAAACCATCAAAATTATCTCCATCACAAAATCTCTCCAATTCCACCAAAAAATCCAAAACTAAATTCTTCCAGTTAACCACAAAAGAACTGTTTTACTAAATAATAAAAGAACCAACAAAAAACCACTAAAGTATCTATAAAAATATTATGAACAAAAAAAAAATATAAAACCCATCTCACCACATTCACACTAGGTTAGGTACCCTGGAAACGGTTGGGTTCGCCGGTCGGTACCCCCCATCGAGTCAATCGATCGATTAAAATCAATATCAGGTTCAGCAAAAGGAGATGGAAACGCTTAGCGGAGCTGAACAATGGCCCGGCAATTCATTCGGTGAAAGATACAGCTACCGGGGAGCTGGGAAGCGTCATTTGTTTTGGTGCACAGGTGAGGTCTTTTCAAGAGAACTCGCGTGTTTTTTTTTCTGTTAGTTTGTCTTGGGTGAATATCATGCTACCGCCTTACGATCTCGCTGATGCGTGATGGTATTGATTCGGAGGCTGCCGCTGATGATGACTCTTTACCATGTCCATATTCCCAGATTCGGATGGGACACGAGGAGAGATATGACATCATGTCATCATGGAATTTGATTTACGGCTCATTCGATATGAATTTATATGCGAGAGATCTTGGCTGCAGATAGCTATAGCAGCCGACATACGAGTATGCTAGGTTAAGATTTTTTATTTGTTTGTTTAGTGGTATTTCATAGATATTGAAATATATTTTATATGTTTTTGATTTGTGTTTTATTGGGCTCCTCTGCCAGCGAGGTATTCTGATGGAGGTGATGTGATTCGAAGAAAGGGTTTAATAGGTTTTGTGTTTTTTTTTTGTACGGATAGTAAATCTTTTGTTCTTAATTTATTGGAGAAGGTTTATGCTAAGGGGGCCTTAGTGGCAGAATCGGTTTTAATTACCTTTTCTTCGAAATGCATTTTGAATAATTTCACCAGTCTTTCTGTCCAATGATCAAGGTTGATTTTCCACGAAGTCTTCTGAAATAATAGAAGTATTAATGTCACAATGATCATCTCCACTTCTCCCTGTGTTCTTGTTGTTCGTTGTCCAAAGAATTTGATAGGAGATACGAAGCACAAGGGCTCAATTTTTCTTAAGCGCGAAATCGTCCAACTTTCGAAGATAATCTTAGGTTAACTCTTAAAACATATTTTTAGTCATTTTAAATCTCGAATTAACTCGAAGTTAACCCATGAAATTTGAGTCAATTTTGGATAGACCAGAGCTGTGAAGTTAGTACGCCAAACTCAAAATTTCGGGTGAAGAAGGTATAAATAAGGTGTAGTTCATACCCATAATAGGGCACTTAATTTTGTTTATCAAAATCGTTAGAGCAGTTTTCGACATAAATAAGATTTTGCATAACGGCTGTACAGTGCCGGATTAAGTCAGCGCGGGGCCTGTAGCAAATTCTATTAAGGGGCCCTTAGACTGTTTTAGGTTAGGTACTTATCAAGTTTATGGTATTAAATAAAACGAAACTTTTCTTGATTTAATTTGGGAAAATTTATAAATAATACTGTTGATATCGACTTCTCGGAGTAAATCATGTTCAAAATTCATTAAAGTGAGGTGATTAAGACGTTGTTGGCTCAATTCATTTTTAACACGTTTTAATGTTGAGAAAGATCGTTCACTACTGCAGTTGGTGATCATGAGAGACAAATAAATGCGCAAAGCAATTTCAACGTTCGGGAAACAAGATTGTAAAAAGTTATTTATCAACAGCTTGTAAACCTGCATTTCCAGAGCCTCAAGATTCCTGCTGTCAATAATACCAGCCACATCAGAATTGAGCATTGAAGGGAACTGCACTTATTCGTTGCTCAGACTGTCCTCCATCTGCGTAAGCACTTACGAGTACTATGGTTGCAGATTTTTTCAAAATTTCTTCTGGTGGAAGAGATTTTATATGAAGGTTTTTATAGTAAAAATTCTATATACGACTGAAATAAATCAGCCAAGCAGAAGACAGCACTATTAATGGATTTATTGAATTATTGATTCAAAATAGCTTTTATGGCCTTTAGTCCACAAAAATTGGCGTTTCGTCCGAGTGATCGCACATGGACTCATCAGTTGACTGTGAGGACCTTGTCAATACGCAATTTTTATTAAATTCAGTTCATTTTACATCGATTTTTTTACAAAAATCCAATGTGAACTATATCCAACCAAGATTAAAATTATACTCATTAAAGTTGGAATATTTTGCCAGTGGCTCAGCTTTGATTCTATATGAAGGTTTTTATAATACAAATTCTATATACTACTGAAATAAATCAGCCAGGTAGAAGACTTCACTATTAATGGACTTGTTGAATTATTGATTCAAAATAGCAAAATATTCCAACGTTAATGATTACAATTTTAATCTTGGTTGGATATAGTTCACATTGGATTATTGTCAAAAAATCGATGTAAGATGAACTGAATTTAATAAAAATTGCGTATTGACAAGGTCCTCACAGTCAACTGATGAGTCCATGTGCGATCACCCGGACGAAACGCCAATTTTTGTGGACTGGACTAAAGGCCAAAATAGCTATTTTGAATCAGGAAGAGATTTTAGCTCTCGGAATATTCCGAAAATGCCAGCAATTTTATGATAACTGTTCTGTTCATACGTTTACCTAAAGCAGTGAGTACGTTATCAATGGTGACAATAAACACCTGCATTTCATACCGTTGTCCAATTTGCGTGTAGTGCGGTGCGAAACATGATTTTTGGTATGACCAGCAGATAGAAAAATAAAATTTTAGTTGATCATTTTGGTGCAAATATTTTCTTCTTAGTAATTGTAACTAAATCTAATATATAAATAATACTTTTTTATGGTCAGAAAACGTTGGTGCGCGGGGCCCCTAAATGCGCGGGGCCCGTAGCATTTGCTACTCTTGCTTCGTGGCTAATCCGGCACTGCGGCTGTATGGTACCGTTAATTTTGGAGACAAACAAAACTTTCAATTTCAAAATCAACAAAGACCATTAAATACCAAGTTGGAAGAAAACCCCTCCAGTAGCTTAGGTAGGTCGAGGTATATTTTGTAACATATTAACTTTTTGTGAACTGTACAAAGAAAAAGTTGAAAATTTTTTAACTGAGAGCGGAAGAACGAAGCCGATTGGCCTCATTTTTACTTGCGACTTATTCGGAAAAAAAATCGAACTCGAGATTTTGATCAAAGTTGACATTACGATGATAGCGAAGCAGCGTTACCGTAGGATATTTTGGAAAAGTGGCAAAAAAAAGTGGCACTCGAGAAAAAAAGGTGGCACTTAAAATTAAAAACAAAACAACACCATATATGTATGAAAATTGACTTAAGGGAAAAAATTTCACACTAATCTCAACGAATTTATAGGAGTTGAAGAAAACACATAATAACAATCATTTTAAGGTTGCAACGTAAGCCAAAAACTAAAAATTTAACAGTTCATTTTGTATTTATTTAACATAAATAAATAAATAAAAGTATGAATAAATAATAAAGAAAAAAATTATTTAAAAGAATTCGTATCACATTTTACTTTCCTGTGATGGTTTCCCTATATTTTTTTATGAGGAGCTCATCTGGACTCCACTCAGCTAAATCACAGTTGCTTACTAAATTTAAAGAAGCCAATATATTTTCGCAAGTTTCAGTGTTTAGTCGGTTGGTGAGTTTATTTTTCATCAAAGTTAGCTTGGAAAAAACCCTCTCAGCACAGGCACTGCTATGAGGCAAGGTTAAAATGTTTGCAACAAATTCATATAAGTCGGAAAATAGGTATTCATTCAAACTATTTTTAATGTTACCCACTTTAAACCAAAACAATTCGATATTGTCAATTTCAAAAATTGGTTTAAAATCTGCGTGGACGGATTTTATTTCTAAAAATTTATAGATATTGTTCGATTACTTTTACGGGATTTTTGGTAAAATTACTAAACACAGACACTAGTTTAAAATAAATGAACTCTTGTTTTGACTTGATTACTTTGGGGTCTAAATGCCTCAAAATAGAAAGTTTTTAATTTTTGATGTCAAATCGATTAAATATTTAATCACAGAGTATTTGATAATAACTAAGAATATTTTTTTTAACTTCAACAAGTTCATTTTCGGTTAATCTTTCACTTATAACACAATTTTCGGCTTCAAAACCGATGTACATATATATCTGATATTTGTTTTATAAAATTTCCATTTTTGTAATCAATTTCAAAAACATTTTTGTCAAATAAAAATTCTTTAAGAATAAAGTTTTGAAAAATAATAGTTAAAGTATTTTCAATTGAGGAACACAAATAAACAATTTGTGACGACTCTGTTTGAAATAGTTTATTTAATTTATTTATTATACCCAGTATATATTTAAGAAATTTTAAATAAATCAAATTTATAGCATTTAAGTTTTCTAAAATATAATCTATTTTGGAAATTATATTCTGTGCTCGTTCTTCTAACTTTGCTACTAAAAAAAAGTGTTGCAAAACTGTCCATTGCTCTACAATTCGACAGTTGACAGCTTCAAATGATAGCCACCTCGTTTTACTCAGCTTCAATAATTTGTGCTCTGGAACATCAAAAATTTTTTGTAGTTCTTTGAATTGAATATTCCTTTTCGCACTTAACTTAAAAAAATTAAAAACACTTCGACAAAATTCTATATTTCGCGGCAAAACCTCGGCCGCTGATTCGTTGACTAAAGCCATTGTATATATAAACTATAGTACTCTCATGAAGAGGAACGAACGACGCGGCACCATACGAGCGTATTCCATAACTTTTTACGTAGAGTTGTGGAGAGTGAGGACAGACGATAATCAGGAAGGGGTGATAATATTTTCGGTAAAAGCAAACCGAAGGTGCAGAACAAAGCGACAACAAGAAAGCTATTTTTTGTTTTGTTTTTATTCATTTTCTATACAAATAAGTATGATGTGGCATTTTTTGCTTCACGCATAGAGAAAAACGGTATATTGTTGGAATGAAGGTTTTATTTTGTTCGTTCGCTGTGTTGTATCTATGTATGTTGGAGCAAAAAAATATTATGTTTGTAGGTACGAGTAGAGGATTTTAATTCAAATATGTACACGATTACCACTCAGAACAATTTTTTTGTATAGGTAGTTAGATACCTAATTATTTTTGTAAGCAGATTTTTAAAATGCAGAATTTCGAGAATTAGAGTATTAGAGTCCTGAAATAGGTACAGAAAAATTATATTGAAAGCTAAAATTTTGAAGAGTAGAATTTTGGAATGCAGATTTTTGGGAAATTAAATTTTGAAATGCATAAAACTTAATAAGTAAAATTTTGAACAACAGAAGTTTGAAAAAGGAATTTTGAAATGCAGAAAGCTTAGCACCTAAGTAAAATTTTAAAAAGCAAAACTTTGAAATTCAGAAATTTAGAAAATAAAATTTTGAAATGCAGAATTTTAGGAAATAAAATTTTGAAATGCAAAATTTTGGGAAATATAATTTTGAAAAATGTACTTTGAGCAGTAGAATTCTGAAATACAGAAAACTTAATAAGTAAAATTTGAAAAGCAGAATTTTGAAAAAGAAATTTTGAGAAGTAAAATTTTGAAATGCCATATTTTGGGAAATTTTAATATGCACAAAACTTAGTAAGTAAAATTTGGAAATGCAGAATTTTGAGAAGTAGAATTTTGAAATGCACAATTTTGAGAAGTAGAGTTTCAAAATGCAGAATTTTGAAAACTTTAATTTTGACAAGTAGTATATTGAAAACTAAAATTTTATCAATTAGAATCTTGAAATTCAAAATTTTGAGAAGTAGAATTTTGAAATGTAAAATAACAAAAAAAAAATCATGTGATACATCACTCCCTACATCACGAGTATGCAATTTTTAAATCGCTAAGATGCCTAGTTTAGCCAGAAATCACGTTTGAAAAAGTCAACTTTGGGGGGTCTACGGAGCTCCGTTTAGTCGCAAATCGCATTTAAAGATAAACATTTGTTTTTCGTTACATGCGATACGTGGATTGAAAGGTGGCACTCCCTAGATCATGAATATGCAATTTTTAACTCGCTGAGATGCCTAGTTTAGCCAGAAATTATATTTAAAAGTACATTGGGTGGCCCGCTCTGCAGGACTTAAGAATTTTAAGTCCCTTTTTCGGGGACACACCCTTTCACGCGACTCCATCGCTCCGATTAGGGTATGTTAAGTCACCTGGCAGGCGCCAATGCAAACAATGTATGAAAAATCAAAATTTCTTCAATTTTTAAAATAAATATTTCAAAACTCAATATTTCGAAAACCCCACGCTAGATTTATTTTAAACTTGATAAATAAAAGTTTATCAATATAATCTACAAGATGTGAGAAAAAAATTTTTTTTTCCTAAAAATAAAGGTACCCACCATACAAATGTAAAAAAAAAATTAAAAATGGTTTTAAAAATCGTATTTTTCTCGAAAACGGCGCCTGGAATTTTGATAAATTTTTTTTTTGTATGATCTTTAATTTAATAAAACAAATTTTGAAATTAAGATATTACAGCTTGTACCTACCATAGAACCCTTTTTCCAAATTTTGACATTTGACAATTTTCTCATTATGGAATTTTTTTATATAGATGCTTCCAAAAAGTTTAAAAACATTGCGTCTCAAAGCTTTGAAAAAAATATTTTTTTTTAATTTTTGGAAAGAAGTAATTTTTTTCTTGGAAAATTCGATATCTCAAAAACGGCTCAATATTTTATTTCGAAACCTAATTTCCATTCGTACAATAATAAAAACTTAAGGTTGGCGTACCAAATTTTGTTTATTTTATTTTCACTTACAAAATTATGTAATTGCAAGTTTTGTATGTGCAAAAAATTTAACTCGAGATTTTGATCAAAGTTGACTTTACGATGATAGACAAAACGGAAAAATATTTTTTTACCTAAAAATTTTTTTTTTGAAAAATCAATGTCTTAAAAAAGTTTGAGCGATTAATTTTTGAAAATATTTCTTAGAATCTTTATTTTTAAATACTTCAAATTAATATCCCAAATTTTTTTCTAGAACTTTCTTATATTTAAAATTAGTTTAATAATAAAAGGTTTATTAAACTTTGTTTGCATAAATTCGTACCTTTTATATTTATATTAACAAAATACAAAAAAACCAAAATTTTTATTTTAATGAATTAATAATTTCCAAATTTGTTTGTTCAAAATTCGCAGTGCAAATATCTTATTTTTTTACAAAATACCTATATGGATAAAAACTATTTTTTATAAAAAAATGTTTATTTTTATTTTCAAAGTTTTTCATGTGGGGTGCATCAATAATTTTTTTAAAATTGACACCAAATTTCTTTTTTTTTTTTAATTTTTCTAAAATTGCTTATGAGCAATATGTAAATGCATACAAAATATTTTTTCCAAAAAAGGTATCTGATTTTTTTAAAATACCTATTACATATGTCAATAATAATTTTATTCTATTTATTTTAATTTTTTTTTAATTAATTTAAGTTTTCTGAAATTATTTTTTTCTCGAAAAAGTTATTTAATTTTTTTCACAATTGCTTTATGTAAATATTTATACATTTTTGAAATTGTTTATACACACATAAAAAGTATTAAAAATTTTCTTTATTTTTTGCAAACAAAGTTTATATGAATAAATTTTAAAAACTGGTCTATACCTATATCAAATTTCTTTTTTTATTTTTAATTATATAAATACCTATGAACGCATAAAAATATTTTTTTTTGTAATCAAAATTATTTTCTACCATACCATATTTTATATAGGTATGTACATTTATGTAAAAGCTATTTTCTCTAATAAAAATATAGGTATACGTACCTATTAGATTTGCTTAAAGAAATAGTTTTATACCTATATATGTACATAACTATATTAATTGCAAAAAAAAAACAATTTCCACTACCTTACCACCCACTGCATCTAATGTAGGCAGTTAAAATAGTTAATTGCAATTATTATTTTTGTTCTTCAAAATTACACCAATTATTATACTTTTGAATAACAAAAATAATAATAATTGCAATCAACATAGGTAAGTTACCTAATATATTAAGATAAAGTTCCTATGTAGATATTATACTAAAATTCAAAAAAAGCCTAATCCTATCAAGAATCAATTTTCAAAATTATTCCTACTTAAATCTATTCAAATAGGTATGTGTGTCCATATAAATAAAAAGCAACGTTGTATTTTGGTTAGATATGCCGAAATTGAACAACGTTGCTTTGTTGCGTATGAAATAGCAAAAACAAAACAAATATTCTTGACAAAAAAATATAACAACAAAACACACAGAAGATCCCTCAAAAGGAAAATGATACAAAACAAATTTTATTTTCTCTTTCTCGTCTTTCTCATTGCCAGAGCTGATAAAATTTTCTCGCTCTTCCTCAATTACTACCCCACCCTAACTCAAAAGTCTCCACGACAATATTTTCCTACGACAGCGCCCTCGGTAGAGTGTATTCCATAACACTTTTTTCTGTTCCATGAGAGTACTATAGTTTATATATACAATGACTAAAGCTAAGGAGTGACTTACACAGCCTATGTGCCAAATATTTGGGATTCGCTTTTTTAAATGAGCAATTACTCCACTCTGTCTTCCAATCATAGTAGAAGCATTATCCGATGAAAAACCGATAAAATTAGATAAAGGAATACTTAAGTCTTCTAGGGTTTGAATTATTTTGTCAAAAATTGCTGACCGATGGCGAAGCTCAAGGCTTCCCAGAAATGTCCAATTTTATTAAAAATCTGCAATATTCAATGTTTTTAACATTTGAAAGATGTTTTTATGCAATTATAAACATTATATATACCTGTGCATTACTTTTTCTTTGATACTTTAATATTCCACACGAAGTTCACTGTTCGTTCACTTATCGCATCCACTTTAATTAAAACATATGCAAAAAATGGCATAAATGTCTAATGATCGTCTTAGCTTTCCAATATTCAAATCCAATTCCAATTTCAAAGTAAGATTATTGTATTCCATTTTCCATTGATGCTGCATGTATGGAAAAATGGCATGGTGAATTGCTAACTTTCGTTTTACTTGTGGGGAATAAAAAGTGGCACAGACTGAAAGGTGGTGGCTCGGTGGCACAGCCTGAAAAAAAGTGGCAATTTGACACTAAAGTGGCACAGCGGTAACGCTGTAGCGAAGACCAAGAAAGTGGGTCTCGCAATTCTGTCTGTCTGTATGTCTTTCTGTCTGTCAGTTCGACTAGAGAATAAACGGCTCGGCCGATTTTCTTCAAACTTGGTAGATATAGGTTTTGATTTTTTCCCCCCACACGTTTTTTTCTTTTTTTTTTAAGACCAAAAATAACGGTACCTACCATACGGTTTTTTCGAAATTTAATAAATATTTTTTTTCTCAAAACCTGTCCCACAGAATTTTTTTAAAAAAATTTGAAAAATTTCATTTAGCTAAAACTAGGTAATGGTTGAAAAAATTATTCAAAAAATTATTATTTTTGGTAGCCCCCCTGGGTCCATTTTTTTTTGTTTTTGATTTTCTCCAAAACGGTACAACCGATTTAAATCATTTTTTTTTCATGCTAAAGCTCCTCCAAAGTTTTAATAGTAAGTAAGTATTACATATTCAAATTTTCAATTTTTTATTTTTTGGATTTAAAAAAAAAATTAAAATTTTTTGTTTGGAAACTCAATATTTCGAAAACCCCAAGATCGATTTTTTTCAAACTTGACAAATAAAAGTTTCTTAAAATTATCCACAAGATTTGAGAAAAAAAAACTTGTTTTATCTTAAACTAACCGTACCTTCCATACAAATGTTAAAAAATGGTTTTCGAAAATCGTATTTTTTTCGAAAACGGTTCCAGAATTTAATAAAAAAAAAATTGAAAACAAGATATTACTGACTGTACCTACCATAGAAGGTTTTTTTCGAATTTTGAATTTCTCATTATCGGCATAACGGATTTTAATGAAGCTCCTAAAAAGTTTTTAAATTCATTTCAAAACTTAGAAAAAAATATTTTTTCAATTTTTAGAAAAAAAAGTTGTTTATTTTGTTGGAAAATTCGATATCTCAAGAACGGCTTAGTATTTTTTTTGAAAATCAGACTTTTATTAGTACAATAAAAAAAACTTAAGGTTGGCGTACCAAAATTTGTTCTTAAAAATGTTTTCAAAATTTTGTACATAAAAGCTTATTTTTTAAGGAACCACTACAACGACTTATAATTTTTGTTCTTGCATTAATTCATATTTGCATAGCATTCTGTTTTTATCTCTTACTACTAAAAGAATTTAAAAAATTCATTTTATCCTTATGAACAGTTTTCTTTAATAACTTTCGTTTTTAAAATTCCTAGTCTATTACATAGGAGCAAGTCCGTGCGACCCAGTCGTGCATTTTATTTTCATTTAATAATTTGCAAGCACTCAAGTGTACATGTACCTTTATAATGTTACGGTTTAACACAATGCGAGCGTTTAGGTAAAGTGGATAGGATTTAATAGGAGATGTCGATGCACATTGGCCTTGTATATCACAGTGTGGTGGAAAATCTATGGGGCCAAGGTGTTCCTCATTCTTGTAGTGCGACTTAAGAAAGAACCTCTATATTTGACAGTACGTCCGAAGTTAATCTCAAGGGTAAACAGATGATTATGAGTATTATAGCGGAGGAGAACATTGATAGAACAGTGGTAGACAGGAGATGTTACGAGGGTACTGAAGAGAAATAAAAGTTTCCGTAATGGATGTCTCCTATAAGTTTTAGGGCTCTATTCTAAATTATATCCAACTTGTTCAAATAAATAATGGGAACACCAGCCCAGATATGAGAATTGTACCCAAGCTTTGGACGGATGTATGCCTTATAGATCGTATCCAGATCAGAAACGGAAACAAAATTCTTGCATCTTTTAATGAAACCTAAGCATTTCGATGCATTATTTGCCTGCTTCAGTTCCCAATGGATGTGCAAAACTGAACTACCAGACCGCCAACCTCGCTGTTTTGAATGCAACCAGGGGCATATAATATCTGATGATGTACTAGAGTCTTTAGTTTTTTGTTTTTAGTGCCACCATTGCCCCAATTCCTAGTTTTTTTTTACTTGCGACTTATAGGTAGATACTATAAGGCAAGTTATGCATTCGTAAAAAAAATCGAACTCGAGATTTTGATCAAAGTTGACATTACGATGATAGCGAAGACTAAAAAAGTGGGTCCGGCAATTCTGTCTGTCTGTCTGTCTGACGCTGCGACTACAGCCTAAACGGCTCAGCCGATTTTCTTTAAGCTTGGTAGATATGGGTTTTTATTTTTTACCCCCACACATTTTTTTCTTTTTTTTTTTAAGACCAAAAATAACGGCACCTGTCTTACGAATTTTTTTCGAAATTTTATAAATATTTTTTTTTCTCAAAAACTGCTGAACAGATTTAAAAAATAAAAACGCAAAAAAATTTAATTTAGTTAAAGCTAGGTAATGCTTGAAAAAAAATTTCCGAAAAATGGTTATTGAGTGTACCCCCCATGGAACCATTTTTTTTGTTTTTGATTTTCTCAAAAACTGTACCACCGATTTGGATCATTTTTTTTTCTGCGAAGGCTCTTCAAAAATTTAAATAGAATTGTGTATTCAAATTTTTAAAAACATTTTTTTTGGATTTTTAAAAAAAACTTCAAATTTTTTGTTTTAAACTCAATATTTCGAAAACCCCATGCTTGATTTTTTTTAAACTTAATAAATAAAAGTTTCTCAATATAATCTACAAGATGTGATAAAAAAATTTCATTTTACCTTAAAATAAAGGTACCCACCATACAAATGTTAAAAAATTTAAAAAAATGGTTTTCAAAAATCGTATTTTTCTCGAGAACGACACCTAGAATTTTGATAAAATTTTTTTTCTTTCAATTAATTTTTATGATCTTTAATTTATTAAAAAATATTTTGAAATTAAGATATTACAGCTTGTACCTACCATAGAAACATTTTTTCGAATTTTGAATTTCTCATTATCCACATAACGGTTCTTAATGAATTTTTTTATAGAGAAGCTTCTAAAAAGTCTAAAACACATTGCATTTCAAAACTTTAAAATAAATATTTTTTGAATTTTTGAAAAAAAAAATCTATTTTTTTTTTTTTTTTTGAAAATTCATTATCTCAGAAACGGCTCAATATTTTTTTTTTTTAATTTAATTTTTATTCGAACAATAATAAAAACTTTAAATTGGCGTACCAAAATTTTTTCTTAAAAATCTTTTAAAAATTTTATTAATAAAAGCTTTTTTTAAGAAACCACTAAAACGACTTATAATTTTTGTTTTTGCATAAATTCATATTTGCATAGCATTCTGTTTTCGTCTCTTAGATACTATTGAAAGAATTTAAAAAATTAATTTGATCCTTATGAACAGTTTTCTCTAATAACATTCGTTTTTAAAATTCCTAGTCTATTACATAGGAGCAAGTTCGTGCGACATAGTCGTGCATTTTATTTTTTTTAATAATTGTTATAACAACCTTACCACAAATGTAGAACTTAGTGCTCTGATTGCAAATATCGAGGTCCAAGAGGTTTTGCAGGCGGCCTTTTTCGTGCAAGACGTACCTACCCTATTCTTATCGCGTCTTGCAGGCAGTCGTCTTAGGCCGCGGCCACGCAGTAAGCGGCTGAGCGGCTGAGCGGAAAAAAAAATATAAAACATATGAAATCACATAGTAGCGGCCACGCTATGAGCGAGCGGCGAAACAAAATTCTGAGCGGCTAAGCGGCGCCGCTCAGCAACCAAACCTGTTTTAATTTTTAGTAATGTTCTGAGCGGCAAGAAGTAATTTGTACACATACAAACGATTTTCCGACAGTAAAATACGACGAACTGTTCTTGACAATGGCATTTTAACTACTAATCGCTCAAAAGCAGTCGCTCAGTACCTGGCCATACGTCGCTCAGAGCTGCCACTCAGCCGCTAGCCGCTCAGCCGCTTAGCCGCTCAGCCGCTTACTGCGTGGCCGAGGCCTTAGACCTCGATTTTTGCTGTGGGCTCTTAGTCTAAGACCAAAATTAACCAGAATATGAGTTTGTAATTATTGATTATTTTGTTTTTAAGAAAATTAACAAGTTATTAAAGAAGTTTTACTCAGAATTAATTTTAAATCTAAGGTGGATCAAAAGAAAAAAGCCCTAGCTGTTTTACAAATGGCTGTTGGTTTAAGCTTTGAAGTGATAATTTGAGCTTAAAATGCAGAGTACACATCGAAGTAACATTAAACTGTAATTTTCCCGACTGTGAAACTATATCCTTTACTTTTAAAAATATAGCAAAACCCTTTGCATAAAATATCTTCAAAGAAAAAAAAAATACGTCAATTTTAAGTACCTATTTAACAAATACTTAAAAACTTAATATCCAAAAATAGCCGAATATGTTTTACCAAATAAATATAAATCAAAAAATATATTTTTAGAGAAATTGGTATAAGCTCTTATTAAAATTTTGAAGGAGCTCTTGCATACAAATTTTGACTCAAATCGTTGAAGAAGTTAATGAGAAATTCGAAAATTATCAAAAAACGGCTCTATGTACCATTAATAAAAGTGCAGTTTTTTACTTGCGACTTATAGGTACTATAAGGCAAGTTGTGCATTCGTAAAAAAATCGAAGTCGAGATTTTGATAAAAATTGATATTACGATGATAGCGAAGACGAAAAAAGGTGGTCTCGAAATTCTGTCTGTCTTTCTGTCTGTCTGCCTGTTCTACTACAGCCTAAGCCTCTCGGCCGATTTTCGTGAAACTTGGTAGTTATCGTTTTTAATTTCCGCCCCCCACACGTTTTTTTTCTTTCTTTATAAGACCAAAAATAACGGTACCTGCCATACGATTTTTTTCGAAATTTTATAAATATTTTTTATTTCTCAAAAACTGTCCCACATATTTAAAAAAAATCAAAAAAAATTAATTTAGTTAGAGTTAGGTACCTAAATGGTATCAACTTTTGTTCTTAAAAATTTTTTAAAATTTTTTTACACATATAAAAGTTTTTATTTTAGGAAACCACTACAACGACTTATAATTTTTGTTCTTGCATAAATTAATATTAGCTTAAATCTCATGGCATCCTGTTTTAAGCTCCAACTAATAAAGGAATCGTTTTAGTCATTAAATAAATGAATTGTATGTTTATGAACATTTTTTCTCTAATAACATTTATTTTTGAAATTCTTAGTATTTTACATGAGAGCAAGTTCGTGCGACCAGTCGTGCATTTTATTTTAGGAAATTCTGTGAAACTATTTTTGAGAAAAAAGTATTTTCTTCAAATTAGAAAAAAAAGTGGATGATGGGTTACGATATTTTTGGTCTTAAGAAACGAAAAACATTGCCGGGGGAATAAGTTAAAAGCGGAATTTACGGAATTCGGAATATATCCCTCCCTCCACCTTATTTAAGCTGTTTGTTTGATTTTGTTTATTATAACATCGAAGCGTGGATACCTAATTAAGAAATATGTAACTCTAATCTGATGCTTTAACATTTTCAAAGTCAGAAACCTATTCTCTAGCCTCTTTTCTCATTTTTACTTTTAATATTTAAAAGCCATTTAAAAAATTCCGAGGAAAGATCCGAATAAAGGATGTCAAAAATTTTCTGTAGAGTAGACATAGACTGTTGCTAAATTTATTTGATAGTTATGTAGTTCAAGATGAATAAAAATGTTTGTTCGATTTTTTTAACTTATTTATAAATTATGGGATATTCGCAAAACATTTAGAGATACCACCTGAAAGGTCTGTAGGTCCATATAAAAGTCAGCTAGATTCAGTAATTGGCCAACTTTAAAAATAAATAAATTTGGTGGTGCAACAGCTCGAAGTGAACCAGGACCTAGTGACTTACAACTCTTAACCATTCCTGTTTGCGACCAGGAACGGAGGGGACCTACAATTTTCTGCCGATTCCGAACGGCTAATGAGCAGCACTTTCCATGACAAGAGATACTCTTGGAGAATTTGTCAATTCCTCGCAAGAGGCAGTACACCCCTGAAAAAAACTTCTTGCAGCGGCTGAGAATCGAACTCGAGACCTTCCGCATGACAGTCCAACGCACTAACCATTATGCCAAGTGGTACTTCGGCCAATTGGCCAACTTTAGTTTTTTTAAATAATATTTTAAGGTTTTCTTCAAGGTCACGCCCGATTTTTGGCAAATCATTTGGGTAATTTTTCAAGAAAAATTATACTAGGTTACTAAATTGTCATAAAAGATCAGTTAGTTTGAAGAATTGATCAGCAATAGATTTTTTATGAATTTTTAAAGTTTTTCTTTTCTAAGTAACAGTAGAGCACAGGCTATTATTAACATGTATCTAATATTTTCTGGATGGTTATTAACCAAAAGATTGTATTTATTATATTGTTATAATTTCCGATGTGAATAGGTAGAGCTTTTATATTCAGGTCTATTTGTTTATCATTTTGCTGAGTTGTCAACACATTGTTCAATTATGTAAGCAAAAATATTTTAGTTCTATTGAATAAAATGGGAGCGTAACGGAATCCCGCCTTTTATAATCCCGTTTTTCAAAAATCCCGCAAGAAAAAGGTTTAAAACACCACCCTCTTAAGATCCCGTTTATTCAAAATCCCGTTCTAATATAATCCCGCTTTTTAAAATCCCGTCTTATACTACTTATCCCGTTTTTTAGAATACGTAGCTAAGATTTTATTGATTTTATGTTGTTTATTTTCCAGATTCTTTAAATGCTAAAGAAACTTTGCATACACCCAACCTCGCACCTACCCCAAATCCTATAGTGTGCCCAAACAGGGGTGTTGCATGGGGACAACATGCCCCCCATACATACCCCACTGTTTATACGTCGTAATAAGAAAAGGGATTATACAAAATGGGATTATAAGAGACGGGATTTTAAAAAGCGGGATTATAAAAAGCGGGATTATAAAAAAGCGGGATTATAAGAAACAGGATTATAAAAAACGGAATTATAAAAACGCGATTTAAAAAAAACGGGATTATAAAAAGCGGGATATCGTACCCAACCTGAATAAAATATATGATGGTATGACTTATATGAATACCCTTTGTGGAATAGAAAAGCCAGTAAACTATTCCACGAAGATTTGATTTAAGAAATAGTTGGGTAGTGTCGTATTACACACTGTAGTTAACTCGATTCTAAATGAGCTACTTAAAACCTCTTACTTTTGAAGAAAATTTAAAAATTCTTAAACAAAAATCTATGGCTAACCAATTACTTAAAAAAAATCTTGCCTTTAGAGGTTAAGTGGCCTTTAAAATGGCATACCTATATTTTTAAATTCCCCAAATGAGATGCTAAAAATCGTTCGTAACCTTGAAAAAGAGAAACTTTAAAACCTCATTAAAATAAATATATAGCTAACCAATTACTGAATCTAGCTGATCTTTAACA
Source organism: Philhelius festivus (assembly GCA_963931855.1). Lineage (NCBI taxonomy): Eukaryota > Metazoa > Arthropoda > Insecta > Diptera > Syrphidae > Philhelius > Philhelius festivus. The sequence continues at coordinate 35,271,808 of OZ007554.1, read as the reverse complement.
TGGGCTTACAGACCTTCCTGGTGGTATACATGTTTTTCGAATATCCCACAAATGAGTGCCAGAAATCATTATGACCTTGAAAAAAACCATTTAAAAAAATCTATGGCTGACCAAATACTGAAAGCGGTTGAATTTTTATTAGGATCTAGTGATATCCCACAAATGGGGTGCCGAAAAAGGCGCGTGACCTTTTAAAAACTTAAGCCTTTATTACAAATTTTCTATAGCTTACCAATTTCCAAATCTAGTTGATCTTTTTGGACCATTTACCGGCAAATTAGATTGCATATCTAATATCTCATATATGGGGTTTTGAGATCCCGGAGCCGAATTACCTACGTAAATATTGTCATTTATTCATTCTTGTAACCCTAGGGTTATATTCACAAGAACAATTGTCTTCATCACAAAAGAAGTTTACCTCGAAAAGACTCACCAAAATCCCATTATACCAAGCGAAGACTGAAAACGTAAAAAATTCCGCCATGAAAATAAAAAAGATTTTTTTTTCAATTCCATATAATTGTTTTATTTTCTTTGTTTTTTTATATATTTTTTGGTTTGTAATAACTTATTACATTGTTTTAATTTTGTATATTATTATTTTAATGTCTAGTTTCAGTGTTGTTTTTTTTTTTTATTTTTGTTGACAAATATTTTTTAAACATATCCATACACTAACATCTATATTTATTTATATAATTCTCTTAGTGACTAATTTATTTTATTTGTTTTAAATAATCTTTAGATATAAATATTTACAAATATGATGCATTATGAACAAAAGGAAACAAACAAAAAATTAAATAAAATTCCAACATCACAAAATATGTTTTTTTTTTTATTTTTCTTAAATATATTTTTTTTTATTTAAAACTAATATAAAATGTTTCATATTTGATTGATATTTTATTTATATTTCTTTCATCTTAGAAATATATTTTTAATTTAATTTATTTTTTGTTCGTTTAAAGTGCAAACTTTGTATTAATTTTTAGACTTTTTAGTTTAAAATTAGAACTTTTGCCATAAAATAAATAATTTAATTTGATTTTATTTGATTTAGTGTTTTTTTTTACATTATTTACATTATAATATTTTTTTTATCTAACATTTATAATATGTATAATGGATAGTATCACAAAATTTTTGTTTATATATTAATTTTTTAGCTTAGTTCTTTTTTTTTGAATTTTAATTTTTCATTAAATTTTTAGTTTATCTCTCGTTTCATTTTCGTGCTTAAAATATTTATATTACATCGACCGGATATTTGTATGTTTCATATATATCTACAAAAGCAATGACGAAGAATTTGTTTCTTTATATAATTTATATTTAAGGAGACAGTGAAAATAGTGTTATATAACTTTTGTTTTATTTTTTACATTTTTACAATATTTTGGTTGTTCGCCGAAATTATTTTATAAATTTATTTAAAATTTTTATTGCACTTTTATTTGATACAAAATAATATTTTGACGACGACGCACAGTGGATCGACTCCATACATTTAGACGTGAAAAATTCTTATCTTCTTGGAAAATATCTGTCTCCATTTATAATGTTCATAAATGTAGAAAAGTATTGTATTCTATTGCATTGTTTAAGTCTGTAAAAATTTCGAACACCTCTAGTCAATTTTTATGTTTTAGAATAAATCGTTAAAGCCGACTTCAAATTTAAATCAAAATTGGCTGATTTTGAACTGATGATTCTCTTAAGCTTAGCAGTATTTTAACAGTTTTTTGGTTCTGATGAATTAAACTAGTTCGAAATATGTTATAGAAGTTTTTTGTCCAAGTCGATTTGGAATTCGAACACCAAACTTAAAAAAATTCCTTCCTTGGGACGCAGAAATCTTTTCCTAAAAAGTGGGCAAAAAAAGGGCTTTGCAAATCTTTGCGAGGTTTATCACATATATTTCCAGAAAGTAGACGTTCATCGCTATCCAAAACACATAATTTATTTTTAAAGCAACCTTAGGCACATATTTAGATTTTCCAAAACAAACACGTTAAAAACAATGTTTTTTTGTTCTTTGAATAACACAATTTTTTTATTCAACAAACAAACTTTAAGACAATTTCAACACAGATTTATAAAAGTAAATACCTTCACGAACATCTGTAATTATTTTTTTTCAATTTCACTTGAAATTGTAATTTTAACAATTATTTTTCTAAAAAACTTAAACGCACCAGACCAAAAAAAGACTTTTCACTTTTAAGTTTGGAGGTCATTTATTCCATGCTAAACTGGTTTAAAGAAGAAAAAAAGGTGTTTTTAGACTAAATAGTTATCCGTTATAGATAAGAAATAGATTTTTTTAGAATTTTAGACATTGACTTTTTCACGTCTAATTGTATGGAGTCGATCCACTGTGCGACGGCGCGATGAATTTAGTTTTTATTAAATTCGATTTTTGATTTTAGTTTGTTTTTCGCAAGGAATTTTTTTTTTATTTTGTATGATTTTAGTAGTCTGAGATTTTTCTAATGTTAAATGAAACGAAATCAGTCTCTTGTCTGGCGTTCTAATATTTTTGTTTTGTTTTGTTTGAAATCACACATTGCATGCATCTTTGGATACGTTTCATTTAATAGTTTTTTTTTCTTCGTGTTAATTTAAATTTGTCTATTTTCTTAAGATTCTCGCGCGGATATCTAAGAACAAAAGAAAAATAAATCAAGTAATTCACTCATAAACAAGATTATCGAGAACAATAAATATTTATTTATTTATTTTTTTATCTTGAAGAGTGTTTTTTCATCTTATGTTTTTATTGTGTTTTTGTAGGGCAAAATTTGAATTTTAACGATGAAAAATATTATTTTGCTAGCTTTTATGCTAATTTAATATTTTTGTTTTATATACGGGAAGGATTGTTCTTATGAAACCAGTAATAATGAGATTTTATTTGTTGTTTATGAGGAATTAGTTGATTTTTTTCTCATCTTTTTTGTTGTCTTGATTTGAAACGATGGTTCATTGTTTTATTGTTTTTTTTTTTTTATTTACTATATCCAACATAATTTTGGAGATGGCATGTTTGTTTTTTTAAAGAAGATATTAAGTTACCATCAGGATTTACCTTCTGTCTTTCAGAATCTATTTTCCAAGATAACTTTTTACTTTGAGATTTGTGTGTGTTTAGGAATTTATTGAGATCATTGTAAGGCGACACCAAGTTTTTATTTAAAAGAAAATCACTTGCGGGAATGGAGCAAAATTAAAAGGATTCCTTTTGATGGCTCAGGATTGACTTAATAAGGATATCAAGAGTGTTTGGTTATATTTATTCGTATTCTTCTTTCCAACCACTCATCTGAAATGAAATTAAAAAAAAATTGTAAGAGTTAGATACATTTTAAAAATTCATATTTGTAGTATCTATTTAAAAAGTTCTTAACTATTTTGTTAAGGCAGATACAAAGCATACAAAATGGAAACAAACAATACATAAATAATTTTAATAAAATGAATCTTAAAAAAATCAAAATAAGCCATTTTTTAATCATAGACAAATGGATTTTATTTATTGGTTATATCTAGGATCATGTACGTAGAAAAAAAAAAAGTCGTGAATATGAAAACTTGACCAGGTTAGATTTCCAAGATCTCAGAGATTTTAGAATTTTTAAAATAAATCAATCTGTTAAAATGCTGAGGTTTAATTTTTTGGATTCGAAAAAGTATATGTAGAGAGATCTTGTTCAGGTTTATATTCCTGCTAATTCAAATTCAGGAGAACAAATATCTGAGATCCTTTGAAAGCTTTTTGTGAACTCCAGTTCAAATGCTTTTCGTCAGCTGGGCTCATCACTTAGATGCTGTCGTACCTTTCTAAGACGCAGTATTTTATTCGACTATTATGAACACAAATAAAATTTACAAAATTAACATGGGCGAAAAGCATTTGGACTAGAAGTCACAAAAATCTCTCAACTGATTTATTCAACAAAAACTATACATTTTTTTATTTTTTCGTTTTCACTTCTCCTTATCTGAGATCTAACCTACATTTTGCATGCATTGAGTCTTCTTTTTATATAGATCATTTAATCAAAGAATTCTTATAAAATTAGTAATCGTGATTTCTACTAAGCTACGAAGTGTTATTTAGTTCCAAAATAAAAAGGAAAGAAAAATAAAATGATAATACATATACAAACATGCATATAAAATTAAAATTTTAAATAAAAAATAAACTTAATGACACTGAAACTTACATACTTGACAGCTCTATTTCTGAAAGTCTCTTGCTCCATGTCCCGAATTTTATGCGTTAACATATGCTGTTTTAGATTGCCCTGCAAGAATATAAAAAAAGAATTTATTTTGTTAATTTATAAAATAAATAAAATATTTTCGAAAAGAGTAGATATCCTATTGTATGCTTTTATTTAAAAATGTTTTTTTTTGTTTAAGTTTTTATTTGATTTTTTTTTTTTGTTTTATAGTATTTTATTTTATTTTATTTTATTTTATTTTATTTTATTTTATTTTATTTTATTTTATTTTATTTTATTTTATTTTATTTTATTTTATTTTATTTTATTTTATTTTATTTTATATTATTTTATTGTATTTTATTTTATTTTATTTTATTTTATTTTATTTTATTTTATTTTATTTTATTTTATTTTATTTCATTTATTTTATTTTATTTTATTTTATTTTATTTTATTTTGTTTGAATATTTAATGCGTATTTAATCTAGGTTTTTTTTTGCTTGAAGCTTTACATAATAATTGTGCTAAGAAATTCAAACAAAACTTGAAGACTTTACTCAACACTAATAATTAAATAAAAATATTTTAAAAAACATCTTCAAAATGTCGCAAGTGCCCCATAGGTGGCCGTGTCGTACTCGTGGAGCACATTCGACAAGAATTTAGATGACACGAAAAGTAGGAAAAAGATATGTATATTGTTTGCTCTGTTATAGCGAGCAGCTTAATTTATTATTAAAAAAAATAAATCTTATGTGTCTAAAAAACATGAAAATCAAATGAGGTACTTCATAAATTAATTTTTAAATTAAAGCTGAAATCACATTCAGATTTCATACGAATAAAATGTAGAGAATGAGATCACAAAATTAGGGTATAGAAACTTTTTAGATAAAAAAATTGCTTAAAAACAATACATTGCAAGTTGTAAGGGTTCATCTCAAAGTTTTTAAATAAAATAAGATTAGAATATGTTGATGATCCAGCTGAGTGTTTTGGCAATGGCGGCTTCAACTCGATATCACATTTGAAGATAAGAGACATATCCTCAAAAAAGGTTTTAAAAAACTGTCAACTATTTCATTTTTTCCGGAAAAAGTCAACATGAAAATAAAATTCGTTTTCATAGTCAAATCGAAGTTATCTGATGAACATAATATTTCGAAATTCGTGCCTTAAATTTGACTAAAACAATGTCAATGGAATGTTGAGTTTAGTGTCAGATCTAAGTTTATAATCAATGCGCTATTTGACTTATCCGAATCTGCAACCCTAAACTCTTCCGAGTCGTACAAATTTGTATGTGATAGGAGACAACAGTGTGACCTACGATTCCGTTAAAAGTTTAATTTAAAAATATTTTTACAATTGAAAAAGTCGAATATGTCCCACCCTACCCTATTGTTTTATATTTGATATTTACATAATATTTTATATTTATTTTTTCATTTTTTATTTTATATTTTATATATCATATTTTACTTGAACTAAACCCACTTTTTATTTCAAGATATTTTTTTTTTGTTTTAAGTTAATTTTATTTATTTTATTTTTAAACATTTAATTTGTTTATTTTGTTATTTCTTATTTTGATTTTTTATATTCATTTTCTTTGTGTTTTGTACTTTATTTTTTAATTTGCTTTAATTAATTAAAATCATTATTACTTAGCTTCAAAAACAAATATTTTATATTATTTGATTTATTTTGTCTATTTTAAAATAAGTGTTTATTGTTATTGTATGCTATTTAATATATCTTATATTATTAAATTTGAGTTTATTTTACGATATTTTATTTTGTTTGTTTTGCCTTATTTTATCATTTTTTTTATATCTTTTCCCCCTTATCTTAGTTTCACTAAACTTTATTTATTTTTCATTTCATTTTATTTAACTTTCTTTAAATTTTGTATGTTATTTTACTTGTTTTAGTAAAATAATATTATATTCATCATTTATTTTTTCAGGAATTTTAATTTAATATTTCTATTTATTGTTATTATATTTCACAATGGGTACTTTTTTTATTTTATTTTAATCTTTTTTTTTTAATTATTAGGTTGTTTTATTTTAATTTAAGACATTTTAATCCTTTTTTGTTTTCATTTATTTTTATTTTATAGTTTATCTTTTTTTAAATTATTGCGATTTAGGTAATTTTTTTCAATTATATTTGTCTTCAAATTGGAATTTTTGAGATGGAATATTCGAAATTTAAGCTGGGAGTTTAACATTTCAATACACGATACAATCAATTAGCTATATGAAAAAAAAACATGAAGAAGGTGGCTGTCCAAAGCAACTCGATGTAAATATATAGAATTTTATATTATTTAAAATTATATATTTTAACAATACTTTATTTATTTTTTCTTTACTTTTTTATGTATTTATTTATTTTTTAATTTTAGTAAGTCACATTTTTATTAATTTGTACACAAATAATTTTTTTTTATTATTTTATATACCTAATGTATGTAGGTATAAAATTTTTCTGCGATATAAATTTTACCTATTCATTAATTTTTAATTTATTATTTACTTTCAATTTCAATTTAATTTTAATTTTTAATTCTATTTATTTTATTTGTGTTTTTATAAATTTTTATGTCTACCTTTTCACTTTTTTAAAGGTTTCAATTTTTAAATATTTTTTTTTAAATTTTTTGTTTTTATTTCAAACTCACCTTAGTTGTAAAACCTCGATCACAGATCGAGCATTTGAATGGTCGCTCTTTGGTATGACTCCTATAGTGGATTTCTAAAGCCGAATGGCATGGGAATGTTTTGAAGCAGATACCGCAAGTTGTGCTCCCTCTGACGCCTTTAAATAAAAATTAAAAAAAAACAAAAAAACAAAAACATTAATACAAAAAATTAATTTAATTTTTTTATTTACTAACACAAAAATAAATAAAAAAAATTTATAACATTTTATTTTTATTTTTTTTTATTTATTTTAAATGTCTTTTTTTTGTAATCATTTTTTTTTTAATAAAAAAAGTTGGAAACTCACAACTCACCCGAAAGTGCTAGTGGATTGAAAGGTGCCGCTGGCATCACCGACTGAGCGATTGAATTCATGGCGGTGCACATGTTTTGTGTTGTTGCCGGCGGGAAGAGAGGAATGTTAGGGAACATTCCAAATGGAGGACGTGCGGATATCATGGCCGGATTTGGTTGAGGTGGTGGTGGAGGTTGGAGGGCATGGTGTTGCTGTTGTTGGGTTTGTTGTTGAGCTTCTTGTTGCTGCCGCTGTTGGTGTAGGTGTTGCTGATGCTGTTGTTGCTGGTGATGGTGATGGAGTTGCTGGTGGAGATGTTGCTGGTGGTGAAGGAACATGTTCGGATGACTCGGGGCAATCGGGCTATGTTGCTGCGGTGGTGGCGGAGGCTGTGGTGGTAGTTGTTGTTGAGGTGGTTGGGGATTAGATTGAGGAGGTGTTGGAGGAGTTGGTACCTTTGTTGGTGCTGGTGCTGGAGCTGGCTGTTGTTGGCTTAACTGTGACCTTGGAGTAAGATCTAAAGCACCAGAGCTGTCCTCGGGAGATGCCGGCGGTTTGTTGGTGGGGGTATTTTCTATTGGACTCGCAGGCGCCGAAGTAGTATTTGCCTCAATTTTTAGCTTTTGATCGAACAACATTCCCTTCATGTCATCTCCGGACTTTGGACGGTCTATAGATTCATCATGAATCGAAGACATGTGTTCCGAGGAGACATCATCGTCGAAGTCATCGCTGCAGTCCATGTTGTCATCCATATCACCCTGAGAAGATTCCGATCCCATGGCTCCGTTATGAGGACCGCCAGGTCCCATTGCACCAAAGTGAAATGCGAACGGATTCAAGAATGCTCCCGGCATCATCGATGGCGGTGGATCACGAATCTCCGCCGCCTGAATTTGTTCGGGCGTTAGGTCGGTGGGCTCACCAGTGTGCAGGCGAATATGTTGCTGCAACACCAAGGCATTAGAGTATTTTTTGTGGCATACAGGACACTGGTGGAAGTTCCGCATTGGTGGACGAATTTTATGCACTGCCATGTGGGTTTTCAAATTACCCTTGGTCGTAAAAGCCCTGCCGCAAATTCGACACTTGAAAGGTCGTTCACCGGTATGCGTCCGATAGTGCATTTGCAAGGCACTTTTGCAGGACAAGACTCTATCACACACCACACATTGATTGGGGTCTGTAAGTTTTTTATTTTTCATCATTTCTTTCAATTTTAGTGTCTCCGAAGTATTCGACACTTCTATAAAATTCTCCCATGAATTGTCATTGCTATGTGGTCTTGGAAGTAAGGCCATTTCATGCTTCATGGCTGCTCCGAAGAACGGTGACCGTGGGATGCTCGCAGGACTGCGGATTGGTGATCGGCGATCAGGAGAGGTCCTCGTGAAGTTCAAGGGAAACCGATCAGCGAAGAAGTCATCTCGGTGAAACGACGGAGGTAGTTGTCCGGGAGTTGGGAGAAGTTCAATATTTTGCGGTGGAATCGGTCCTGGTGATGGTTGAGGATGTATCGCTGGCTGCTGTGGTTGAACTACAGGAGGCAGAGCTGATTTCGTTGGGGTAGGTGGTGTTGGCGGAGCCAGAGGCCGTACGGAAATAATCGGTGTTGGTGGTGACACATGTGATACCGGTGCAAGTGGAGGAACAGGTAGAGAAGGAGGTGCTGATGGTGGCGGGGTTGCCATTCGATCGCTTTCTCGCGACAGTTCGTTTTCCTCTTGGGCTGTTTCTTGTTTGATTTTTAAGCTCAATGGTTCTTCGGCAGGTGGAGGAGTCACACTTCTTGTATTGGTTCTTTCCTCTTCGGGCTCAGGTTCCTTTACCTGTTCCGGTGAATTTGGAGCCGATGGCTTCCGAAGGTCGGTTGGCAGTTCTTGATCGCGTTTTAAAGCTGCTGCCATGGCTGGTGGCAAATGCGGCAGGGATGGGAAAAATGGGTTCGGGTACGGTCCAAGTGTCTTCAGGATATCTAACGGAGGGCGATAGAGGCCGGGAAGTCCAGGATAGCCAGCACTCGGTGGGAATGGTAGAGGCAATGAAACGGGTGGCATTTGCTGTGGCATCTGCGGCTGGTGAGTAGGTGAACTGTCCGGCGACATTTGCTCCAGCAATGGTGGATGGAATTTATCAAGGTGCTCAGGAATGGGTGTTGCGTTCATAGGAATATGAGGGAACTTATGTGCATGTCGCTGGAAGTGGACTTTTAGATTGCCCTTGGTGGTGAAACGACTTCCACATACATTGCACTTGAACGGTCGCTCTCCGGTGTGAGAGCGGATGTGAATTTGTAAAGCTGAATCCGAACCAAACACCTTGCCACAATATCGACAACGGTGTTTAAAGAATGGTTCATTTCGACTTTTTCCATCGGCTGTCTTCCCATCCTTACCAAAGGCATACTCATCGGCTAAATTGTTCGCCAAGATGCCTTGCGAAGCTGAATCAAGTACTTCCTGAGCTCTTCGCTGCAACATCTCAAGCGAATTGGGTTCATCCAACGAGGGAAGATCGTCATGGTTAGTAATTATGCTCGAAGCCAAATCATTGCCAAAAGGCAGCGGCATGTTCTCGTCCTGTTTCATGCTCGCTAGCATTTGGAGAGAATTATTTCTACTATACTCGTCATATTCTTCCCGTTTCCGTTTCAACGATTCATTGTTGTTCGACTCGTTGTGGTTTGAAACCTGCATTTCTTCGTCCTGACAACGAACTTCATCATCCAGCCTCTCGCGTTTTACCTGAATCTCGCCCGGCTCGAGCTCTTGATCCTCATCCTGGTCTCTTTCTCCCTCGCGCTCATGATCCAGCTCAACATCTTCATTTTCTTCTTCGCCCTCATTTTCACTCTTGCCTCCTTGGTTCATCGCAAGCTGTGACTGTAGCTGCTGAATCAATTGGATCTGGAACAGTTGCTGCTGTTGTAAATTAAAAAGTGTTTGTTGCAAAAACGCCAACTGTTTCATAGCCGCTTCATTGTCAGCTCCTGCATTGCCATTTGCAATCGTCTTTGCGGCAAATTGGGCAATCGCCATCTGCATATTCTGTATTGCTTCCAATGTAACTGGACCTGGAGCAGGAAACTGTGGCATTTGCAGAGGCGGACTACTCGCTGGTGGAGACGAGATAGCATGATTTTCTTCCTCCGCGCAGTCTTCTTCATTGGGTTTATCATCTCCCGTTGGTGTTGCAACTCTCTGGTCAAGATCTATCGACATAGGAACAGTCTTCTCGATTTCCCTTTGCACCTGGTTTTGTTCCCTCTCATCAGTCTTCTCGCTTTCAAGCTGTTGTTCTTTCAAAGTTTCCACCCCTACGACCACCTCTGGTGACCGCCTATCCAAAGGCTGATTATTGATCTCCAGATCAGGTGGTGTCGGCGATGGTAGTTTTGTGTTGATTCTTTCAATTTCCTGCAGATATGTATGTTGTTCACCCTTCAAACCGCCCATCACCTCCGATTGCTGATGATGAGCCAAATGGGCATCGTTGCCATCTAGCGGTGACATTAGGCTATTGTTATTGTGATTGTGATCTTCCAAATGATTTACACTAATTTGATGACTTAAATGACTAAATGGATTCAGGTGATGCATGTGATGATGATTATCTAACATTGTTCGTGTATCGGCTAAACTAAAGGCAACACTAGCACCAGCAGTTATAGTTGCATCGATTTCTTCAGCATCAGCTGCGGGCGAATGTTGTGATTGCATTTGAATATCAGGACTATTTGACTTGCAACTGGGTGAACATGAGCCAATATCTTCTTGATCACTGGCTATATCTGTAAGGAAAAAAAATACATATACATATGAAAAATTTAATATTTTAGAAAAAATTTGTTTAATGATTAAACTTTAACACATTAGGAACTGATGGCGTAAAAAATTAATATTAATTAATAACACTGTGGACATAATGAAAAAAAAGTTTGACCTTAAGTGGCGCCCAACGAACTATGTAAACAGTCTAAAAATATTTGTAAATGGTATGAGATAAACTCGAAATAATTAATATCATTCATTAAGTTTAAAAAGATAAATAGAGAAACAAATATTTTTGATTGTGCACCAACTGAAACTCTAATAGGTCAATATTTTAAATGGCGCCCAACAGACGATTAACAAATAAATGTTTTTTAACGCATAAATTATGTCTTTTCTTCTCTTTCGGGTAACTTAAGCTCAATAAACGTAATAAATATAGCTAGGAAACTAAGAGATAGAAAATCTCTGTTCAATGGCGCCCAACGTGAACTTATGTAAATCATTTATTGTACTACTCCACTGCTGCGCTTATCAATATTTAATTATTTATTTTTCGGGTATGTAATTTACACCAGTACCTGTTCGCAAAATAGCCAAAACACATTCTTTTAATTAAATGGCGCCCAAGTGAAGTTTAGACAAAATCGTTTTGTATAGGTTTTTTATGCTAAAAAGTGTTTGTTATTAAAGCTATTTCTAATAATTGAAAATCTTCAGTTTCGCAAAATATTTACAAAAAATAAATAAAACAATTAAATGAAGTACATATTTATTTTCTGTATGGTTTTCTAAAAAATAAACATACTTCCATAGCGGGTTATGACTTTCATTGAAAACATTTACTTTCGATTTCAAGACCATGTTATAAATATATTTCCTCCGCTGCCGTCGGCAAATATGGAATTAATGCATTCCCTGAATTCTTTAACACAGTTAAACCGCAACAAACTCATCTATGCCTTCTTTAGGCGAAGATCACTTATTATTATTTTTTTTTTTTATAAATATTTTTTTTTTTAGTCTCCCACCACTGATGGCTGTTTGTTTGCTTGCTCAGTCATTCCTAAACAACAATGGGACACAAGTGGCACGTGTTTTCCTCGAAGCACACACGCATCCCGCTGTCATCACAATACACACACCCTACCACGCCCCTCGCATGCCCCATTCATCGACCGACAACAAACTAATCTCATCTCTCTATATGACTTGTGCATACTGGTGAGTGCTGCTGGTGGAATACCTGTTGTCCCGAACACCGCGTCTGGTCGGCATGTGTGTAGATATTTGATGCAAAAAAAAAATGATATTGTATCTATTAGATACTATTTCTTGGTCAGTAGATCGGAAACAGCAAACACCACAATATATATGCACCTAACACAAACACACACACTGCTGATGGCATTATAAATGTGGCAAGTCCACATCCACATGGGCCTTCATAGATACTTTTGTTGCAAGCCTATATAGTTTTGTCTTTATGAAAAATGCTGCATAGATACACCGATGGAGATGAGAGGAAGCATTACGAAGCATCGGCAGACGGACGAACCAACGGACGACCGATGTCTAAGAAACAAAAAAATGGAAGTTCATTAAAAATTTTGATCGCACCATTAAAATCTATTATTGCTGTTTGTTGCTGTTGCGCTCGGTTCGGATTTCAACAGCAATGTGCAATTCACTCTACACACTCTCACAAACTGAAAAACCCACATTTGCCCCTCTAGAAGTTGTGTTTTAGAGTCTGACAATGATGGTTTTCTCCTCTCGTCCTCCCTCGGGACACCCAACATACAAATACAAAACAGAAAAATTGTAAAACGAAAAATGAAAAATGCACAACAATAAACCATGCGTTTATTTTTTCTGCTATCCGAGAATCTATATTTGAAAAATGCAGTACAATAATAAATTGTGGAACAAAAAATGAATATGGATTTGTATCTATCTTGTTTGTGTTTCTGTGCGAAGCGAAATGTCTTAATCAAACAATTTTATTATTAACAATGCAATGAAAATATAAATGTATCTAAATCCAAGGTTTGAACTACATTTTTGTATCTCGAAAATGCATCTGAAAGTGATAGGAATAATGAAAGCTAACTCTTGGATATAAATCTTTTTGTTTTATCTAAAGGAGAGATATCAGATACAAAAAGGCGTTGGAGTGTTGAATTTTTCGCACCTTCTGGTATTTGATTGTGTTAACTTCGATTGGAAGTAAGTACAATATTTTGCAATACTTAAATGCTGGAAGGTGATTAACATATTACAATAAGATAGTTTTCTGTTGTTGTTGTTGGGTTAATATGTCGCCTGAGGTCAGGCTATGTTTTAACTAATTTCGATGTCATGTTTAAAATGTTAAAGTTGAACACACCCGTGGGCGCTATATTTGTTTGAACACGATTTGCACTGGTATGATGAGCTTGCAAACGATTGAAATTGCGGTAGAAGCCACGGTTTACAAATTGATATTTTAATGATATTCAACTTGCGACTGGGAGGTGTCACGAAAAACTGTGGGGAAAATGAGAACTTAATTAAGTGACGTACAATGAGATGCGACGTTTTATAGATATTTTACATCATATACGTAGCCCTCTAAACGTTTGTTCCAAATTACCGAGTCAATTATATGAAAACCAAATTAAGCATTCTATGTTTAGTGAAACGAAAATTCTATGTTTACATAAACTATTATTTATTTAAACTTCTATGTCACCATGAGTAAGATTTCAATGTTATTAATAACTACACATTCAAAGTCAAATAGTTTTAAGTTCCATGTTAAAATAGTGTGATTACGCATGCGATGTTTTTTTTTATATTAAACTACACATTCTATGTTCAAAAATGTTAAAATTTAATTACTTCTATTAGAAAATCATTCTATTTTAACATAGCCAGGCAGAAGTGACATAAAAAAAAGAAGGTGAAATGTACCTAATTTTCGATGTTATGTTAAAATTCAATTGCTATTTGAAAAACATTTCATGTTAACATAGATAGGAGTGACATTGAAAAAGCGTTCTATTCTTTTATAAGCTTTTAACATTCTATGTTAAAATAAGCTATGTTCTATATTAACTTAACTAAGGTTGGAAAGTATTATACATTCGATGTTATTATTAGCTAATAATTCTATGTCAAAATAACTTAAGAAAATATGTTAAATTTAAGATTTTTGTATTTCTATGTTTCTCTTATCAGATTTCCATGTTAGTAGGGTTAAATTATATTATGATTATTTCATCGTAAAATTAGTAAGCATAAACTAACCTTCTATGTGAATAGAGGTAGCAAATTATTTAAACATAATCAGCCATTCTATCATTCTATAGTAAGCGGCCTTCTGTTCAGAATTTTTGCAATATTTTTTGTTTCAGGTCCATTAGAAGTGCCTCAATTTGTCGCCACATATTTTCCCTTGGATTCGTTTTAACATATTTGTTTGTATTTTTTTTTTTATTTTTGCTAAAAGGTTATGTAAACATCCACTTAAAAAGCCTCTCTCAAAAAAATTAAATAATATCATAAAACAAATTTAAAACCACAAAGAAACAATCAATTCAAAACTCTTTATTGGTTGAAAACTTAATGAAGGAGAACTCATTAAATTATTACAAGAAAATTAGTGTAGGCTTTCAAAGTTCCCTCTTTTCCTATTTTAAATTTATGAGTATCTGTTGTAGGTATCTTTGGGGGCGTTGTCGAAGAGTTGTTTAACGAATTTTTATTTAATTGGATCAATAAACATAATTTGTTCTATATAAGAATTATGTAGGTGTATAAGGAATATTATATGAGTCGTTAAATATTTATGTAGCATCCGTAACGGATTGATTAAATTTTTAATAACACAATGAAAGATCGTTAACCGCAGTTGACTAGAAAATTAGGTAAGACAAAATTGGAATTTTAAAATATAAAACACCTAATATAGTTATCTCAAAACAAATAAAAACAAACGCCTGTCTATTTAATTTTTTTTTAATCGTATTTATGACGGTACTCCATTGTTTTATTTGGGCATTAACTGACGCTATGATTATTTGGTTTTTTTTTTAATATTTGTGCAATAAACACGTTAGAAGTAGAAATCATAAATTTTTTTTTTAGTTGGCGCCCAATGCTAGACCTCGGTTTTATAATAGCTCTCGATTGGATTGCTCATAAATTTACTTGTATTTTTACCATGAACTTTTTGAAAATATACTTATTGTGTTAGTCATATACACTTAAATTTGTGAATATTCAGCCTAATAAATGGCGCCCAATGCCAAGATTTTGCATTCAATATTGTTTTTGTTTGAAATTAACTTGTTTTTACTCAAGAAAACATTGATGTATCCTAATTTCTGTTAAATTCTCTATCAACTATCCAAAATGGTTGAAATATTCAATTTCTTAAATGGCGCCCAACGCTTACATTTATTACAACAATGTTTTTCATTGTATTTATTTCTTCTTAACACACGACATCATTGGTATATAATCATTAAATTTAAATCGTATAGTCTTATACTGTTTTGGTGAAATATTATTCCCAATGTAAATTAAACTATGTATTATAAATATTTAAATGAAAATAATCACAAAACTGTTTATTGTTGAATTTTTGATAATATCGTTTTATTATTGGTACATATCGCTTTTATTTTGAGAGAAAATGATGAATTGAAAGTTCAGTTTCTTTCTTATTTTCATGTTCTAAACATTAATAAGTTGATTTTTTTATTTAATTGGCGCCCAATGTTTATATTTTTTTTTATAAAAATATTTCTTAATTGATTTTTTTAATTGATTTATCTAAACATTGTACTATGAATACAATAAAAACAAAATTATTTTTCAAGACAAAGGCAAATACATCAAAAACTTGTTTAATATTTAAGTTCTTAATTGGCGAATTTTAAAATCCTGACGCTTTCTCGGTGGAACAGAGTTGTTTTTATTTTTAAAAATGTGAAATCATTGATGATAGTTTAATCTGAAAAATTGTGGAATATTCAATTTCATATTAATTTTTTTTAAATGGCGCCCAACAGTCATATAATTTGATTTGAAAACTTATTTTTGTTTTAAGTACAGAAATTTCATATAAATTTCAACAAAACAAAATGCTTTATATTTCAATTTCAATCTTTGTACGCCCGCTTAGTCTTTTATAGTATGTACCTTAAAATTGGACTCTTATGTTAATTAAAATTAGAGCTTTCTTTTAACATTACCAAGATTAAATAAATAAAATAAAATAAAAATATATAATATAAGTTAATAAAACTAAGATTTGATACATAATTACTTTCTAGTTACTGTTTTATAAATGTTTAATTAAAGTGACTAAGAATTGCCTTTTTAAATTGTGATATTCCTATTATCTGCTTTTTTACGCAGTGATTGAGAATCTGAAGCATGGTCAAAAAGTGGTACAAGCAACGATTTAATAATTCTCAATTTAGTCTCAACCGGTGTTAGATTAAAGAACATATTCAATTTTCGAAGACATCTATAGATACGTCCAACAGAGAGGTTAATATGGTCGACGGCTAAAAGTGAACGATTTATTTTAAAGCCTAGACTTAAAACAGTACTTGAAAACTCAATTTGAAACTGTGCTAGAAAGACAGGTGGTAGATTGCTCGTATCAAATTTCCGTCTAGAGATAGCAATTATTTAGGATTTCGCAGGATTTAGCGTAAGGCTAATTGTGAATCAAATCCAGATCTTCATTTATTCTGCAAATCTTCCAGTAAGTTAAAAGGTTCCGAAAGATAAATTTGAACATCATCTGCGTAGAGATGTAACATGACATTTTTGCAACCATGTGGTTTATAAACATGCAGAATAAAATAGGACCCAAGATGGAACCCTGTGGGACGCCAGCAAGTAAGCTGATTGAATCAGAAGAATTATTGCCAACTTTAACCTTTTGAGTTCGATGACTTAAATAGTCTTGAATGAGACAAACCGAACTGTCACTAAAGCCAAAGTAAAGTTTTAGTTTCTTGCACAGAATACTGTGATTAACTGGGTCAAATGCTTTTGTAAAATCCAGCAAACAGAGAAGCGTTAACATGCCTTGGTCATACTGAGTTCGAATATCTTCAAGGACCTTAACCATAGCCGTAGAGCAGCTCTGAACTGCCCGTAATCCTGTGAAATAATGCGAAAGATAAATTAAACCTGGAATGTATTTAAAGAGTTTAACTTACAAAAAAAGACGTAACACATACAAATAATATAAACAAAAAAACTGCAAGAAAAAATGAGTACGATAAGTTTTATGAACTTCTCCACGAATATTTTTCAGGCATCTTGATTGTCTGATAGTAATTGACAGTTAAATAAGTTAATTCAGTAATTTTCAATTGAGAATTTTTTAATATTTAAGAAAATCGTTAAACGGCGCCCAATATGAGGACTAATAATTTTATTCTAATAGAGACTATTTTAAATCCATCTATTTGAATGTTAAGGATGGTTTACTGGTTAACATTTGGATTATGTTTGATTATAGTGGTGATGGTTCTTTATTAAGATGATTCACAAATGGCGCCCAACGCGAGACTAACTAGAGTCTATATTTTTTTGCTGAATTTGTATTAAATAAAAGCTGAAAACCATTATTGAATGTCATACAAAAACAATGGTTTAATGACAATAATCTTAACATAGAGAACTTAGAGATCATAGAATTAATGAAACTACTGTCAAAAATTGAACGATTTAATTTTTTTCAACTTTCTAGCATATTAATAGATGTATTATAACTTCACATAAATTTCTACCCAGAAAAATTCAGTTAAATCCAATTTCTTATAGATGACCCATACACTGAAAATAAAATCTAGGTATATATGATAAAAATCTAGGTTGATTTGACAAAAATTTTGTCAATATACGTCCAACAAAAAGTTTTATCAAATCGACAAAAATTATAGAATTTTGTTGAGGTAACAAAAAATATTTTGTTGTATCCACAAAATTATTTTGTTATGCTAACAGATAAATTTGTTAAAATAACAAAAATATTTTGTCAATATGACAAAATTTCGTAGAATTTACAAAATTAATTTGTCATATTAACAATTGTTTTGTTGTATTAACAATTTTTTTGTTAGTGTTATTGTTTTTTTTATTATTATCGGATTGACAAAAATTTTTTGTTAAATTAACAAAATTGTTTTGTCAAATTAACAAAATTGTTTTGTTACATTAACAAAATATTTTGTTAAATTAACAAAAATTTCTTGTTATATTTTGTTAAATTAACAAAATATTTTGTCAATTTTACAAATTTCTTTTGATGAATACACAAAAACCAAAATTAATTTTGTCCAAAAAGTTTTTTTTTTTTTGGGATTTAAGTCCACAAAAATTGGCGTTTCGTCCCTACGATCTCACATGCAACCATCTGTGAGGGCGTATAGACAATACGCAATTTTTGTTAAGTTCAGTTAATCTTACATCGATTTTTTAACAAAAACCAAGTGTGAACTATATCATACACAAAAGAAATTTTTTGGTTTCCTTACAAAATAGTTTTATCTATCTGATAATATTATTTTATCAATATTACAAAATAATTCAACCCCAAAACAAAATATTTGTCATTTTAACAAAAATGTTTTCATTTTTTGTTAAATTGACAAAAAAAAATTAACAGAAACTTTGTGATATTGACAAACATTTACAAAACAGATTTTTTGTAGATACAACAAACATTTTGTTAACATCACAAAAAAGTTTGTCGATGTGACAAAAATCTCTGATTTATTTTGTTATATTAACAAAACTTGGTTTGTTAAACTGACAATATTATTTGTAGTGCATATTTTGTTAAACTGACAAAAAATCATGCTGGATTATAAAAATTTTGTGAAATCAACAAAATCATTCTTTCGTATTGACAAAAATTTTATCATAACGATAAAATTGTTTTGTTAAAGGTCAACAAAACGTTTTTGTCAATATTACCTAGGAATTTATTTTCAGTGTAGAAAGCATCAAAATACCAGGCCAGTCCCATAAAATGTCAACAAAAAAAAAAATGTCGTGCAAAATTGAAAAATGTAAATCACTTAAGTATTTGCTTTCCAGACACACCAACAACAAAATACAAAATGTACAATTATTCATTGAGTATAGCCATTTAATCTTTTTATTTTTATTATATTCTTTCAAGAAAACGAAATGATGAGAAGAAATATAACATGTATCTGAGTGCATATAAGAACATATATATAAACATAGATACTCGTACGTAAGGTACATCGAATTTGTACAAAGAAGAATATACAAAATTCCCAACAATTTAATATGCACCCACACAGAAAGATGAGAATACCTACCATGTTTCCTATCTCACGTTGACAGCCTTAAGATGTTTCAAAAAAAAAAAAAAAAAAGTTTATACTTATATCTTGAGAGTGTGCGCTTGTCGTTTGGTTAATCAATTTTTATGAGGTGAGGTTCCTTATTTTTCCGTGTATTCCATCGCTCATTTAATATGGCGGCAGCCACAACGGAACGGACGAACGACGATCGAACACCGACCAAACGATGATATAGCTATTCCAATAAGAAGAAGAAGATACATGGATTTACAATGGCGGAGCGGAACCACCACGATCTATAGTATATGAGATCCGTCTCCAGACGCAAAGGAGGCACCACACATTCATACATAAATACCTGCATACAAATATGTGATATCATTAAAGTTGATTTAAGAACCATAGAGACGATTTTTTTTAAGTGTTCTGCGTTAATAATAAATGAACAGTGAAGGAAATAAAAAAATATTCGTGAATGAGAAAAAACAAAAACCGATTTATTTATTGTATTGGCTTTTCTTTGTGGCTGAGAGACTTTTCAACAGGATTAACTCTGGATCTATACATAACACAAATTAGAGAGAGAAATTAAAATAGTTTATTTGTTTAAGTTGCTGGAAGATTTATGAAATCATAAATTTCTAACACTTAAGATGGCTAATAGTTCCCAGAAAAGCCACGAGACAAGTTAGGATTTATTGATGAGAAGAGCAACACCAAAAACAAAAAACATACAAATCGTACCGGAATAGTAAAGATGTATCTGAGGGTTCAAAATACTATTTATTGTAATTCCCCTGCTCTCACCAAAATGTTAAGATTTCATTAAATTTGTTTTCTTTTTTTTATAATTAAATCACTACCTTTCACTATAAGCAAAGCAAAAACTACCTCAAAAGTATCTTCCAATTATGGATACGTATCTAAACCTTTTTCGAAAGCACTTTTGTAACTTTAAATTGCTTTCCCAGTCTCTTAGTCTAAATGTGTTTATTATTCCATCGATGTAACCTACATTACATGATTTGATACATATATATATATATTTTTTTTTTTTAATATTCAACTTATATACCATCAATGCTAATCATTGATGTATAAAATGTATTTTATTATGAATATAAATTAAATAAAAACAAAAAACAAAAACCACCATCAGCTAATGTATTTCCAAAATAAAATTTGTATATAATTTAATCATAAAAAAATCATAAAAAACTAATACCAAATTTAGTCATAATAATATAATAAACGAATACGAATTCATAGTTGATTTGCCGCACCGCAACGCGCCGCCACTGTCCTCGAGTTCATTTTATTTATTATCATTGTTATTAAGGTCTCAATACACGTGTTTGTGATTGAGTGAATTTTTTTTCGTATCTAGAGATATCTCTTTCTACCTAATTTATTGAAATAAATATAATTTTAAGTATATCAAACAATAAAATTGAAATATTTTGAGTGTGTTTTCTTATCACTTAATTCGATCGTGATTTTTTTTTAAATCAAACGAAAAAAAAATTGTAATTTTATGATTTTTATTTTATGATTGAAATAAAATCAACTAACAAAAATAGAAAGAGAGATGCAAAGTAAGAAAAAAATAAAAAACAATAAATTTATAATTAATTCAATCGATTTAAGTATATTAACACTCTAGTTTTGTATTAAAAAAAAATATATATGTTAATGCGCATAAATGCAGATTAATCTTTGGTATTTCTGGCTTCCTTTCAAATTATTGTTTTTTTTTTTTTTTGTTTTTTTTTTTGGGAGTTCATTAAATTTTTTTTTATCACCTTGTGGGCATTAGATTGTAAAATGCAAATTTTTAAATACACACGTACCTTCAGTTACGGGTTTCTTTATGGAAAATGATCTAGTTTTAATCGGGTTTGATAATGGGCGTAATTTGTCATCTCTAAGAGGACTGATTGGTGGAGAATTTGTTTGAGTCTGGTGTTTTTTTTTTTTTATTTCTAATATTTCCAAGAGTCTTGAGAAATTTTGGAGGGGACATTTAAAAGTAATTAATTTTGTATATATTTGTTATGAATTCAATTTGAGGTTTAAGTGCACTGCGACCTTTAGATGCATTATGATAAACGTCTAGAGCTAAATGATATCGCCCATTTAACAGCTCTTCCTCTAGATTTGTGTGAGTAACTTACAAATAAACGTGATCGAATTCCGCGGCTTCAAATTACTAGAGGAGAGTAAGGCTAAAAGTTAAACTTTTTAGTAAACCTTAGGCCAGGCGCGCACATTCAATTTTTTAGTTTCGCAACTGTTTGGTTGCTAAAATGAAACATATGGGCTTATATGGGACACCGCGCACTTAGAGCAACTCAATTCGAGCAACTAAAAAGTTTGTGTTTTGACACAAACTAAACGATTGCCTTCGCAACAGTTGAGCTGTTTTCTATAAGCGCAAGAGAGAAAAGAGTGTGAGCGTGAGTAAAGAGTTGCCAGTGCGCGACTAGCCTTAAACCGCTATCGAGCAATTTTGTTAACAGCGATGGGTGGAAATAAAATAAACGGCGTTAGTTCTAACATGTTACAGCTTACCCCGGGAAAATGTAACAACTAACCCCGTCATGAAATTTAAGAAGAAGAAAATAATTTAAAATAAAATGAAGGTCACCATGCATTAAATATTCACACAAACGTAACTATATAATATATACTTTTTGTGTGAACAGGAAGACCAAAAATTAAAAATTACAAATCTGCAAATTTTTGAGACTCCCCCTAAAATTTTCTTCAGTGGTGCCCAATGAAAATGAAATTTTTTTCTTTCATGCGATTCTTAATATTCAGGGGAACTATGTTTTTTTTTTTAGCTGTTACTTTTAACCACTGTTGCTTCTAGCCCCGATTTTCGTACTTCAATTTGGTACATTAAGATATTGTGTGGTTCAAAAATCGTCTAAGATATACCATAAGAGAATGGTTCATTCTGGAGGTCTGAGTTCGATTCTCAGTCTTTGTCACCCTAAATAAAAAATATGCTTTTCACGGGGACTGCCTTTTGGCAGCAAGTGAGAAATACTCCAAGAGTATATGGGTTTAGGAAAATCACTTTTTATCCATTCAGTAAAAAACTATCCTCCATTCCTGTCGATCGAAAGTTGTAAGTCACTTAAAATAAAATTAAACAATTGAGTTAGTTTAACCCTGTCAAACTCATTTGGCCACCACCACCGCGCTGAGGGAGAGTTCGGTACTTTTTTAAACGTGATATCTCCCAGGAGGTATATTCGACGATTTAAGCATTCTCGTTCTTCTAATAGGCTGTTAAATGCTCAATGTGGACTTTGTTTTCTTAAACTACGGAGCCATATCGAAATTTGGTGGAATAGTCACCAATAACATTAAGAAGGCTTCTGCGAGACTTTTCATTAGTTACAAAAGTTAAGGTGAGAATCGTCTTCTACTGATTTTTGTTTGTCTTAATTTTCGCACTTTTTTTTAATGTACTCATATCATATTGTGAGTAAGGAATTCAAGCTAGATTGACGACACTGAAAAGCTGGATCACACTAGCGCTTGTCCTCGTTCATGTCAAGCATTTAACATTCTCTTAGAAAAAACGAGAATGCTTAGATCTTAGAATGGGGGATATCGCGGTCTACCAAACTTCACCCCCGATCGTAGTATTTGATTATTCGTTAAGCCGACAAAAACCATCTAACTCCCTATTAACAATATATACAGTCCCTGACCATATTATTAGACGCACTATAGATTTGTTAGAAATTTATTGTTCTAGGCTATACGCATTTATTTTTTACTTTTAACCGACGCACGTCTATACGTGGTTTAAGGCATAATGAAACCGGACCAGTATGAAGAAAGGCATAAGGAATATGTTGTTGCCCAAGTCAGATTTCCGAATGGTGAGCCTTTTGTTTTTATGCATTCCTCCCCTTAAACAATTTAACCGTAATACTCGCACTTCTAGTAATGCCCATTTAGTTTACCCTTGAGCCCAACTTCGGCCGTACTGCGAAGTACAAAGATTCGTTCTTCAGCCATACTACGCGAATGTGGAATTCCTTGCCACGATCTGTCTTCTCAGTCATTGCGATGTTCAAGAATTCAAAACCAATGTACACCGACACCTCCTTTCTAACCCTTCCCTTTTTTCTTAATGTTCACACGGTATCTCTGGCATATTAAGAGTATACAAAAAACCCCTTGAGTGTGCGCCGATTATACAAAAACAAAAAGAGTGAGCTCCTTGTAATACAGCCCGGTCTGTACAAACATTTTTACAAGAAGCTAAGATCTCCTTGTTGGCTTGGCCGGTTAACAGCACTGACATGGACGCTATTAAAATTGTATGGGAACTGATGAGGCGGGAGTTGATCACAGCTCTTGGGAAGAATACTTTATGTGTAGAATCATCATCTACAAATAAAGCAGACTGTTCCGTCTTGCATTGACAGTATGCCGAGCTGAATTTAAGCTCTCATAACAGCAGGAGAAGCCTTAACTAAATATTAGAATTTTGTAATGGTCACCTTTGTTCAAATACTATAATCAAATGTTCAAAACAGTAATTATTTTTGATTTTGCAGAAAATCTACAATGTGTCTAAAAATATGGCCAGGGGCGCTGTAGGTACAAGGTTGGTGCAAGAATTATCACCCTATCGGAAAATGCTATAATTTTTGCAAATGGCGGTGTGTTAATTCTACTTTGACATTTGTCAACTAAACACAGACAAAATGCACGTCAACAAGACATGAATTGCTATTCTCCAAAAAAAAAAAAAACGCAGAATAATTGCTTATGTAAATGACATTTACCGCCATTTGCAAAAATTATAGCATTTCTCCAGCACCGCCGAAATGTTTCTTATCTTTCATTATTTTACCGTTATTTTTATAAAAGAAATGAGCTAGTAAAATAGCCAGTTGCATTCCTCCCCTAATCCAATTCAATCGTAATACTTGCGCATCAGGGAATGCCCAACAGTTAATCTTTGAGTCCAACTTCGGACGTGCTGTTAAATTCAGAGATTCTGTCCTTAGCCGCACTACACGAAAGTGGATTGTGGAATGCTTTACCCCGTCGAATAATTCGTTCTCATATATCGCAATGATATTCAAAACCAATGTGCATCGATATCTCCTTTTAAATCCTCTCCAATTTTCTTAAACGCTCGCACTGTGCCCGAATATTTTAAGGGTAGTCAGAACCCCTTTAGTGCGCGCCAAATTATAAAATAATAAACCTGACAATTAATTCTGTTCGTCTCTCTTTAACTGTCTAAATGGCAAGGCTCTTAATTCTTGTATTGTTTGTTTAAAAAGTACTAGCGGTTCGTCTACTACAATTTAGTGTTCATGTGAGTAAAATTGGCTGGGTTTTTTCCCTCACAAAATCTTCATAGAGCAAATGTTGTTTTTTTTTTTCTTCTTGAGAATTTGAATGTGTCAGATTTTATTCAGACTAATAAATTAATTTCACAAAAAATACATAAATCAAATATAAAATCAATTTAACTATTTTAAGCAAACTTTTAAATATTTAGGAAAGGGTAAAGTAAATTAAAAAAAAAATATTTTATTCATCAAACCAAATCACACTGCAATAAAGGATCAATGACTACAGCCCCTATTATAACCTCTGCCCTTCATCAATTCATATTAATTAAAATAACATACACTCACTTAATTAAATTAAATTTTATTTTCTTACACAAAAAAAGAATAAATATTAATAATATGATAAGTATTCAGGAAATTCTCCCTCCGACATACATATCTACATGAGTGTAATTTAATTCTTGTTCATATGCAAATTATTATATTCTTCAACTGCGTTTCCAACAGGCCTCCTATATAGAGTATCTACATATCTACCTACCGTGTCTCGATAGCAATAAGTACCTACATTTTAATTTCACGGACACCACATTTATTCGAACGATGGTGATAACTCGACTCGAGTATGGTATAAATTTTATAAAAAAATAAAAAATCATTATCACGAACAACAGCGTGTATATCTAACAGAGTGAAAATAAAAATCAACCTATCCAACAAGAAAGAAGCAATGGAATATGAAAATACGATTTCCTTTATTTTTTTTTTTGTTTAAACACAAAACAAAAATTTTATTTATTATTTCGTTTAATGTACAATCAAATAAAAATTCAAAAAAAAAAAAGAACGAGTTGAAAATTCGAATTGCAAATATCGTACTAAACTCGTATCTATGTATGTATCTACACGTTGAGTATGTGCTCGTATCTACGGCAATGTCACCCTTTTTACTATCCATTATTTTGTTTTTGTTCCTTTAAGATACTTTTTTTCTTTACTAAATACCAGCCTATATTGCACACACATTTTTATACTCGTTTATTGTAGGTTAAATTATTCCAATGTTGACCTCAGATTGTGTTGTGTACTGGGTGTACTGGTTACTGGATTGTGTATTGCCGCGGAGTAGTTCGAAATTTGTGTTGGAACTCATCAAATGTAGGTATATCTCTCTATATTAGATACAATTCCTCGACGTCCGTCGCGCGGTCGTCGTAACACACATTCCACATAACTTCTGTGTTTAGGTTTTGCTCCTGATGAAATTATACTACATACACGTACGAGTATATCTATTGGCGGCGAACACATCATTTTTATATCCGATTTTTCAATCTATTTACAAAACCCGGCGATCAATTCAAATTTTATGCATATTTTATTTTTGTTGGTTCAATAAGTTTTAAATTATTATGTGCTTACACACTAGGCACTGTTTTTGTAGGAATATTGTATCTATAGGTATATGAAGGCATAAAGCCATGATAGCTCGTTATATTGGCCTGTTAGATATAAATCGTATTTTATTTAGAATTTCCATAATTCACATGAGATAGACTATTAATTTTACCACCAGTATTCGTCCAGGTATTGCAGAATGAATGTTTTGAAGCCAAGAGTGGATTTACCTTGGTTAGTTAGTCAAGGGCGCTGAGTTTATCGGGGGCTACAAGGTAATAACCATTATAAAGTAAATTCTAATAAAAACTGGGAGATATTTAAAATGAATAAAGTAAGTTAAGTAATATAATGGTCGCTCAATTCCTAATATCTCCTTACCCAGAAAGAAATATCTCGAAACACTAAAACCTTTTCTTCTGCTCAATGTAAATTATGCCATGAAAATACCTCGTAACTCGGAAAAATAACTCGTTAGCCGATAAATTACAATACCTCCTAAGCCATAACTAAACAAAAACGGAAGTCTTATACCTCGTAACTGAAGCCATTTATTTAAAATTGCACCTTTCTTGAAAGTTAACTACGATACATTGACGAGAACAACTAAACGAAGTTTCAACTAAAATCTTGTCTCCTAAAAATTGACTTTTATGGGTTGAGAGATATAACAGGAAGGTATATAGGTAGGTAGAAATAGCGACTACTGGGAGTCTTACCCTATGGCCCAAATAGCGCTGAAGTGCGCCATTTTGATACTCGTACCATAACTCCTATGAACTTGTGGATGGAATTAATATGGGAAATTATGAACAATCTCACGGAGTCATCCAGTTTGGGTTAAGTTGGAATATATGAAAGGATCTAGTAGGTTTCGATGTCTGGATCTGGAAATTGGATCACTCACTGAGCCGGACCACCACACTCATCGGACACCACCTACACTGTGCCAAGCTAAGTAGCTTGTTGGCTAAAACTATTGCCAATCTGAATGAGTGATTATCTGGCCCGCGTATCGTTGGTTACCGCCAAAGCCCTCAGTCCGCCAGCTCGGGATCTAAAGAGTCAAACGGATGGCACGACCAGAAGTAACCGAAGTTCGTTTTAGTCTTCATTTCCGAAAGATTGTCAATATCGTCAAAAAATGTCCTTCCTAATGATTGTGCTCTAATTCTGGCCAGAGCAGGACATTTGCAGAGGATATGGAGGACTGTGTCCTTTTCCGCTGGTCCCAATAGCTATGACAGTGAGTGTTCTGAGGAATGCTTAGCTTCGCTACACACTCTCCTATTGCCCAGTATCCGCTACAGGTAGCTACGGTCCTGGCTATGTCTTTCCGCCTGGGTCTAAATATCAGATCAAGTGTTCGGGATTTATCTATCATACATAGCTGGGCCAAATATTTCAGTTAGTTAAACTGAGAGAATATTAAAATTGAGAGAATATTGCCCTTCCTTACTCCGAGCGGATTGTTGACTCATTCCCTTGCTTAAAGACCCTGAAGAGCCCGGTCCCAGTGGCTCATCAGAAACCTCGACATTAACCTCGTCGAGCTCGTAATTGTCATCAGCTTTGTCGGGGTTTTCTCCCTGACTCTGCAGAATCTTTATTTTTGCATTTCTTATGTCGAACTCCGCTTTGAAGTAAGATCTTTCGAGGGCTCTCCGGTTTTCCTCGCTAACCCTCAAAAGATAAGATGCGCTATTCCAATGCGTTAATGACAGCCCAATGGTGCATAAGAATTATAGGATTATTCTCTGAAGATCGCAGATCAGCTCCAGTCCGCCCGGTTTGATCCCCATGGGGGGCAACCAACTGCGGGCCTTTGGTTGTCTTGGGATTTCTTTAGCCGGGATAAGCTTGAGATTCAAGCATTTCTAGCCGTTGCTAATCTTAGCGTCACTTGTACTAAGGAAATCCCTAAAGAATTCACCCGTGCCCTTTTTAACCCTATATCCCCTGACCATCTCGCTAGAGTCGAAACTAGGTAACCTTCGGTTATGGATATGGTATGTAAAAATACCATTTTAGACAGCTTGGCCTCGAAAGAGTTCCACACAGCCAACAAGCCTATGTTATTTGGGGAGAGCCCATCCACACAAACCAAGACTTTCATCCACAACCGATACTTGGAGGTCGTTTCTGACAGCTTCCACACTACGCGGTTGCACTGCTCTAGACTTGATATCCTTACTTCTTTTAGAGCCGTCAATCTAATTCCTTTTCTGGTATTTTATTGTTCCAGCGGCGTTCGGCTCATGAACAGTTCTGACTTCTTCATATCTAGAAATCTTGCCAGGAATAAAAGAAGCCCTCTTGAATTGTTCCTTGAGCAGGGAGCTCGGCGATTGCTTTATCTTGTGCAGTGATGCTATGTTAGTATTGGTCGGCTTAGGAATTAAAGATAAAGAAGTAACATGGCTGGTACTGTACACTATAACGTGGCCAATTGGAAAGTTTAAAAATGTCACTAATACTCCCGAGAAGAATAAGCGAACATAATGCACTTCTGATACGGTTTAGTTGATGCTCGAGTTCCTAAGTCGTAAAGTATGCTTTTTTCAAGATTTGTCTTTATTTTGTCCGTTTTTTTTTTTTTTACTTTTTGAAAATTTATTTACGGTCTTTTATTTTTTTTCGCTATGGTTTTCTATGTTTTCTAGATTTTTTCTGTGTATTTATATATTTTTTTCTATCTTTTTCTGCTTTTTTTAATTTTTTTTTATTACTTTAAAATAAATTTCTACGTTTTTCTATGTTTTGTTCTTTTATTATTATTATTTTAAAATAACTACGTTTTTCTATGTTTTTAATTTCAATTATTATTTTAAAACAAATCACTATTCTTAACTTGCGAACAATGCTTAATGAGCTTAGAGCTTCAATTTTCCAAAAACTCCTCATCACAGCTGGTGTATATAAATTCGCTCCTGTTCACATAATAACAACAAAATAAAAGTTTTTTTTTTCAATTTGGTATTATTCAGATATGTACCGTCTGTTCTGAACGTACTCCACATACCAACACCTAGTGTGAGAAATAATCACATTAAAATCGTTTTTATGTGATCGAAAATTGTATTTTCGGAATTAAAAATGGTTAAATATATATATATTTTTTTATAGTGTTTATAAAAAATAAAAAAAAAATATATTTTTTCTCTAAGGCTGTAAATAAAAAAAATGAAAAATATTTTTGTGCGAATTATGAAATGAGTTATTATCAAAATCATCATCTTTGTAGTTAATTTAATTTTTTTTTGTTGCTTTAAAATTTTTATTTTTTAGTGATTGAGAACATGTGGTGGGTGGAAAATTAATGTTTAGGTTTTTTTTTAATTAATTTTATAGTGATTTATTATTTATTTGGAATTTAAATAAAATGTTAGCTATTAATCATATGATGAGATTTGGATTAAGTAGAACACAAAACCAACCGAAAAAAAAGATATACCTACTAAGAGATTAATATGCCAAAAAATGAATACAAAAATTTTAGGATATTTTCGTAAATAAAATTGTGTAGTTGGCATAGAAATATTGTATGAGGTTTTTATTTAGAAATATCTACATGATATTTATGTTGAAAAATATTCATTGCTCAGCAATATTGGTGGGATTCATTGAACCCTTAATTCACGGCTTTGTTGGAGGGCGCACATTCGAAACATCCAATTTTCCATAACTGTGGCTCATAAATCAGGCCTAATTTGACAAATGTCATTGGTTTCAGTGGACCGATGGATTGCGGCTTATTGGTGTAGATCTGTGACTTAAGAAAACCCCACAAGGAGAATTCTAACGTGGTCGATCGCACAATCTCAGTGGCAGTGCCAATTCTTATATCCTCCGCATGAGACAACGATGCTCGAAAATCGCTCGTGCAAAATGTGACACTAGCTGTGTGGCACGTAGCGCCCGTCCTCTTGAAACCACATATCATCCAATTTCGTCCAAATGAAATTGGTTATCATTTTAAAAAAGTTCTTGCCGTTGATGGTGATAATGTCGCCAACTTCTGTCTTAAAGAAGAATGGACCGATGATGCCGTCATCCAGCCTAATTTACCCTGTTGATGAACCCATTCATCCAGAAATGGCTCTCGTCGCTGAACATAATTTTTGGACCTAAAAATAGGCCAAGGATTTTTATTTAATGGCAATACAAACTCAATAAATGACAACCAATTTGACTGATATAGATTTAACAAGAGCCCACAATCATCTGTGAAAGTTAGGAAATCCCTTTTGGAAAAGTTTTTATTTTGTTCAAACACCACACAAAAATCGCATCGCTGATATTGATTTCAAACGAAAACGTAGAATTGGTTTTACAATTTTTGAAAAAGTCCCATTTATTAGCCAAGTTAATGGGCCTTACCAATAAACAAATTTAGAGACGACTTTAATATTTGAACAAAATTAACCATTATTTAATGAACTCTATATAACTGATCATACATGTTACATTTTATTTTTTAAGTTCCGTATAATAAATGGTTCATAATTTAGAGTCCACTTAAATATTAAGTTCATAACATGTATGGCTAACTATATAGAGCTCATTACATATTGGTTCATTTCATTCAAATGTTAAAGTCGTCTCTAAATTTGATTATTGGTAAGGCCCAATGACCACAATTCACAGAAGACATCATTCTCATTCAAAATAGGTATGAAATGAATATATGTAACATCAATTTGCCTTAAGGAACAACCTGAAACTCTCTGGTCCAATCATCGATTGTAGAATGCACCTCATTTATTGGAAAATTATTTACAGTTCGGTCAAGTGCTTGCTTCATTGATTCGATACTTCGATGCGAAGAGAAGGATGCATAACTCCTACACAAATGGAACACAGCTTGTTTTCCATTGGGTTGAAGACCAAACTGTCAGACAGCGTATTTGAGCTATACTCTGTCCAACAAAAATTGTCAGTACAGGCCTTATGGGGGAGCTTTTTCTAAAGCAGTGGCGCCTGATGCACCCTCACTACAATGCGTTAGGAAAAATGCCAATAAAAAAAGAGCAAGCCACTGAATGTTCTTAAGGAATTGTTGTTGTAATTCTTTGCAAAAAGTTGTACACCCCAACACAACCGTCGTATCCCACTGCTGATGAGATACTGTCAAGACAAGAGTGTCAAGTCTCAAGTCTCAACTCCCAACTCTCAAGTGTCACTCATTACGATCGTGCGCTCTTTATCTACAACAAAACAGAGCTACCATTATCATTCCCAATTGCAAGCAAGGAGCTTTTTCAGTGGTTTTTGATTTGAAGCTTTTGAGAACACATTTTAAGAAGATGAGTATGTTGAGTGTTGTCGTATTGCTTTTCAACTTAAAAAAATACGCGCCTATTATCTTACCGCTTGGTATTGTGGGAAAAGGTAAATTGAATATTGTTTTCAGTCGTTTTGAATCGGCAGACGGTAGCCCTACGCGTTTTTTACTCTCATTTGCGGCTATTTATAATGTAAACTATGGAATCCCTGTGAGAGCTTTAAAAGGCGACACACTTATGCATGGCAATGCAACCAGAATGAGAGACAAACGTCCTATCTTCCCTGTACTGACAATTTTTGTTGGACAGAGTATAGTTTCGAGTAGGTTTCGCCTTTGGAACTGAAGAAGGGTCCTCTTGGATTTTACTATGCTTGTTGCGGAATATTGTTTAGTTAAGACGCCTTGCAAAGTTTACTCCTTTTTGACCAACCAAAATTAGGGTTGGTAAAGTCATCATAGCTCAGAGCTAACTCCTTACTAAATCGTTTCAATTGCGTGATGGTGCCTCTTTTAATTCTCGGAATAAGTTCCAACACATGCCTTCTTGATGTCCTAAAATTTACTCGATCATTCAGTTTATTCAAAGACTTTTCGCTGGTGCAGATTCTCGGGTCAGTGAACAAAATTTGCCTGTGAACATTCTTCGCGTACCGGTTTAGCAGAGCTTTCGGTTTTTTCTTACATTTCTGCTTATATGCGATTATCTGTAAACAAGTATCCGGAGTGTCTTAAATGTTTTATGATGACGAGAGGTATGGACAATTCAGGAGGACTCATTTTCCGCGTTGATTTCACAAAGACGATTTTGACTATAGGAACTTAGAATCCACTTTTTATTCACGAATACTCGAAGTTACTGCAGAGTGCCCAATTTAAGCCGATTATTTCATAGGGCTTCATCTTTTCGAGTAGGCCTTGGTTAACACGGTAACTGTTGCTGATTATCAATATAAAATTATAAGTAATGAGTTCACTAATTGGGACTTGGTGATATATGGTTCCAACAAGACAGAATGCGTTTCCGTGAGCCTAATATCTGGCTTCGGTGATTTGTACATGCTGGCAAAATTGCTCAGTTCTACTGCTCAAGACTTTTTTTTTTTTTTTTTTTGTTTTTGAAATTACGTCTCTATGAAAGTAAGCTAAATAACGGAATCCGTTTTATTCAAGTAGGTATAAGAATAAGTACGTACAGATTTTGTGGAATCCATGATGAATCTTACTGACTGGGAAGACTATCAGACTTAGGCACATCCCTGA
Source organism: Philhelius festivus (assembly GCA_963931855.1). NCBI lineage: Eukaryota > Metazoa > Arthropoda > Insecta > Diptera > Syrphidae > Philhelius > Philhelius festivus. The sequence continues at coordinate 35,239,162 of OZ007554.1, read as the reverse complement.
TAAATAGACGAGTGTACTTGTTTTAAGGTTACATTTCGTTAGACCCTTCGACAAAACGGTTCCATGTTATGACGAAGCTGAGTCGGATTTTTGCAGAGGAAGCTAGATCATGCTTACATACTTTAAGATCCTTCATATACAAAAGTGCACCTCAACAGCACCAGCAATGCTGTGTTCCCAATTCTTGATCCATTTTATGATAGAATCGAACTTGGACACGTATGATAATTAAAAGGAACAAAATGGTACAAAAGTTGTTAACTTTGAAAAACTAAGATAGGTTCAATATCAAAATCAATATAAATAATTCCGAAGAACATTGGTTTCAAAATATCGAATTGCACAACGGGAAGGCAAGATGGAGCCAACTTAACCGTTTCACATTCATGCAGTGCGGCTTAACGGCATACAGTAACACGACTTATCCATATTTATTATAACTGATTTGGTAAGACGAATGTCAAAGTATGTAAATCGAAAATATAAAACGAAGAAAGTTACATATGTTCGAATTCGAATAAAATGCAAATGGAATGCAACCACCACGACTATACCTCAGATTAAAGGGTGGGTTATTAAGCCGAATAAATTTTTCTTGTTTCTGATTACAAGAAATTGATTTTTATTTATTTAAAAATTTTATTAAATTCCTTAGATTTTCCTTAGGTAATCTCAAAATTGAAATTTTCTTCAATCTTTTTGACCCTTTTTTTCTTTGATCATAATCTCTCGCTAAATTTGACTCTTCGTTAAGATCTTCTGGCTAGAAGTGTCCGACCAGATTTGCGATGTCTGTTCGAACTACATCTTGCACTTATCCCCCATGCTTCACAAGAAACTTACTTGTTTTTTTTTCAATCAAATGAACAGGGTGTTCCAAGATTTTGACAGTTTTTCGACAGTAAATGTTTATTGAAGAGAGTCAAACATTATTTTCAGCGTCATTCGGACTGTATATGGACGGGAGTGGTTTCATTGAGAATTGGAGTAGTTCTAAAGTTGTATTTAACTCCAGGCCAGTCGTTATCGTTCTTTAGAACAGTATTGACATGCGTTTGTAGTCGAGACCTACTTTTCGAACGGATGTTCTATGAACACAATATTTTGGTATCTTCCGAAATCGTTTTGATCTCTATCGTTTTTGGGCTCTGTCAATTATTAAATGGGACACTGCGTCTAGACAAACTGCAACTTCAACAAGAAGAAAAACTGGAGTGCCTTGACCGATCTGCATATCGCCTAAGAATATTTAGGGAAAGAAACATTTAATTTCCAAAATTTCCAAGGCTGTTCTGACGTGATGAATTGGACTTAAGGGGCTTTTCATTTAAGCAAGACGGAGCACTGGCTCACATTTTACGAAGGGCTTCATCTCAATTGACCTGACCAACTTTGGAAGCTACGACTGCAGCTACGTCTGGTGCTGTGTTATACATTGTGTTCGAAATATCGAATTTGTGTGTTTCCAATATTTCAACACCTATACCAGTTGCAGCTCCAGTTACATTTTCGACTTCATTGTGTTTAGCCAGTTAATAAAGTCATAAATAATACCTTCTTACATATATTTGTATTGAAACGTGATTCCCACGATTTCAATTTGTTTTTTGAAAAATCTTTAAAATAATTTAAAAAAAAAATTATGGACTTACGTCCCACTTGTTGTCTTATGACTCACGGAAGAGCGAGAAAAGTCCCTTATGAATTTTGTTTCGGTAGGCCTCAGATAGCAGGTACCTACAATAGTATGATTGACAAAATTTCAAATAGCTTTTTAAAGACTTTCTAATTTTTAGTACCCTTTTAAAGGGTAAGGGTTAATGCGCTGAAGTTCTGGGTTAAATGGCCAGCCATTGTCTTTTTGATTAAAAAGGAAAAACAAATGTTTGTATCAAGGCAATGCCTCTTGCGAGGAAGGCCATTCCTTGTCATGAAAAGTTCCATTCCTATCAACAAAGCGCACCCAGGTATGAATAAGATTTGTACGTCACTAGGTCCATGTTGCCTACAAGCTGTTGACTTTCGATTTTTGTATTTAATTTTTAAGAAATATCAAAAAAAAATAATCTTAAATTACTAAATCCTCTGCCCTGTTATTTCCTCCGCTTTCCTAGGACATTCACAAAATAAAATGCACGACTGGGTCGCACGAACGTGCTCGTATGTAAAAGACTAAGAATTTCAAAAATGAATGTTACTACAGAAAAACTGTTTATAAACATAAAATTAATTTTTTAAATGACTAAAACAACTTCTGTAGTAGTTGGAGGTAAAAATAGGATGCCATGTGGTTCAATCAAATACAGGTTTATGCAAGAAAAAAATTATAAGTCTTTGTAGTGGTTTATTTAAAAAAAAATAAGCTTTTACATACAAAAATTTTAAAATATTTTTAAGGAAAAATTTTGGTACGCCAATTAAAAGTTTTTATTACTGTTCGAATAAAAATTAAATTTACAAAAAAATATTGAGCCATTTTCGAGATATTGAATTTTCCAAAAAAAAAATTGATTTTTTTTTTCAAAGTTCAAAAAAATATTTTTCTTAAAGTTTTGAAATGCAATTAGATTAGAAGCTTCTCTCTAAAAAAATTCATTAAAATCCGTTATGCCGATAATGAGAAATTCAAAATTTTAAAAACTCGTTCTATGGTAAGGTACCAGTTTTATTTATTAAATTTCGAAAAAAATTCGTATGGCAGGTACCGTTTTTTGTGGTCATAAAAAAGAAAAGAAAAAAACAACCGGGGCGAAAATTAAAACCCATATCTACCAAGTTCGAAGAAAATCGGATGAGCAGTTTAGCTGTAGTCGAACAGACAGACAGACAGACAAAATTGCGAGACCCACTTTTTTGGTCTTCGCTATCATCGTAATGTCAACTTTGATCAAAATCTCGAGTTCGATTTTTTACTTGTTTACGAGTGCATAACTTGCCTTATAGTACCTATAAGTCGCAAATAAAAAATATAATATGTACTATATTCTTCTCCCTGTTATTATCATTGAATAAAAAAATACGTCCCTTCTTTCTTAGGTCATGAAAATGCTGATATATTATCAGCTCAAGAAATATCTCAAAGAAGGAAAGCTTCTCAATAACCGGCAGAACGACTTTCGTAGCAATAGGTCCACTGGTGATCTGTTGGTATATCTCACCGAACAGTGGCACAAATCTTTACATCGTTTTGGAGAAAGTAAGATTACTGCTCTTGATATTTCAAAACCATTTGATGGAGTTTGGTATCAAGCTTTCTGAATGAATCTCTTCTTCGGTGGATTAGAAACTACCTTTCAAACTGCTCAATATCAGTTGTATTGGATGGCTTTAATTCTGAAATTCATAAAATAAATGCTGGTGTCCCGCAGGGCTCCGTTTTGTCTCCGACTCTCTTTTTGATATTCATCAATGATCTTTTGTCTGAAACTTCTGATCCAGATTCACGTCTTTGTCCTTCGGATGTGGATTGGATGTGGATTTAGAACGGCAATTAAACTATTTAACCTTAATACTCGCGCTTCGGGGATTATCTATCAGTTTACCATTGAGCTCAAGTTTGGACGTATTTGTAAATTCAAAGATTCTTTCTTTAACCGAACTACACGAATGAGGAATGCTTTACCCGGCTCATTATTGACCTCCAATTGCGATATTCAGACATTAAAAAGCAATAACCATCGGTATCTCTTTTTGAATTTTCTCTAAATTATGAACTACTTGCCTTTTGATATTTCTTGAAAAGATAGTTCTTAAATAGATTTTCTAAACCATACAATAAAATCACTTTGATGACACATAATAATTCTTATCTATAGGAATTCCAACGTAATACAAAAAAGCAATAATTGACTCACTGTCTTTTCCTATTCATTACAAAATAACTAAATATAACATCCAAGCCACAAAATATCTCATCTCACCACTATCATGTTTATAATTTATCAATTTCAAATTGTGACTGATTTCACATTTGTATCTTTTTCTATTATTAATTTTTCTTCTTCCTCTTCTTCGTCTTTGTGTTTTTTGTTTGACAACATGGAAATTTCTGTTAAGGTAATTTTTCGTCGATCCGTTCTGCACTCATTTGCCTATCACTTAAGTGGCTCCTAATGAGTGAACATTTATTTTGTTTTTTTTTTTTGTCGTCCGATCAAAATTAATAAAACATAAATAAGAAAAAAAAAACAGCACCATTCAAAATCCAACAACAAAATATCCCATCATCTCAGCATCCATTATAATATTTTTTTTCTCTCAAAATCAAAAAAAAAAATAAAATGTATCGAAATAATCAAAAATTCAAAAATTTCCCCTCGAGCCCCGCGAAATAAATAAAATCAAAAAATCAGAAAAGAACACAAGAAAAATTAAGTAACCAAACAAAAACAACAACAAAACTAAATTATTTATTGATTCATTTAAATGTAAATTGCCTCCAACGTCGAATGTATCTCATCTTTGCTACTGTCATCAACTACTATACCTACTATACATTCGAGCTGGAGGTATATCTCCGGCCAGAAGACGCGACGTCCACGGTCCACGTCATTGGGTGAACTCTCGCTCACACCAAAATCCAAATAAAAAAAAAAAAGATACACAGAATATCTACCTCTTTTTGGAGCCCCCGATCCGATACGATGATGCCTAAAGTGCTAAGACTAGAGTGGCATATCTCCGACTCCGCCGAGAGTGAGATGAAAATCTATCTATAGGCCCAAGACTCTCTCTCTCTCTCCATATTGAATAGACCTTTGGGCACATTTAGACTAATTTATTCATAATTAGATACTTTCATACCTTCGACTAACGTCAGTATCTATTAGATACACACAGTCAAACCTGTGTATGAACAATTTTTGAACGTTTTCTGATTTTTGGTCAGATTTTATTTTTTCGGGCTGAGACGTGGGCTTAATTTCCATACTTTATCACTGTGAAAGCATTTCGGATGGCTATTAATATCTGTTGCTGTTCATTTTGGACTTAAAGATGTCGCGGCTCATTTGGTAGTTTAAAATTTTCTGAACATAAAACGGAATATTAATTATTAATTTTAAGAACCAACAAAAATAAAAAAAAAAAACCCTCTTGTATCTGTCTTTTTTTTTAATTTTATTCAACAAGATGGAGAAGATTAGGTACTTCTGAAGTAAAAAAAAAATCAAAGATGGTGAAGATTTGATAGCGAAGTGACCGCATCTCGATACTAATTAAGCCACCGGAGTTAGTTTTAAGCCTCCGATCTGGCAATCTCCATCTCGATTTTTTTTTTTTTTTGAATATCTCTTCTCTTTCGAAATGCTAAAGACAACAACAACAAAACAGAGAAGATGGAATTTAATGGCGGTGCGTTATTATTATTATTTCCTTTGTAGATATGAATTTGTTTTTTTTTTTATTTTTTTCTTTTTGTTGTTGTTGTTGGAGAGTTTTTGAAGTTTAATTAACCGATTAATCGGAATGGAAAGGATTTTTATCAGGAGTCAAGAGAATATTTCGTAAAAGAGCTTCCAAATACGCTTAATTGGCAGGAAAATGAGCAAAGCAGCAAGAGGTTTTTTTTTGTGTTAACTAATAGAAGCGATTAAGTGAGATGGAAAGGATATGATATGATTGTACGAATACAAAAAAGGATTTGAATGATTATTTGAGTTAAGATTTTTGAATGAATTCTCTGTTTTAAGTGGCAATTATTTGAATATTTTGACAGTGGAATTAATGATGATTCGATGGTATTTTTAAGAGATTTAAGAAAAGGAAGCATATATTTTTGTATGGAAAGAGTGAATGGAAGAAGATATGAATGAGACTAAGGGCTTTTGGAACGCAAGCCTTCAGTCTGAATACGTCAATGAAGTTCCGGACTCAGTCTTATTAAAAAGATGAATGTTTGATTCAAAACCACTTGGTAGGCAAGGGCAAAGTCTGAATATAATGTCGCTCCAGCTTTGATTGGTATGGCACTTAAACTGGCTCAATTTAGGGATTGCACTCATTTTGACTCTAAGTCCTTAAATTTTTAATATTTTTTTTTGCATTGTCTTTCGATTAAAGATAGCCCCACTCAACGACCTAGGCTTTTATGAAAGCATCGCTTCCCATCAATCAGCGAAATCAAGCATCATTGTGCGTATTTAGTACTTGGATGGAGGACCGTTCAGTACCAACCGTGTGCTGTTCACATGTGTTTCTTCTGTTGTTCTTTCTCCCCCCCCCCCGACGGGTTTCACCTTATCGTGGTGGGGGGGGCTTTACGTCTATTCTCTCGCTGCTCGTTCAGCTAAGAGATTTAGACAACTAAGAAAGCCCAAGGGAGTAGTAGGGTCGAAACGGGTGTGTGTTGGTGAAATCTCCGGCTACTTACGTGGCTGGAGATTTTAAGGGTATTCTCCAGGTTTCGAAGGGTCTACTAAGGAGGTCTAGGGTGAAATTTTAAGGTCTTTGGTTGCTCGTGTTCGGGCTCTGGGAGGATTGACTATTGGAAGTGTATTGCTACTGAAACACACATCGGACCATGGCAGCAAACGTAAGTCCAAGATTATGTTGTGGTGGCATACCTGTCCGAGTGCAGCTTGCGTAATTCCCACGAACATATTGGGTGGCGGCGAGGAGCATAAGGCCATGGTTGCTGGATGATGGTGCGGATGGTTGATATATGGATAATGGTGTTGACTTTTGGGGCTCGTCCACTTGTGGCTGAAGACTTTTAGATGGATCTTGGTTGGTGGTAAATCGGTAAGGTCTCCGGCTACTTGCGTGACTGGGGACTTTTAAGTTTTATTTGGGTTATAACGAGGAGTTAACTGATGACGTTTCTGGCTGCTTACGTGGCTGGAGACTTTTAAGGTTATTAAAGGTGTTAAAAGGGTTCCTTATTTGTAGTAGCAAGTAATAAGGGGATCGTCGTCCACGTTCTTTAGAAAAAAGGCTAGGAGTGTCTTTCCTAGCTTGCTGTAAGGTGAGCAAAAGATAGGAGCGTCTTTCCTTGTTTGCCGTAAGGTAAACTAAAGACTAGGAGCGTCTTTCCTAGTTTGCCGTAAGGTGAGCAAAAGACTATGATGCACATTGAGTTGTTGGTTTCTACCCCGGCCGACTTCTTGGTGTGTATCCTAAGGGTTGACAGGCCCAGGGTTTTGGATTAGCCCATCTGGAAGTGACGGATTCAGATCTGGAAATTCCGAATCTTGAAAGAAGAGAAGAACTTGGACTTGCCGTAAGGTGAGCAAAAGATAGGAGCGTCTTTCCTTGTTTGCGTTAAGGTAAACTAAAGACTAGGAGCGTCTTTCCTAGTTTGCCGTAATGTTAACTAAGGACTAGGAGCGTCTTTCCTAGTTTGCTGTACGGTGAGCAAAAGACTAGTACATATGTACATTGAGTTGTTGGTTTCTACCCCGGCCGACTTCTTGGTGTGTATCCTAAGGGTTGACAGGGGCAGGGTTTTGCAGGAGCGAATCTGGAAGTGACGGGTTCAGATCTGGAAATTCCGAAGCTTGAGACAAGAACTTGGACTAAGTCCGGGTTCGGATGGCCTAGGAAGCTCCATGAAATGACGAAGTTGCGAAGCTCCACTGGAAGCTATATTCTGGTACCATGGGAGATAGTGTCCATTTGAGTCGGAGGTTGAGTTTTGCCCTCGGCTCGAACCCTATCTATGAGGTAGGCCCCTTAGTGGGAGCATCATGGTGCCTTGGTTTATTCCAAATGCGGAGACACATGGTTTTCAAGATTCTTTTCTTGAATTCAAGAGGTGTTAGATAGGCCTCGCCTCCAAAGCAAGAGGTGTGCATATGCTGCAACATATCACAACTTTGCGACCGAGATAGCTTGCTATGTCGGGGTTAATGGTCAGGACCCAATCTGACTCCAATGGAGGTAGGCCTCCCGTGGGATTGAGCCGGAAGAGGCAGGTGCTCACCTAAAACCAAAAGACGATCTGTTGTTCTTTCTTTCTGTGTGTATCTCTCTGTTTTAATGTCTAAGCCGATGGTCTCAGTTGCCAGTGCTTCCAGTGTCTATACTTCGTAGATTTATCTACAGAGTAGTAGATGTCCCCAAAAGGCAGAAGCCTTTAGCCGATACATCGCACAATATCGGTGAGTAGATCAAGTCGCCGCCCACCTTTTTTATATATCGGGTTTTTCAATAAGAGCGCTACAAAAGTATTTTTAAATAAAACAAAAACGGTTTTGGATATTAATGAAATTCTTTATTCCTGTGAAAGTACGTTAGATGCCATTATGTATGGAACTCGATTTCTTTTGCATGGCCACCACGGGCACGCTTGCAGAAGTCCAGACGCTGAACCCAATTTTCGACGGTTTTCAAGCATAAATCGGCCGATACTGCTGCAATTTCATGTTCGATATTCGTACGAAGTTCATCAATCGTCGCTGGCTTGTTGGCATAGACCATAGACTTGACGTAGCCCCACAGGAAATAGTCTAACGGCGTCAAATAGCACCACCGAGGCGGCCAAGCGAATGCACCATTTCGTGAGATAACACGTTCTCCAAACTTGGTTTCCAATAAATTGATTGTGACATTCGCTGTGTGGCTTGTGGCGCCGTCCTGTTGGAACCACATGTCCTCCAAGTCCATATCATCCAATTGGGGCCAAAAATATTCGGTTATCACTGAACGGTAGCGATCCCCATTCACAGTAACGTGCCGGTCTTGATCATCACGGAAGAAGTACGGCCCAATGACGCCGCCGGCCCATAAACCACACCAAACCGTAATTTTTGCGGGATGCACAGATGACTCATGGAGTACGTGTGGATTGCTGCCTGACCAATACCGCATATTTTGTTTATTGACGAATCCATTCAGCCAGAAATGAGCCTCATCGCTGAAGATGATTTTTCGATGAAAATCCGAATCATTTTCAAGTTGTTGCTCAGCCCAATTCACGAACATACGACGCTTCTGGTGGTCAAGCGGCTTCAGTTCTTACGTCAATTTAATCTTGTAAGGATGTAGGCCAAGATCTTTTCGCAAAATTCGCCACAACGACGTCACAGAGATGCCCAACGCTTGAGAACGGGCTTTCTGCAACTGAAGCCTCAGCCCTCAGCGGCAGCAATATTCTCGACACTACGGGCACTTCTTTGTCTCACTGGCACGAGAACATTTTGTACTGTGCCTGTGGATTCAATTTTTTCCACTAGACGCTCAATTGTTGATCTGCTAGGACGATTATGACGACCAGAAATTGGACGTAGCGCTCTTAACGTTGAGGCCACTGACTCCGAATTTCGGTAGTAAATTTTAATGATTTCGACTCGTTGTTGGCTCGTATATCTTTACTGAAGAGAAATATCAAAAGAGCGAGAAGAAATATGGCGTCGTTTGCTGTCCCTGTCGCTCTACTTTTGTAGCGTCCTGTTGGAAAACCCCTTATATTTTGAGCTCACTAAAGGGATTCTGACTACCCTTAAAATGTTTGAGGGCGAGCGTTAGGAAAATTGGAAAGGAGTTAAATGAAGATAACGTTGCACATTGGTTATGAATGTCTGAATATCAATAAGAGGGAAACACTGAGCCAGGTAAAGCATTCAACATTCGTGTAGTGCAGCTAAATACATAATCTCTGAATTCAGCAGAACCTCCGAAGTTGGGCTTAAGGATAAACTGATGGACATTCCCTGAAGCGCTAGTATTACGCTTAAATTGTTCAAAGGAAGGAATGCAACAACTAGCTATTTCTCTAGAACACTGTTAATAAAAATAACTCTGAAATAAATGAAAGTCAAGAAGTTTCAAATGTTTCTGTTATACTTCTATCACCTATCATTTGTAAAGCCCTTTTTTGAATTATATCCAAAAGACTCAAGTGTGTTATTGGAGAGCACCTGCCCAAATATGGAAATTGTAATCAAGCTTTGGACGAATATAAGCCTTATAGATATAGGGTCAAAAAGTATCTTCCAACGTACAAGGAAAAATACGCACTTAGCAGCGTTATTTGCGGCGCCAAATATGTGATCATTTCACACAAGGTGGTCTGTAATGCAAATACCGAGAACTTAGTGATGTTCAGTTTTCTCAATGGAAGTGCCATTTTTGGATAGCTACATGGAAGGTGGGTTCCGCTTCAATGATAAAAGACAGCATTGAGTTTTTGAAGTATTAAATTCAAGGCGGTTGAAGGTTCCCCAATTGACAATGCTACCGAGATCCGAATTAAAAGAGCTTATCCTACGCTACCTTTCCAAATCCACATCCAAAGAACAAGGAAGTGAATCTAGAAACGAATATGAGAAGCTGAGAGTACTGTCCTCAGTAAAATAATTTAATACACTAGAAGTTTCAGACAGAAGATCTTTAATTTTTTTTTTTTTTTATAATCTACCCGCGCTCAAGGGATTATGATTACCCTTTAAATGTTTCAACACAGCGCGGGCATGAAGTTAATGAAGATAAAGAAGGATAGGAAAGATGTGTGGCACGATGTTCTAAGATTGTTGGTGGTTGTCTCAGATATTTTTATCTCCAGGGATGGTGGCTGAGCTAAAGCGGAGAAATGCCGTGTCCTATTTCTATGTCGCTTATAATTCACATTATTTATTCGTGTTCATCCTTGTTGGGCATACTAGTTTAATTCAATTACATGTTGTTATGCCTGAACAACATGTAGTGAGTAAATTAGCAACCCATTGATGACAATTCTTAGAAGGTTTTTAATGGAATTAATGAATGGAATGAAAAAGAGAGTGGGAGACAAAACGCAGCCCTGTGGCACACCAGCATTTATTTTATGAATTTCAGACTTAAAACCGTCCAATACAACTTGTATTGTGCGGTTCGAAAGACACTTGGCACATCCTACTTGTTATCGGTATCATTATCATTCTGATAAGGTAGTTTTGGTAATTTCAGTAATGTTTTGGAAGAAGTACAGACCGATGATTCTGTCAGACTTAATTTACAGCAAACATTGACTTTTTCGGTATCCATTAGGTGCTGGTGTAAGTATATTTCGTATACATTTTTTAATCGCTCTGAATCTTACAATTTTGCTTATTCAGACAGCCATTCATAAAAGAACGGGTTTTGTCGCGGAAACTTTTCGTAATTTTTTCCACAAAAATTAATCTGAGGTATGAGGCTCATTTCCATTTGTCTGAGTACGTTAATACGTTAATACACAAAACTTTTTGCATGTAGGGCTTCGAAAATCTCTTCGTCTACATGAATGACAGTTAAGTGCAGTTTTTGGACTGACACATGATAGTGTTATTGGAAGATATTTCTTCGAATGTGCTGCAGTTTTCAGTGAATGAGATATGTTGACGGACTTGGTCTTCCATATAATTATAAGTGGAAAGTAAGTCATCGATGTTTCCTCTCTGCAGGATAGCGCCACATGTTACACACCTCGTTAAATAATGGCTCTATTATTGTGAGACAAGTTTCTTAACATAGTTATTTCTCGAAATGAAGACTTCAATTCAAAGACAAAATCTACGCCAATGACACTACCTACAGCAATTGACCCATTTAAACCAGGGTTAAGTGACTTTTACTTACCATTTTTTTCTGCGTGTTGTTAGTCAGCAGATATCGACGGACGGGTTTACAAATTTCTAAACAAATGATAATAAATTGGAGGCCAACGTCTTCTAGAGAACCTGAGCCTATAGTAACTTACAACTTGCAATAATTTTTGTGTGCCAATTGTCGGAAGAAATTTTCTACTAGTAGGTTTGTACTCCCAAGCTGCAGGACTCTCAAAAAAAAAAAAATGTACATGGAATAGGTATGACGATATTTGTAATGGCTTTGTTGTAGCAAGAACTAGAAGAACTCACTGGTGGCGTGGTGGGGTACCTTCATAAAAAAAATTATGTTTTTCAATCGCGCGAATCGCACTTTAGAAATTTTCTGAATCGCGCGAACCGCATTTATGCTTTGAATAAATGTATATAAAAACATAATGCAATAAGACGACTTTGCGGGATTATCTCAATATCAAGCCTATTGATTTCCGAAGTTTGTTTATCAATGTAGTCTTCACCAATTTCTTCCGACAAACATTAAACACGATTCGAAATATTGGCGCATCGTACCACCAATATCATCGCTCTTTGCTGAATTGTTTCAGTAGAATGAAGAATTCGTGTATATAAAAAATAAAACTTCGATTTCATGCAACTTCTGAGACGTAAGTTCTGAGCTTGGACTTAAAAGTCATTGATTTTTATTAGTTCTATAGGTCGAACATCTTGCTATGGTTTCAAAACGACTCTAACGATATTGATAAATTTTCATATCTGTTATATCTAAGATCAGTATTTTTTTGCGAAAAAAAAAATCGGATAGCTATACTTCATCCAACAAAAATATGCAGTACACGTCTTATGGGAGAGCTTTTTCAAAATCAGTAGCGTTCTATATTTTTGTACCATATTAAATTGAAAGAACTCCTCCATAAAAATCGATTGCATCTGACGCAGGCCCGACGTCCTATTGACTGCACAACTGAGTGTGCACTGAATTGCTGTGGCCTATGGCTGTTGGTGCTATTCAATTTCAACCCCATTAAATATTGATGTGCGTTCAGAGTTACCCTTGTTCATTTCGTAACTTGTTCAGTTTTTTTTCCTTGGTTTCTGTTGAGGTGCTTTTGATTTAGAGCTTTAAAAAAAGGGTCATTTAAAATCAACACTACGATAACTCTGTAAGAGCTTAATGAAGGATAGATTTATGCAATTCACTGTAGCCAGAATGCGAGGCAAACGTCCTATCTTGCCCACACTGCATATTCTTATTGGACAGAGTATAGTGCAATATGGTATTGAAGATTGTTTTTATCAAGGATAAATTGAGACTCAAGAGTTTCTGACTATCCTTGAAATGTTTGAGGCACTTTGCGAAGATGACGATGAACAAAATGAACATACGTTCTACTGTCTGAATATCGTAATTGGAGACAAATATTGCGCCGAAAAAAGCTTTCCACATTCGTGTACTACGTCTTAATATAGAATGTTTGACTTGACAATATATCAGAAGCTTGTGTCAAGGGTATTCACTGAAGCAGTAAAAGGAAACAGTTATTCATTTTCTTTGTAAATGTTCAGCTCTGGCCAGTATAGGAGCCCAACTATTCGGAAAGTTATTCTTCGACCAACTTAACGAACTATCTGAACTGAAGACCATAATTTTTAATTCTTAAGAAGAAGAAGAAAAACTTGACGTGATAAAGAAATAAATTTAAAACAAATTAAAATCAAAAATAAATTGACGAACTTGATTAAAAATTGAGGTAATACATTTCGACTAAAAAATAAGAATTATTTTTAGATAAAGAATAAATCTGATTCGAATTTAATCACCAAATATCTTAAAATCAGAACTCACTGTTAAACCGCAAAGTTAGGTTTTTCTAAGTTTACGATGTATCTAGTTAGATATTATCAATATTCGTCTTTTGGGTAAAGGAAACAATTATAAGAAAAACACACTACAGTCATTAATAACTATGCTAATTACAGTATCAATTAGCCAAAATGGTAGAATACCTATTAGTGAGACAATACACACACAAAAATGACACGTTTTTGAAATTATTATAGCAAATTATGTATATTATAGAGTCTTCCATTAAGAATATCTAAGGCTTGGCATAGCTATGGGTTATTAATTGGAAATTAATACTTCATTTGTTAATATTCAATTTATTTTAATATTAATCGAGAAGAATATATTTTTAATTATATTTAAATATATTTTTTAAATACAAAAACTGGATTGAAATAAAAACTTCAAGGAAATTGTAGCTTAAATTATGGTAGCCTAAAGGTTCATGTTCAAGTTTTTTGACATAAATTATTTCAGTTTCACCAATGTACTCCTAATTAAATATTTAAGTGATATTGTGAAATTAGGCATTTTTATTTTAAGAGACGGGAGTAGATTTAAGAAATGTTATAGGACAGTTATACACCGTATAGTTAGACAAATCCCGATACTGTCGATTTGTTTTAAGGCGATTTTCAATATTTACGGGCTTACCTACTGTCAATCGAATTTTTCATCAACAGCATCTGGGAGCAAGAAGGGAAAATTAATTTCGATTTTGACATAATGTAAGTACATATGTACCTAATAAGGTTTTGCTTTAGGATCGTGAGGCCGGTGACTTATAGGTCTGCATGGGTGCCTTTGGATTTTGAATGGACTTTTTTTTTTTTACTTTCATCTAAAAGTAATTGTTTAACAAATATTTATGTATAATAAAAGAAAAAAATATTTTTAATTTTTTCACAAGATTAATATTAGTCAAAAATATAGAGTTCATTGAACAAATACATTCATGTTTAATTAGTCTGTAAGAGTTGATGAAATAAACAACAATTACAACAATTACAATTACAATTACAAAGAAACAGCTCACGATATCGGTTCATTTCTGTGATAATTTTGGGATGTTCAAAAAGAAAACTTCTTGTTCCTAAAAACAAACAAAAATAACGTCACAAAAGTTTTTTCTCTAGATTCTAGAGATTTAATCCAGAGTAATTGACACTTTGCTGTAAACTCAGGGTTAAAATTTCAACGCATTTTACGGTACACATATTTGGTAAACCGCCCTTTGCACTTGCTCAAATCCATCTGTATTAACTTTATAGCAAGGATTCTAAATTACATCCGCGTAAAGCACATAATAAGAATTTTCTATTACATTTACTACATTATTAATATATAAAATAAAAAGTAAAGAGCTAAGATGACTTCCTTGTGGAACCTCAGAAGTTCATTCAATGCTTGTTGAAACTTTTGAATCAATCATTAGGCGTTGAGTTCTGTTCTTCAAAAACGAATTAATCCATTTAAGCATCTCAGAATGAAGACCAAAATACTCAAGCTTTTTTAATAAATTAAAATTATTGTGATCAACCGAATCAAATGTCTTGCTAAGATCAGTGTAAATTACATCAACTTGATATTTATCTTCAATTGCAGTTACGCCATATGATGAGAACAAGAAAAGGAAACAGCTTTATTTTTCACAGTAGACCATCCTGATATTGTGACTCTGATAAGTGTTCATTAATCAAGAACTCAATTTTATTTTTAACCAGACTTTCAAGAAGCTCGGGAATAGCTGAGAGTTTACAAATTCCTCTATAGTTTTCAACTAGATTTTGAAAAAAACCCTCTTTCAATATGGGGACAAGAAAATCAGATAATTATTTGTTAAATATGTTTAAGAGAGGGCAACAAAGAGAATCACTTTATTCTTTTAGAATTCTAGACGCAATACCATCTGCACCAGAACTATCATCAACTTTAAGGTTTCGAAGAGCCAATAAAGCTTCATCAAATTTCAACCGATATATTGTTTAAATATGAAGGAGTTGTTTAATCTTTTCCAAATTTCTTTCTCAATATGTATAATTGAATGCATTTAAAATTTATCATACAAGATTTATTTTAGTAAAATTGGAAAATTAAAATTATTAATAAAATATTTGTTCTTATAAATTAAAAAAAAAAAAAACAAACAAACATAAAATATTGAAAGGTTTCAAAATGTCTTAATCTGCAATCATGGCATGTAAATCAAAATCTCTTTCTTCAACCTATTTTAAAAGTTTTATAAACAATTTATTATATTTTTTTCTTATAAAAAATGGCGAATGATGGGGTGATTTTGACATGCTATTTGGGCGACTTTGGTTGGGCGGCCGAAGTCAAGCTCTTAATTTTTATGTTTGACTCTTATTCATATCTTGTTAAAATGTTGGTAACGACAAATGGCTATGATATTTCATTTGTCAGCCCCTAATCTTCACCAAGAGTTTTTTTTCTTGAATCGGAAAAATTAATAAGTGTCAAAATATAGCAACAATTTTCCAGGAAACTAGCGGGAAACCTATTCTTAAAATGCCAAAAAGACAATATAGCCTCCCGAGAGAGAGCCAAAACATAACTCCAGCGAAGGCATTCCGAATCAGTTTCAACAATTCCGACAATCTGGCTGGTAGAATCAAGTTTTCGGCACAGGTATCTGATCATTGCTACCTCTACAACTTGTAAAAGACTGAAAAAGTATTTACTGGATGAAAGGGAGCCCAGTAATAGCCTTATATAATGCTATATCCCGTGCGGGTTTTGGCAGAAAAGTGCTTTTCTGATGGGTTCCAAACAAATGTTTCAAACGCCCGAAAGGTAAGGTATGAAAAAGTTACCATCGGTGACAATTTTGACAGCCATTACTCCGAAGATGTTATCGAAATAGCTGAAGAAAATTAAGTCTCTTTTAAACTTTTTAAAATAATATGACACAATATCTTTATAGGGTACTTGCAACTCCGAGAAATAAGACAGTCCCAAAAGAAGTATTTCCAAGGCTTGTTAAAAATATCTGCGGCAGTTTGCTTGCGTGAAAACAATATGAAGATTTAAATTTAAACTTTTGGTTAACTGGAACAAGGATAGGCTTGTGCAACATAATAACGCTTTGTGATTTAGTTTTAGACTATATGAGTCTCTGAAACCCCAGATATTTCTAGAAGAAAGCCAAGAAAAACAAAACCCAGCGAGTGTGGATGATTTAGACAGTAATTTCATAACTGATTGGCAAGATCAACAGATCGACTAGCAGGATTTTAATATGGAAGTCTACAATTTGGTCAAATTGCTGATACAAAAAACAATATTGATTTGGAGACATTTAAAATGAATAGAACTCATTATTGTGAAGAGGACCTGGATTAAGCTTTATTTATCAAGAACCTCAAGAAAATTGCGATTCTGAAAAAAAAAAATAGTTTAGAAAAATAGTTTCTTCAAAGAAAATTCCTGTCCCCGTGTTTCTAATTTCTTTCCAGGGATATGCTATCGTCATCCGGGCTTATCGTACCCTATAGAAATTTTTCTAAAAAATATTTTCTCAAACTTTGGGAAAGAAGTTTTTGAGTCAATGTTTTTGTTACAGAAATAGATCTTTGTAGGTATGGATGTAACATTACATCAGTACTCATGGAATGAAACTAGAAAATTAGAAGCCAAATAGCAAATGAAGAAGAGAAAAGAGATGAAGGTTAGAAATATGGGTACCTATAAATTCATAATGTCTAATTTTGAAATAGTTTTTGAACAAGGTGTATGAAAGTTAATATTTCGATAAAAGTAAGCTTAATTTCTTGATACATGAATTATATATTGAGGGTAGGTATTGCAATGCGACCAAGAGATCTATTGTGCCCTTAATGATGAATAGAACTTATAAGAAATGTATATATATTCCTTCGTGCTTAGGTAATAACTATGGTCGCATAACAATTATTGGTAGATATTGTTACATTTGTTTAAAGGCAATTTGAAAGCTTTAATTTTGTTCAAATATTTATCTCTTTGGAAAACTGTGAGCCACTAAACAATGTGACCAGAAGGTTTTCGAACGTTTTTCTTAGAAATTCAAATAAATTAAATAAAAAATTCAAATTAGAGGGACAAAAACTCTCAACCATACATACATATGTATATCCGGACATATATATACCGAGACCGCACGGCTAGGATAAGAAGCCTTTATCATGACAAGAAATTGTCACTTCTTCGCCAGAGCCAGTAGCAGTAGGTAACTAAATTAAATTAAATTGGATGATGCAACAGCTCGAAGAGAATCAGAACCTAGTGACTTACAACTCTCAACCATTCCTGTGTGCGAGTTACAAGGAAGATATGGATTTTTCAATTCCTCGCAAAAGGCAGTACACCCCTGGAAAACTTTTGTTTGCAGCGGCCGAGAATCTAGCTCAAGACATTCTGCATGACAGTCCAGCGAACTTATCATTAGGTATGCTAAGGGGTACTGATATGCAGCAGGTACCCATCCCAGAAATAAGATTTTTTTCTTTATTTTCAAGGGTTACGAACCCGGAATTTCTATATGACAGTGCAAGTCACAAGCCCTTGCCCCACAAAATTTAAATTACCTACTCTTAGAGCTCATTATAACAAGTTTCTCTAACTATATTTACTTAAAATTTAGGTATATTGAAAAAGTCTTAAGCAAGGTTAAACTATAACAATTTTTTAGAATCTTACTAAACCTATCTACCTACTTATCATACAGTATTCTAAATTTAGGATCCTTTAAAATATATCTTAAAAGTTTTCAAATTTAAGTCGTGTTTACCTACTCATAATTAAAGTTATAAAGTTTGCAATTTAGGATGATAGACATAAAGCTACATCAGAGATAGAGGAATATATTTTTTTCACTATCTTCTGGCAGGTCACTAAGTCACCTTGAATCACAAATTAAATACATCGTAGGTAGATATAGATATTGTAGAACGGATTCAAGATCAAAAATGTGCTTGCACTCATGGGCTTCATTTATGTATCAACCTTTAGATATATATTTACATAGGAAGGATATGGATATGTAGGTATATTGTACGGCTTCTTTTTTCATTGAAATATAATGTCAAACTTTTATATTGTTCTAGTTAAACCACAGTGACTAATATACCTACCTTAAAGAAAAAACAGTTTTGAAAATTCATCATCTACACCTACATATAGGTCCCATGTACCAACATAATTTAAGAATTTAGATAAACACATACATCATTATGTAATTAATCAATATTTATACTTGATCCCACTTCTGAAATATTGTAACCCTATTAGATGTAGGAAATGGAATTAAAGGCCAATCTACATTTTAGATCCGATACAAAAAATTTACAAGGTAAGGTCTAGCTATATCTACTTATGTAGTTTGCCTAAAAGATTTAATAGTCAAATTTTTCCTTCCAACTGTTCAAAATCATTCACTTGACGAAATTTTGAAAACCATTATTTTGCAACACAGAAATAGTTGAGATGAAAATTTGTTAGTCACTAGGCTCTGATTCTCAATGAGCTGTTGCTTCACAAATAATTTTTTTCTTATTTTTAGGTAATATTTCTGTCGATATTTTTGACAAATTCAAATACACCTTGAATTTGTAGGTTTTAAGGCAAATTTTTATTCAAAACCTTAAAGAGGCGTCGATAAGACAGGTATAAATTTTAGATCTGATACAAAAATGTTGACAAACTGTTTATTCAAACCAAATTTGGTGGTACAACGGCTCGAAGAGAACCAGGACCTAGTTGTTTATGTACATCACTCAACCATTTCTTTTTACGTGTTACCAGGAATGGAGTAGACCTACAATTTTTTTCCGATTCCAAATGGCAGCACTTACTTTTCATTCAATTCAATTCAAGTCAATTCCTCGCAGGCAGTTTAGTCTAGCAAAAAGTGTACCTAGGCAGGTACCTATAGGTGTAAAAAGTTCCAACTTGATATTTTTTGCTTCTAGCTTTTTAAAATCATGCGATCATCGAAATTTTAACAACCATTATTTTACAACAAAGAAATTGTTATAAGTCACTAGGTTCTTATTCTCAATAAACTGATGAATTTTAAATATTTTTTTTTTTTAATTTTTAAATATTATGTTTGCCGATATTTTTGACGAATTGAATTTATAGGTCTTAAGGCAAATTTTTTTTTTTTAATATCAATTTCAAATTTCTTTATTCTTATTTACAAAAACTGCATGTTAATCCTTAATAGCTTAAATATAAAAATAAGAATACTTAGTTAGTGCCATAATTTATTTAAGAAACAAAATAACGTTAATGGCACATCTAATTAATACGTTTTTTGTGTGGGGTGTACAATCAAAGGTTTGTATTTATACAATTAAACAAGAAGTTCAACATTATTATTTATTATCGTAATTCAATACAAAAAAAAAGAATTTAATAAAAATTTCAGAAAAAATTTTAGTTTATTATAAAGCAAATTGAATTAACATTTCGATAGCACGATGATCCAAATCAAGGAGCCACACTTTTAATTCTTTCAAAAAGACATTCAGATTTCTTATCTTACGAATATAAACCGGTACCTAGTGTATTAAACAGTTTACAAGAAGTAATTGAGTAAGAGTTTCTGTAACTAGTGGTGCGAAAAGAGGGAATATTGACCAAATAAGCAGAGTTGCTACGAAAATTTCTTAAGTCCGAAATTGGACTTTGCAAATAACCTGATCTTTTAAAAAAATCTTTCAGAACTTTAAAATAAAAAGAATGACGAACAGGTAGGACTTGCAGGTAATCTAAATAATTTCATTGAGTTAGCTAGTGGATGAGTTTTACAAACATTTCGAATCGCTGATTTTTTTAAAACAGTAAGCTGTTTAAGATGATTCACATATGCTCCACCCCAGCAGCAAATACGATATTCCAATTTTGAATAGAAAATTCCATAGTAGATCATCTTCAACATTTTCAAGGAGCAATGATTCCTCAAATGATAAAAATTGCGATTAGATGAAAACAGAAAGTTCTTTAAAAACGATATGTGTTTGGTCCAGCTTAAATTTTGGTCAAAAGCAATACCAAGATATTTAAAGTCTTCTACACTTTCGATTGTAAAGCTGTTTTTACTACAAACTTGATAATTAGTACATTCATGTGAATGGAAAACTATGGAAATGTCAGGCGATATTTTACGAGTAAGTCTAAAGAACATAAGTTTCGTTTTATTACTGACTATAAGGTCATGTTTCGCAAGCCAACATCTAAGCAGATGAACATCATGATTTATTTCACATATTTGATTTAAAGGACTAGATGAACAATAGGCAATTCCAAGGTCATCTGCAAAGGCTTTGATTCTCCCAATTATTGGAAGTAAGAAAAGAGAATTTATGTAAATTAGAAATAAAACTGGACCAAGTACAGAACCTTGTGGGACTCCTAAGTGACTAATTTTAGTGCAACTGAAGCTGTTTTGAACTTTCACTTGTATCAAAAGCCCCAAAAAGATATTAATTTTATAGCTCGAATAAGATGTTCAAGTTTCTGCTTTAAGTAGGCTCAAAGTTAGTTGACAAAATTGTGTATGTTTGGAACACCTGTTTTATTTTTCCATCAAAAATATTTTGGTAGGTAGGTACCTACCTAGTAAGGTTTAGAAATATACCTTTCTCAGAACTTTCAGATGTTTGCCTAGGAGAGCTTAATCCAAGCAACATCTTTTGACCGACTACATGTACCTACATGTATTAGTAGAAAATAGATTCTTACTGTATTTTTGTCCAAGACAATCACTGAAGAATGCTAACAAATACGTATTCCTTGACATAAGGTAAAAACGCTTAAAATCAGAAGGTAGGTACCTATAGGCAGTTTTTTTTTTTTTTCTTGAGAAAAGGTTTCAAAAGTTTGAGTACCTACCTACCTAATTATCGTTTCCTTTTCACCCATCAATTTCGACCAGAAAAAGTTCCTCTTGATTTTTTTTTTTTTTTTTGATTTTTTTTTAATACGTGCCTACCTACGAAAAGATAGAAAAAAGCTGATAGATGCTAGATAGTACAATCGAAAACCCAAATAATATAATTTTGTACGACTCAAGTCCTAAACACACGTAACGCGTTCAAAAGTTTTTAAGTTGTAGGTAGGTATACAAATTTTCATCTGATGGTCTTCCCGACACAGGAAAATTTTGGCTACTTAAATACCTAGTTGCTTTCAATTAATCGTGTCTAAAACACATATTTTTCTCTACTTCTATCTACTTCTATCTAGATGCTTATGACAAAATTCGGCTTAAATTTCGTATAATATTTCTGTACCTACCAGAAAAAAAAGTTAAACCACCTAAAATTAGTTCAACGTTAGTTAAGTTCATATAAGGCTCTAAAATAAAACCAAATCTTTACCGTCAATGGTAGAGGAACCTACCTAATATAAATCTTAAGCTTGGGCCTTTCTATAGTTAACTTTTCGAAAATTGAAGTGAAATTTTGGGAGAAAACTTAATCGCAACCTCCTTTTCTCAGTGTTAAGGTGATGTACTTAGTTATTTGTCTAGAATTCCTTGTCACTGGTTCTAAACTTAGTCAAAATTTAAAAGATGAATCACTTTGCTGATTGCTATGATAGGTAGGTATATACAGTAGCGAGCATACATAATTATGTGGATACATGAAGCTATGAGTGCAATAGTGGCGTAACCCACTTTTTTTCGAAAACGAGTTTTTCATAAAAATGGGTCTCTTAATATCTCTATTTTAATACAAAAATAGTTTTATGCAGATATCTACACTCAAAACTAGATGGCACTAAAAAAGGTGTTATTGCATTTTATAAATTGATCATAGTTTGAGTGCAATAGTGGCGTAACCTTCATGCTTCTCTTAGAAAAAAATTATTATGCATTCTGACAAACGTGGGGGCCAAAATAAAAATACAAAACTTTCACTGTTGTGCCAATTTTTGGTATCCCATCCCGATTTTATGGTTGAAGAAATCGACCATAAATTTTTAGTTAGTTCCTATTTGCCATGTGACCAAGATTTTGGTATAATTGAAAAGAATAAAAAAAATTGTAGGGATATCTTCGTCCCAGATGATTGTGTTAACGTCATTTCCTCGGCCAGAAAGAGAAACCCATTTGAAATTGTGAAAATGACTACATCTGATTTTTTTTCCACAAAATTTATCGAGGAAAATATCACAAATAGGAAACTGTCCATTTCAAATTCCAAGGTTGAATGGCTTAAAATTCAGTGGTTACATTTCGAAAAAAGTAAACCATTTTCATTTTTTATAAATATTATAATGAAATTGATGTTTTACTCGAATAGGTAAATGTAAAAAAGAGATAATCCGCTAATATTAAAAAACTCAACCAGCTTTAACAACCTAAAATAAACGATAAAAAAAGAAAGACTTAATTGAACTGCTTCAATTTATACCACCAATCCATCACTATTTTTATAATAATTTAAAAACGTCAACAAGTATTCCGGTCGAAATATTTGACGATTTATCAGACGATAAAAATATACATATAAATTTTTTGTTGTTAAAATATGAACTATGAGAGAAATAAAAAAAAAATATAATAAGTTTGGCCTAACCTTTCTTTTTTCTTTATTTTTACAGAAAACCATGAATGCAATAGTGGCGTAACCCACTTTTTTTCTAAAATGAAGTTGAATTTAAAAAAAAAAGCTTGCCCTACAAAATATTCCTTTTTTCAAACTCTTCCACGTTTTTAGATAAATCAAAAATGTCAAAGAAAAACTACAAAAAAATGTTTAAAGAAAACTTGTTTCTTAAATATCTCGTAGCTCTAAAGTGAATTTTATGGGTTACGCTACTATTGCACTGACAGCCTCACATATAAGGCTCAAAACTGTCTTTAAGTTGCTGTAAAACTCGCAAAAATAAAGCTATTACAAAAATGTTTTTTTCGGTTTAAACTCTTTATTTTTTAAGAAACAAAAAATATAAAAACATATTTTAAAACTGAAAAGAAAAATTAACTTTTAATTCATTTAATAAAAAAAACTCGATGTATACACTTCTGCACGGTCAAAATAAAAGCGTTTAATGCTACATTTTTAGTATTTTGTCCAAAGACCCTTATCTTTAATGACGTCATTGAGTCGTTTGGACATGCTTTCTACTAATTTTTCGATTAGTCCGTGCTGAATGCTGGCCCACTCTGTCTGAATCCGGGACAAAAGCTCGTATATAAAGTTTTTGGTGCATTATCGTACCATCCCAGTCTTTTTTTAAAAGAGCCCATACATTTTCTATAAGGTTTAGGTCTGGACTTTGCGCAGGCCACTGCATCTTTTGAAAGGTTTGCCTACCGAGGCAATTTTTCACGATCTTAGCGGTATGCTTAGGATCTCCATCCTGTTGAAATAAAACTTTATCTTCTGGGTATGCGCTTTCGTCCACAAAGTTTGGTAAATTTTCCTCTAGAATACGAAGATAATCTTCTTTCTTCATTATACCATTCATTTTCACTAACGGTCCTACATTCCACCAAGTGCAGCAGCCCCATAAGCAAACCTCAACACTAAAGCTACGTGTACCCTATAAATGTTCATTTAACACTTAACAAATCAGCTGAAGAAATCAAAGCAATCAAAGATCGCATTCAATAAATTCTTCCAAATTAAAAAAAATGTCCTTAAAGGTGAGTAGGTCTCATTCTATTTCATCTAGGTACCTATTTGAGTTTTTTTGTGTTCACACTTTCCACCGACAAAACAATATTTTTGTTTTCAAATTCACATAATTTCTGTAAGCCTCACATTTTATTAAAATCTCTCGCCCTTAAAAAGAAAATCACACTCGCAAATATTAAAAACAAAAAAAAACTCACCTCGTTCAGATCTGGTTCGGTCTTTAAGCTGCTTAACAATTCCATATTTAACAGTTCCAAATTGTATCATTTTATTGATAGTATCTGTATTATCTTTAAAATCACTTCGCATTTCACTCAATAAAGATGCAAAATTATTTTTCATTTAAAAATTATTTTCGTTTTGTCAGCAAAAAAAATTTACAAAAAAAAAACCGGAAACTTTGTGTAGAGAATTTTTTTTCGAATGAAAAACTGACAAAAAAAAACTGAGGAAAACAAACTGAGGAAAAAAATCAAAACCGCACTTTTTGTTCCGTTTGATTTTTTATTTAATTTTTGTGTCCCCGTCACGTTTATTAATGCATTCGAAGTATCATCTCGATAAATTAAATTTAAATCCTCGTTTCATTTTTTGTTTAATCCTTTCACTTTGCTTTGGGGATGATTATTCACTTCACTTCATCTCATTTTTTCTTTTTATTTATTTATTAAAATAATATTTTTGATTTTATTAAAATTCACAAAAATATCCTTTTTTGTATTTGTTGTGTTGGAATACGCGATACCGGTTGCATGAGTTTTATTATTTGCCTTCGCACAAGAACACAGTTATTTATAGGTATAGATCGGTGTAGGTTTGTGTCGAGAAGAAAGAAACTTTTTTTTTTAATTTTAATAAACAATAATTTATTATTGGAGAAATATCGAGTGTGTGTTGTGTTTTGATTGTGATGTGTGTTTACACTGCACGTTGCCGTCATCAACTGTCATCATTATTTTCGAATAAACGAATAATAACTCTAGGTGCTCATCATCATCATCGTCATAATAATTGAAACACATATATGTATGTATATGTATATGCGTGCATTACATAGGCATATACTTCACTCATCCATCACACAGTCTGTTATTCGCCTACCCCTCCCCACGTTATCGTATCGGATCGGTTTGGTTTGGTCGTCGTAACTCTTATTGCCGTTCTTGTGTATCAATATAGGTACCTGAAGGTACGTGCATGTGTGTATTTTGTATGAGTTATTACGGGCAAAACGTCACGTTGTGGTCGGCCTCAAACTGACCGGACAGTTAAACTTATCATATTAGCCACTCAAAAAAAACTTCTTCAAAAATCCACCATCAACAATAACAAAAAAAAATCACGGTATTGTATCTCTTGCTGGTGCATCCGAATAACACGTAACTCTTTTTTTACGAATTTTTATTCGACTGTGATTTGCGATATGAGCGACCGCGGTACCTTCCGTGATATGGATATGTTCGGAACGCGCGTCAAAATAGCACTGACACAACAACAGTGCGACAACAGGAAAAATCACTCAATTTTCGTTTCTTTTTTATTATTTTGCTCACTTGTGATGTTTTTCATCTCTTTCGTTCCAATTCACTTAGAAGACTTGTGTTTCTTTTCATTTTTCGCTCTCTATCAGACAATCGTATTCAAGTATGCTTCTTCTTTCTCTCACCATGTCATCCCTCTCCCTTTGGCTCATAACGAAATTATGAGCGAACGGCGAACCAGTGAAGACCAACTGTAGATAATATTATGATCTTTTAAAATCTCCCAGTGCATGAAAGAGGGAGCAAGGTGGTTCATAATTTTTCATTTTTTTTTCTTTAACAAAGAAAAAAGAAAAGATGAAATTATGATTGCTTCTCACTCACCTTTTTAGAGGAGTCATAGACTCCATCTTGAAATTTCTCATAATTTCAGGCCCGCCTGTCAAAAATTCATAATTTGCCCCACCCCTTTTCATAATCATACATCATAATCACCACCCAACAACCCCTCAAGCCGACGGAATTATTAAAGAGAACAACAAAAAACACAGCACCCAAGAAAAGACAATCCCATATTTATCCCCTCTCCTTTTCTTTTTTGCCAACCAAAAACAAATAAAATTCATAATTCTCCTACACACACTCATAATAATCCAAAACAAAAACAAATAACCTGAACCTCAAGGAAGAGAGAGAAAGAAAACCTGTCATATGCATATTAACCGCGCCACCACCACACACCAACCAGAAACACAAAACACCACTGAACGACTGTGAACACAATTTCAAACACAAAAAAAAATAAACACACAAACAAAAGATGAAACAAAAAACCTACATATATGATTTTCATCATAACTCTGTTATTTCTTTATTTCCTCTCAAAATTTGTGTTGTGTTGTTGTTGTTGCTGGTGTCTTTTTTTATTTTACTCGTTCCTCCTTTTCGGAGAGCGGATCCATTGAATATGATTTCAAGTTTTTTGAGTTTATAACTGGTTTCGAAGCTATGCTTGTCTCACCCTGGCTGAGGCATTCAATTGGATTCGGTCGGTTGGGTGCTGTGTTGGGTAAACTGCTGTTGTTTTTGATTTTGTTTTCATGAGAGAAATTTGAATTGGAAACTCTTATACCATTGGATTTTCGAAGATAAAGAGAATTTATTGAATAATGGCCGCGTGGTGAAAATTAAGTCTGACTGTGTTGAATTTTGTTTATGTTGTGTGTTTTGTTTCTTGCAACGTATGCTGCGTGGTGTAATCAGATTAAAAATGGAGGAGACTTGTTATTGAGTGAAATGCATATAATTAATGATATTTTAAACATTTTTGCTGTTTTTGAGAGTTTCGTGTTTTTTGTATTTGATTAAATAAGGAGCATGATTTTTAAAAGTTGATGAGCAGGAAATAGGTAAGGTACCAACTTTATACCTTATCTTGGTAGGTATTAGATTAGGTAGAGGTGCCTTATCTATATTTATACAGTATTTATGAGTAGATAACAAACAAAAACGTTAAGGTTGATCCTGTAAAAAGGAAATGCTGAAGGAATCACATTTTCGGAAAAAAAGGAAAAAATTGAATATTACTATCTATAGATACCTACCTATATATGTATGACATGGAATATGACATCGTCCCAACTCGGCTTCTCACGGTAGCACGGATCCAATTGGCCCAATTTCCAATGACTCTTCCGTATAGATCCGGCTGAATTTTAGGAATTACCTATGTTCTTTTCTTCTTAAGGGCATCTGTTGATTGATTGTGGTTGCGTCGCATAGACCTGCGACACCAACCCACAAGAAAAAAGTCTAGCGGGGTCAAATCACATGTCCTTGGAGGCCAATTTAAGCCACCTCTGTGAGAGTTAACCTTATCCTCAAGTCGTTCATGCAGAATGTCAATCGCGGGGTCCGTTGTGTGGCACGTAGTGCCGTCCTGCTGGAACTACATGTCGTCTAGGTCCATATGGTTCAATTTGGATCATACATAAGAAATTGGTTATTATCTTTCTGTAGCGCTCGCCATTGACAGTGATCGCTTCAGAAACGTCGTTTTCCACCAGGTGAACCTCGTGCAGGTTTGTGTCGTCTCATCTAGGTACGGCAACTTTGCATGTTAACTCTTCCAGACGACTTTTCTGCCAAAATTGGAATCCGATTACAAACCCAGTGCCGGATTCAGCCAGCGCGGGGCCTGTAGCAAATTCTATTAAGGGGCCCTTAGACTGTTTTAGGTTAGGTACTTATCAAGTTTATGGTATTAAATAAAACAAAACTTTTCTTGATTTAATTTGGGAAAATTTATAAATAATGCTGTTGATATCGACTTCTCGGAGTAAATCATGTTCAAAATTCATTAAAGTGAGGTGATTAAGACGTTGTTGGCTCAATTCATTTTTAACACGTTTTAATGTTGAGAAAGATCGTTCACCACTGCAGTTGGTGATCATGAGAGACAAATAAATGCGCAAAGCAATTTCAACGTTCGGGAAACAAGATTGTAAAAAGTTATTTATCAACAGCTTGTAAACCTGCATTTCCAGAGCCTCAAGATTCCTGCTGTCAATAATACCAGCCACATCAGAATTGAGCATTGAAGCGAACTGCACTAATTCGTTGCTCAGACTGTCCTCCATCTGCGTAAGCACTTACTATGGTTGCAGATTTTTTCAAAATTTCTTCTGGTGGAAGAGATTTTATATGAAGGTTTTTATAATACAAATTCTATATACTACTGAAATAAATCAGCCAGGTAGAAGACTTCACTATTAATGGACTTGTTGAATTATTGATTCAAAATAGCAAAATATTCCAAAGTTAATGATTACAATTTTAATCTTGGTTGGATATAGTTCACATTGGATTTTTGTCAAAAAATCGATGTAAGATGAACTGAATTTAATAAAAATTGCGTATTGACAAGGTCCTCACAGTCAACTGATGAGTCCATGTGCGATCACCCGGACGAAACGCCAATTTTTGTGGACTGGACTAAAGGCCAAAATAGCTATTTTGAATCAGGAAGAGATTTTAGCTCTCGGAATATTCCGAAAATGCCAGCAATTTTATGATAACTGTTCTGTTCATACGTTTACCTAAAGCAGTGGGTACGTTATCAATGGTGACAAAAAACACCTGAATTTCATACTGTTGTCCGAAACATGATTTTTGGTATGACCAGCAGATAGAAAAATAAAATTTTAGTTGATCATTTTGGTGCAAATATTTTCTTCTTAGTAATTGTAACTAAATCTAATATATAAATAATACTTTTTTATGGTCAGAAAACGTTTGTAGGGTATTTAATAAAAAAAATATTAATTTATAAAAGAACTCAATCAAAAATGTTCATGCAAAATAAAAAGAACGTGCAAAATAAAAAGGGTCACAAACTACTGAGGCCGTGCGATAAAAACAAATTGGTTTTACTTCTTCGACTGCTTTATTAAGACTCATCTTAAAATCTAGTATTCCTAAATCATAACGATTTGCAAATTTACCAAAGCTTTTAAGCTTTTACATTAAATAAAAAGCATGACATAATTTAAGAAATAAAATACAGTTTAAAAGTCATTCGATTGTTCGGTTAAAGAACAAATAATAGTTTTTATCATACATTACTTATGTATAAGAATATACATATATGTATGTATTTGGAAAAAGGTAAAAGTTAAAGCTTAAGTTAAGCTTATGTAAGAACATGCATGGTAAATCGGTTTCCAGGTCATTGAATATTAATATTACATTTACGATATTCGATAAAAGTAAAGTCTCTTACACGTTGGTGCGCGGGGCCCCTAAATGCGCGGGGCCCGTAGCATTTGCTACTCTTGCTTCGTGGCTAATCCGGCACTGTACAAACCCTCCAGAGCCCTGTTAGCCAACAAACGGCTTTATCTATGGACATGAACTCTGAATTTCTGGGTGAGTTGGACCTTGTACGGGTGTAGGCCCAAGTCCCCACGCAAAATTCATATAAGTTTTTCACATGAAATTGGTGTAAATTTAAGAATTTTATTCTGTAACAATGTCGAAATGTAAGCAATTGGTTATCATTGTGCCCACGGTCGTATTGCTGATGCGTTACATGGCTTAAAAGAGAAATTATACAAAAACAGTACCGTGGTAAGCCCGTGGTTTTAGTGTGTATTTTGAGGCATTTTTTCGCGTATAGCGCCTTGAGAAATCGGTGCATTCCACTGATTTGAAAAAAGCTATCCCATGAGGCTTGTACTGGCGATTTGTGTTAGATAGCGTATAGGTACACAGGTATACCTATGTCTTACAGAAAAAATCAGATTTGTCTCTCAGTGAAAAAAACTAAGAGTCGTATGGTCCTTCTATTGTGTTCTAAAGCAAACTGTTATATTTATACCTGCCTATGCATATTTAAGAAAGTCTTATAACTTATAAATAAACAGTAAATTAATATCTTATAATGACTATGAGCTGGTGCGGAAATGACCTAATCTTGAGACACAATTTTCATAAACTCGATACAGTTAATCAGACTGCATTTCAGCAAAAACGTATCGAATATTCACTTGCAAGTGTTTAATTGCTTCTGGGTTATCTTCGTATAGACATTCGAGAGACACTGTTCATAAATTGTTATCATTTATTATAGATTTAAATTCGTATAGTGATTTTTTTAATCCTTTGAAATTAATTATTGAAAATGCAAAATTAGGTATCGTAACAGTTTTTGACTGAACTACTCGTATAACCTGATCTAAAACAAACCAAAAAGATCGGTTTTTGCAAGTTTTGATCTGGGCGCTTCAAAACTCTAACAATTCAATTTGCATTGTTAGTTTAAGTTTAAGTTTTTAAGGAATGTTTGAGGTATGCCTATAGCTATAGCTCAAGGTGTATCTATAGCGTATTTGGAGGTCTTGAAAGGTAACCGAAAAATACGCTTAGAAAATTACATTTGTATGTTTTCCGTTTCTTCCAATTGTTCGTATAGTAAACGTAGGTAAACATGTAGGTACTTTGAATATGCAATTTTTCTTAACATATAAACACATGAATGTCGCAACAATGGGGCAATATATGTAATAAAAGGCTTAGCATTTTACTAGTTAGCAATTTGTTAAACTTTTAGTTATTTACTAGCTCTTTGAAAATTTTAAACCTGTTTTTTTTAACTGATCTGCAGTGCTTAGGCATCTTAAACAATGACAGTTCAGACAATAAACTTAATCAAACACATCTGTTTTGACATTTTTAGAAAAGTCATAGTGGCATAGAGTAAGTCCGAGCAATATGGCGAAACTGGCAAAACCTACAATTCCAATACTCTAATAAAAATAAAAACGATACAAAAAACGTTGGTCCTCGCCGATAACAACCGGGCCACGTCTGACGTCGACGTGACGATTTATCGATGTTACTAGTTTTGTGCAAACAAACTAGGAAACAAAAACAAATTAACGGTTTTTGGTTGCTACGTAGAGTATACAGTTTTGGTTTTCTTGTGTATTTATTTTAAAAGAAATGAAAATTTAGTCATTTCTTGAATGTGTTGAGAATATGCGTGTACCTTGTGTAATACTAATATGGCGCAGATTTTGTATGGGCATTATCCAACCACTATGTCATAATGTCCTTATAGGTCGTTCATAAGTGTACGCAGAGTGAATTTCTCGAAAGTGACAATGACTTTTAAGAAAATATATTTTCAGGGTAATCGTTGTCATTTGAAACGAAATATTCTCGATACGTCAAAATATAATGTATCCCTTATCTGTCAAACCACATAATGCCAAATTTCGAATTAAATATTCTATATATATCAGTGGCGTGGCGTGGATAATTTTAAATGGGAAGACGTTATAAGATTTTGTCACCTGTAAAAATGAAAATAAAATATCTTAGAACCTTAAAAACAACATTTCTAGTAGTGATATGGTATCTACAAATGCATTCCACATTGACTTAGCAAAAAATGTGTAGCTATATTTTTTATACTTCAAGACATTAATATTTCAATCAATAATGAGCATAATAATAATAATAATAATAAGAAAAAAGGACCTCCTTTTAGACACCACCCCTTTCGTCGGACATAACTGCGGCACCTTCCTAGGAATTTTCTATTAATTTTTCCTTGCAATCATATGTGTCAAGAACACAACTCATCTGCATTAAGACTCGCCCTAACGTCAAAAAATACAAGATATCTTTCTTGTATTCCATTCTTTGACAAGAACCGAAATATGGCACTCAGTTGTCCCCTATGACTTAAATCTGATGTTTCGTCGATCATAATCGACACGAACCGGGCTTCTATGATTTCTGTTTTAATTTCAGATTTAATAACAGCCGCGATACTATGTATCAAGAGGGATTTACATGTATTCATGAAACACGCACACTAAACAAAAAATTTCGATCTGGGATCGAAATCCATGGTGTGTAAAGGAAAAAAGGATAAAATATAAACTATCAACTATCCTTACTAAAATTCTTTGGTTTCTCCGATAGGTAATCTGTTAAACAGCAATCTACATTTATCAAAGACAAAAAACAAAATCTAGCACTGCACTTAAATTAAGAAGCCAATTTTTCTTATCAATATAGTGGATAATAAAAGGAATTAAATCTTCACTTTAACATCGTACTTTTCACTATTTTTAATTAAGTTCAAATTGGCTTTTCAATTTATTTGCAGTTATTGAACCTGTGCAACACAGTCTTTTATTGAATGCCAGTTGAATCCAAATTTAAATTCCTATTAAAAAAAAAACAAATGCATTTTATTTGACCAGAAGTGTTCTTCAGCGATATGCTAAATTTACACTGCTGACAAATTGCCATATATTCTACCATGATTTATTTCATAATTCAAAATTATCACAGTAAATTTGCTAAAATATCAATCGTGTATATTATAAACTATCACGAGAGAGAAAAATGAAAGCATTTTACATTAGCTTAGCATGCAAATCAACATCAAATTCAAAATCAAGAATCAACAATACCCACATGCCATATTTATATTTACATATATGACATACATATGTATGTATTAAAGAAAAAAAAAAAACAAATAAGTCGAAGAACACCGTCTTATTTCTTACACAAGCTTGAAAAAAGGCGAGCACCTGAACTCCTGCAATGTATTATCTTCCTACTGAAATGCAATGCTAATTGCTAAAGGGAGAATAAAATACAAATAATTCCAACTCCTACTGGTATACATCGAAAATTTTATAAGACGGAATGTAGCGTCTTATTTTTCGCGGATGTTGAACAAAGAGGATCCGAAACACAATGCTTGGGGAAGAAAGGGATATAAAACAAATAAATAAGACGGTGATTGAAAAGTTTATGTCAGGGTATTTTTGTGACTCTCTTGGTTAATGTTGGTTGTGGATTGTGGAATGTGTTCGGATAAACTATAAGATACAAACGAGAAGCAGAATGGAAAACTTAATTATTCGATGTTTATTTGTTAGATTGTGTTATATGTGGATTTTATAAAAGGGAAGACGATAGGAATCGTGTTATATGGACGCCACGCCACTGATATATATGTGCATCAAAATATAAATCGTTCTCCATCTTGCCAAGCCATTAAATGGATGATGGATTCAAAATGTTAGTGATTTCCGCATATATTGACTTCGACAATTTCCATTAGGCGATTCCGCTATAGACGATTTTTGACATCAATTTCTAAACTACAATATTTTTTATTTTCTTGATAAATATGCAAATTAGAATTTAAAAACAAAAACAAATATTAGACCTTACTTAAAGGAAACATTTTTGTTTGCGCTTGGCAACATTGTCATACGATGAGTCGGTATGAACTGCAATTATGATACCTGGTAACATATGCTCGGAATAGCCATAACCGAATGTTTTGGGTAAAGGTTTACTTAATAGACGTATAGAAATACATGTTATTGAATCGCTTACACAAAAATATTTAAGAATTTTTAATTATATTATATTTTTAGCATTGTAAGTTTGTTGCACCCGCGACATAAAAGATATAAAAGTTTTTTTTTTTTTGACAGTAAGAAGAAAACAAGAAGAAAATTAAAGCAGTCGTTATTAGGAGTAAATTGTAAGTTGAATTACTAAAAACGTTGATTTAAATTGGTTGCACCCGCGATCGCAATTAGGATCCCGGGTGCAACTTATTGACTAGTAGCATTATAACGTAATTTATCATATATAATAGTTAAATATGCTTTGAATCATAATTTCTGCTGTTCAAGATTGTTTTTTTTTTAATTATGTAATATAATATTTTGTTCCTTTTCATAAAAATATAAGGTTAAAGGTTAAATGGAAGTGAAACAAGAAAAAGAGACTGCTTCTGGAGGCAGATAAAAATTTA
This sequence comes from Philhelius festivus, assembly GCA_963931855.1. Classification (NCBI taxonomy): domain Eukaryota; kingdom Metazoa; phylum Arthropoda; class Insecta; order Diptera; family Syrphidae; genus Philhelius; species Philhelius festivus. The sequence goes on along the minus strand of OZ007554.1, from coordinate 35,205,302 downwards.
AAAATACTGTTCAGAATCAGACCAAAAGAAAGAATGTAGGCAACTAGAAACCATCATAAAGAAGAACAAATTAAACAGACAGGCACTCGTTTCTCGTTATATCAGTCCCGGCACACTGGGAAAGGCTGTGGCAAAATTAAAACGTAATCACCCAAGTAATCCCACTGAAGTTGTAAAAAATAGCCACCCAATTTGAAGTTTTTGTATCTGAAAAAATCTGATTCGGCCAGAGAATTGTTTAAAAAACTGACGGATGGTATGAAAGATGTTAAGAATCGAGAAAAGAACAATGATTATAAGCATTCATGAAGCTTTCGAGGTTTTTAAATTAAAAAAGAAAGAACTACTCAATGATATCCCTCATAATGTCTAGGCTTGTACATATCACTCAAACTATATAAATCTACTTCTTCCTATTTTTTTGAAACAAGCGACAGACTTTCCTAAAACACACCGATAATTTTTACCGTATTGTGTAATGTAAATAATGAAGATTGCATCTCTAACAGTTGCTATGTATACAACGAATCCAGTATTTGGAACATAGCCCTAGATTCAAAACCTAGTGTTAATTGGAAGATCTGTATTTTTAGCATCGGCATCATCAAAAACAACGCGTTTCCGATTTTTTAGTGAGTCAGAAGATGAAGCTTAAAATTCTAAATCTCCAACAGCGACTATTCAAGCCTCTGTATTACCAGTAAAAGCAAGCCCGTACTATTTTTACGGCAGCAGTCTTGCGAAAATTTATTTCCGCAGATTTGAACGTTCTCGTACTTCTCGTACAGGTACCTTGTAATATTATATAAAATCGTTATGAGGGGTTGTCTATAACCGATGTCGAGGAAGATGGAGACGTTAGATTACAATTTTCGAAAACAATTGACGGTCGAAAATAAAACTTGACATAGCAGATGTGCATAAGATATCATAGTAAAGTTTGAAGCATCAGAGAAAAATATTGGAGCTTATTTTGACATTCTCTTTCGTTCGAAAGTGAGTCGAATTCGTTGAAACTTAATTTTGAGACTCGGCGATTAGAATGTTAATCAAACAAATCGAAAGTTCACCCAATCCATAGAAAGTTCATTCATTTGCGAAAGCTAATTCAATTTTGACATTCGAAAGAATAGAATTAAATGTCATTTTTGTGTCGTTTGAATTTTTCTGTCGAGTAAGCAACAAAACATGTAAGTTTTTGATTATTTCATGTAAAACAAATTACTTTTATTAATTTGTTTGTTGTTTTATGTTTAAAGGTCGCATTCCAACTGGACAAACCGCGAACAAAAGGAATAGTTAATCAAAATAATGGAAAAAACCCGTAGGTAGCAAAGGTTTTTTTTACCACCCGCGTTGATACGGAAAGCATCCACTAACCTTCTCCTCTACACTTCTTCAACACCATCTTCATTTATAAACAGCACAAATGCCATACTTTTATTTGTTTATTTATTATTTTAATGTTTTATCAAAGAAATTTAAGTTATTAAACAATAAACAAAACAATTGCAAATAAACAAAGATTTCACTTTTTGGTTTTGACATTTCACAAAAACTTCTCTTTTGTTTTCGATATGTTAGTGTGAACAAGTGTAGGTATACGAAAAAAAAAAATAAAAATTTAGAACGCGTCATGAATAACTTATTTTTTTAAGAATAGTTTCAAAACAGCTGAGTTAAAACAAAAATGTAATGAATATGTAGTTCTTTATGGTTAAACTTTACTTTATAATGAAAAAGTGTATTATTTATTTTGTTTCTTGATTATTTATCCAACATCTATAAAATGTTTAGAAACAAAATAAATGTAAGACGGTCATACTAATTCAAATAGAAATAAAGTATAAATGTCAAACAGCTGACAATGAAAATGAATTTTTTTTTTGAAGTTCATTTTATGCTATCTTTCGCAAATGAATGTTATTCGTTCGAAAAGTTTATTCGAAGGAATAGAATCATTCTAACGAATAGACTATTCATGAGAATGTCAAAATAAGCATGATTAATTTCAATAAATATATACCTAGTATTTTCGAACAAATATTGACGTATCTATTTGAAAAGAAAAATTAATAATTAATAGAGATGGGTACTGACTAGTAATATACGATATTTTATCATTTATCCAGTTCCTTATATAGTTCCACTGATATTATCTAATATTCATTAAAGGTAGACGCGTTGCACCCGCAAAAATTTGTTGTTGCACCCGCGATTGATTTAAAAGTGAGTAGGTATTTCGTTTTCTATCTTCATTTTTATTTATTTAGTTGATTTAATCAACGTCATTTTCACAATTAACAGAATTTGTGTTTTTCGTACTATGATCTAAAAAGGTCAAGCAAATTATGTTGGACCCGCAATCGCATTTTGAAGCCTTTCTCCTTACGATTTATTTATTTTATTTTAGATTTTTAAACGAATTCAAAAAAATAGGTGAAAATGTATCCCTTCAAGTGATAAGTTCATTTAATTATTTCCTTATTTTATTATAAATAGATATACCTACTTCGAATGAGTCTTAATGTTGTACCCGCAATAATGGAATCGCCCAGTAGCCAGTTGCATTCCTCTCCTTAATCAGTTCACCCGTGATACCCGCAGAACACGATTATGGAATAACTTACCCGGCACGGTTTTCCCTTGCCATTTCAATTTGCAAACATTCAAAACCAGTGTTCATCGACACCTCCTTTCTCTCCCCCCTTAATTTCCCCATCACCCATGCTTTGTTTAAAATTATAAGGGTCTCATAACATACCCTTGAACGCGTGTAAATTACAAAAAAAAGGTAGGTGCAGGTATATTCTACTAACATTTCTTGATTGATAAATAAAATATTTTATAATGAAATCAAAACAAATAGGTACCTAGGTATCTACCTATCAATAATTTCCCGAAGAATAGTGGAATCAGTAGTAGGGTGGTACCTACCTACTATAGGTACCTACCTTACCTACTAACCTTTCTTAAGGTGAGGCAATTTGGTATGATTGTCATTCAATTCAAATAAAAAGGTTTACCTCTCATAATCACAAATAAGTAGGTACCTATACGATTATAGGATATAGGTACCTATTGAACTACACATTATGCTGAAAAACGTAATGTAGGAATTCGCAAGCCGATAAACCAATCTAGATGCCTTCCTATCTAGGTAGGTATAACCGATAACCGCTCCTATTCCTTTTTACCCCAAACTCACCACCTAATCTACTTTAACATATAGGTATAGGTACGACAAGGTAACTATCTTCTTCCTAGGTACCTACCTAGGTTCGTTACTTGCCTAGCACCTTTTAAAATCAAATTACCCTTTTGAACCTGCAAGGAACATTACATCTAGGTCGGTAGATAACTCTGTATTTCATTTAGGTATTAATTTTGTAAGCCTCAAATAAATAAGGGACAAATTATAAAATGCCGTCGGAACAACATTATACCTACCTATCTATAGGTAGTAGTCGATTGTTCCTACAGCCGAATAGTTCCTGCCCAGGGATCTACCTAACCCAAATGTTCCAAAGATAGGTAGATTCCCACTATTGGTACTTCTTGAACATAAAAAGAAGTGAAATATGAATCAAGAAGTAGAATTTCCATCAAAAGTCCTAGCCATGTATAGACCCTACTCTACTTACTCTACTCCGAGATATTACAACTTTTTTCTACAATCACAATTACCGAGCCGAGCACCCAAACAAAACAAACTCACTCATACCCCTACCTACCCAAACTCTTCCGAGCCAAATTCGAAATTTATGAAAAATAATTTCGAAGTTCGAAACACTCAAATAGAACAGCTCATTTGGTTGTAACTCAACTCCATCCTCTCAACAACTTTCATATAGTTATTTTCAACTCAATTAAATGCGCAAAAGTCATAGCCACACATGCACACGAGACACACAAGCTATCTTTCTCTTTCTGCCTTATCAAATTCCTACACTCTCCCTCTCTCTGATCATAAGAGATAATATGAAAAGATGAAATTTTATAAGGTTATGACAAGGTTAGGCGGAGCGATATAATAACCACTCGCTCGCACACTGCTTCAGTCACTTACCCTACCCATGCAACAGTGGGTTCTCCTTAATTTTTTTTTTCGTTCGTGTATTTTATATCTTATATCCTTTTCCCCAACCCCAAAACTTCTAATGATGGTTTCTTTGCGAATTCACCTTGTTTTTTTGTTTTTTCTTCGAGAACATAAATATTAAGTTTTTATTTTAAGGGTGCAACAACTTTTACTCTCTTTGGGGAACGAAGAGACATTGCATTTTATATTACAAATTTTATTTATTATTATTTATTTTTTTTTTGTTCTGTTTGTATTGCTCTGCTTGTTGGGTGAGAGAAGAAAAATATTCTCTCACTTCCACTGCGAGGGCAAAAAAGCTCCTTTAAATATGCTCTTTCCTTGTCTAATTTCGCTTGCACAGTTATTATGTTTCTTGCAAATGCAATGAGATTATGAAAATGTTCTTCTTTGGCTGGGGGTGGGTAACGGTGCTTGATTGTTGTATTAATAATTTTGCTAGCTATTGTTGTTGATTTTTCGTTTTTTCTTCGTTATAGCTCTGCTGTTGATTCGCTCTTTCTCACGGTGTGCGGCGGTAAATAAGGAGAAGAACGCATAATATTGTATTGTGGCTCTGTCGGGTAGGTATAGGATATGACGACGACGATGGTGGTAGCGAGTATGTGTAGGTAACGTGGGGTGGCAGCAATGGGTGGTGTGGGTAAATAATAACAATAAAAAAAAAACACCCTTAGAATTTTTTCTTCGGGTGGGCTTTAGTGCCCGCTGAGTGTAGGGGTAGTTTTTTCCAGGGCGCATTATGTGAAGAATATCCTTTATGTGTGGTTCGGTTCTCTTCGTCAGGTGCTGTCCGGACTGGGAGAGGAAGGGGGCGAATGAAAGAAAAATATTTTGCTGTTGTATTGTGAAACGAAAGGTGAAATTTTTATTTTTCTGGGCGTGGTCATAAATTTTTATTTATCTGGTTAAGTTTTCGTTTTTTTTCTTTATTTCTTGACTCGTTATATAGATAGGTAGGTACCTTTCCTACCTGCACCTATATAACTATCTTGGTAGATACCTACCATATCTATCTATAGATATAACTTTCATAGATATATTATTTTCTTGATAAATGAGAATAAGAATATTCTCTCAAGTAGGTACCTAGTTTGTTTGGCATAAAAGGAAGAGGAAAAGAAAATTCGTTCGACCTCACAGATGAGACAGTGGCCGAGTTAAGAGTGAGGTCCATCGAGGACACACTTGGTGCCTCCTCTGTGTGTAGCTTGGAAGTTAAAGCACTCTCTATACCTATGCACTTTGGGTTTGGGGCTTTTGGGTGGGCTGTGTTCGATCGTCCTTTCTATAAGAGTGCCTCAGGTGGAAAAGCGAATTTTCGTTTCTGTTTGTAGAGTTAAAATTGGTACGAGATAGGAGGATGCTTAGGTATTGGAAGTGGAAGGTATAGGCACCTACCCATAGAAGGATGATTGTTATCAAGTGTGATGAAAGGTAAGAGTGGATAATTGCTTTCGGGGGGCTTTTGGCTAACATTGTTTGTGTAAAGATAATTTTTGATTGATTTCAGTAGAGCTTATGCGTGGCAGCTTGGTAATATTGAAGAGATAGATGAGTGTAGAGACATAGATTAAAAGAAATAAGTTTAATTTAAGGAAATGAAAGAATATGGATTAAGATTTCCACTTCAATGTAGGTACACCTGTGTAATTTGTTAGGCAGAATAGGTTCTTAGACATAAATATTGTTAGTTTAATAGGTAGATTGTAGATACCTACATTATTGGTATTTCTCAAGTAGATAATTACCTATTTAAAGGTGTATGTGTGTACGAGGCACGTTATAGATATTGGTAAGTATATGCATACCTAATTTCCAAGGTATTTAACTATTCTGTACTGGACAATCAATAGCTTTAAACCAATATAAATCAACAGGACCAGACGGCGATAATACTGCCAATCCTAGAGATGCTCTTTAATAGCTGTATCAATTTGATCCATATTCCTGTGCTATAGGTAAAAGTTCCTATGTGGAACCAAACGATCTTAGACTTATAGGTATTAGTCTATCATCATTCAATCTCAAAATACTCATTGACGCTAGACTTTGTCTACGGCTTAGCACGCGTAGATACTGTAAAGTGAAATCGGTGGAACCAACAGCTCTTCATACTTACACTGGTAAGTAGAGTAAAGTCGGGTAATGTGGACCACTCGGCTAATATGGACCACCAGCTTTTCTCACCTTACACAAATGCAATCGAGGAGACTATTGGTTGTGATTGTGCGTGACCTGCTTAAACTTAACTCAGTATAGTTAGAGTACTTAGTCAGAAGTAGCGCGTGACGAAGTTATCCGGATTAAAAGAAAATCCAAAGTATTTATTATTTTTTTTTCGTAGGTATTTCTCCTTTTTTCTTTAGTTAAAAATATACATAGTTTGTTCTCCTTTTATTTTTTAAATATAAAAAGTGAATATTTATTTTAAGGTTTTTATTTATAAAACTATTGTAAAGAGTCTCATTTTGTAGTAAAATTGATTTTTTTCCAAACATTACGTTGCGGGTAATATGGACCACGGGAAGAAAGGAGTATATGGACTAGTGGTCCACATTACCCGCCATTTCAATATAAGAAGTTTCGGGCCTGGATGAGGATGAATGATCGACCATTGATGATTTTGATACATATAAATTGTTTGGCAAGTCATATGTCAGAGTCCAAATTGGATAAATAGCCGGCAATGGAGTGAAGACCAGGTGGTCCATATTACCCTCCACTTTTTTTTGTTACGTTTTAGAGTTACTTAACTTTTTGTTTTTTGTTATTTTTTTACTAAGTGAATTTATTTTTTTGTTGCTACTTATTCAATCAGAATTAACTGATATATTTTTTTTTCAAATATCTTTAAAAAAACTTACACCGTTTGTGTTTTATTAACAAAAATATGATTGGTGGTCCATATTACCCGACTTTACTCTACCATCGAATACTCCTACTCCCTCGATCTTAAATGAGGCTATGAGTGCAATAGTGGCGTAACCCACTTTTGTTCAAAAATGAGTTTTTCATATAAATGGATCTCTTAACATATCTATCTATTTTAATACAAAAATAGTTGTATGCAGCTATCTACACTCAAAACTAGATGGCACTCAAAAAGGTGTTATTGCATTTTATAAATTGATCATAGTTTGAGTGCAATACTTCTCTTAGAAACTACTGTTAAGATTCTACGCCCGCCATGAAATAAATGAAAAGAAATGAAATGAAAAGAAAACTGAAAGCGCTAAGCAGGGGCTGAGGCAAGATTCGGAAATGGCTAAAGTATGAAGTATCTACCGTTACTTTAGTTTTAACTTTTGATCTCATGAAGACCCTTCCAACTCACTTTATTAGGTACAAAAGACAACTTTGGACCTTTTGCTTCGGCATACATAATATGGGTACTGAAAAAGTTCACATGTTTATTTGGGATGAGTCCACTGCGTCAAGGGGGCTTCAAGAAATAGGATCTTGTCTTATGAATTATTTTAAGAACGTAGGAAAGTCTAAAAAAAATGACTATGTATTCTGACCAATGTGGGGCCAAAACAGAAATACAAATAAAACTTTCACTGTTCCGATTTTATGTTTGAAGAAATCGGCCATCAATTTTTAGTTACTGGCCATTCCTATTTCCCATGTGACCAAGATTTTGATATAATAGAAAAGATATCTTCGTACCAGATGATTGTATTATAGTCATTTCTTCGGCCAGAAAGAGAAACCCATTTGAAATTGTGAAAATGACTTCATCTGATTTTTTTTCCACAAAATCTCTCGAAGAAATTATCACAAATAGGAAATTGTCCATTTCAAATTCCAAGGTTGAATGGCTTAAAATTCAGTGGTTACATTTCGAAAAAAGTAAACCATTTTCAATTTTTTTTATAAATATTCTAATGAAATTGATGTTTTACTCGAGGTAAATGTAAAAAAGAGACAATCCGTTAATATTAAAAAAACTCAATTAGCTTGAACAACCTATAAAATAAACGATAACAAAAAAGAAAGACTTAATTGAACTTCTTCAATTTATACCACCAATCCATCACTTTTTTTATAATAATTTTAAAACGTCAACAAGTGTTCCAATCGAAATATTTGACGATTTGACGAGGAGTAAAATCATTAAAAAACAAGTAAAAATGCACATTTAATTTTTTTTTGTTAAAATATGAACTATGAGAGAAAAAAAATATAATAAGTTTGGCGTAACCTTTCTTTTTTCTTTATTTTTACAGAAAACCATGAATGCAATAGTGGCGTAACCCACCTTTTTTTCCAAAATGAAGTGGAATAAAAAAAAAAAAGATTGCCCTATAAAATATGCCTTTTTTCAAACCGTTCCACGTTTATAGATAAATCAAAAATGTCAAAGCAAAAATACATGATTTCACAAAATTTTTATAATTCAGCATGATTTTTTGTCAGTTTAACAAAATATGCACTAAAAATAATAATAAAATAAGTCTTGTTAATATAACAAAATAAAACAGAGATTTTTGTCACATCGACAAACTTTTTTGTGATGTTAACAAACTATCTACAAAAAATCTGTTTGTAAATGTTTGTCAATATGTATTACAAAGTTCTTCTTAGTTTTTTTTTTTGTCAATTTAACAAAAAATGAAAACGTTTTTGTTAAAATGACAAATATTTTGTTTTGGGGTTGAGTTATTTTGTAATATTGATAAAATAATATTATCAGATAGATAAAACTATTTTGTAAGGAAACCAAAAAATTCTGCGCGTATATTTTTTTAATATAGTTCACATTTGGTTTTTGTCAAAAAATCGATGTAAGATTAACTGAACTTAACAAAAATTGCGTAGATATTGTCCATACGCCCTCACAGATGGTTGCATGTGAGATCGTAGGGACGAAACGCCAATTTTAGTGGACTTAAATCCCAAAAAAAATATTTTGACAAAATTAATTTTGTGGATTCAACAAAAGAAATTTGTAAAATTGACAAAATATTTTGTTGAATTGACAAAATATTTTGTTGAATTGACAAAATATTTTGTTAATTTAACAAAATATAACAAAAAAGTTTTGTTAATTTAACAAAACAATTTTGTTAATTTAACAAAAAAATTTTGTTAATCCGATAATAATAAAAAAAAACAAATTTATAACTTTACCTAACAAAAAAATTTGTTAATACAACAAAAGAAGTGTTAATATGACAAATTAATTTTGTAAATTGTACGAAATTTTGTCATATATGGACAAAATATTTTTGTTATTTCAACAAATTAATCTGTTGGCATAACAAAATAATTTTTTGGATACAACAAAATATTTTTTGTTACCTCAACAAAATTCTATAATTTTTGTCAATTTGTTGGACGTGTATTGACAAAATTTTTGTCAAATCAACCTACATTTTTATCATATATACCTAGATTTTATTTTCAGTGTATGCATATACCTTCCTTGATATACAGATTCATCTGCAATCGCGTCTGTAGTCTGGACTGTCATCTCTGAATGTAGAAGGTTCTCTTGGAGAATTGCTCAATCAAATGCCAAATAGCAGGATTTTTTATTTTAAGCTGTGCGGGTTTTTTTGCAAGAAGATCTGTCAGCTAAGGGATGCCACAAGGCGGTATCCTATATCCCTATCTTTGGAACTTGGTAACGAATGAGCTGTTGAGATACCTGGAAGCAGAATATTTCAGAGTGATTGCCTATGCGGATGACATTACTGTTGCTGTATCAGGAAAGCATCCTTATACCCTAAAAGACATCTTACAATATGCTTTAAACAAGCACAAGCATGGGTGTTGACCCTCACAACTAAGATCGTGTCCTTTTCTGATGTGTGCAACAGCTCGAAGAGAACTAGGATCTATGGTGACTTATACAATTCTCAACTATTCCTTTGTGCATGATAGCATGAACGGAGGAGACCTACGGTTTTCTGCCGATTCCAAATGCCTCACATCAGCAGCACTTTTCATGATAAGTGGACATTCTAAGAGGATTTGCATATTCCTCTCAAAAGGCAGTACAGCCCTGAAAAATATTTTTGCAGCAGCACAATATAAAATTTCCCATATAGACCCCCTCCCTAACTTCACTAGATTAACGAATATTTGGAGCTCCAGTAATCGAACAAAATATTTCATTTGGATTATTGGTTTGGCTTATATAGCTTATTATTTATGATGAAAAAAAAAATTTTTTAACTTTTAGTTTAAAAACTAGGAAAAGGGCTTCCAAAAACTTCTTCTTCTGTCTTTTTTTCTCATATACTTCTTCATTCCTAAAATCAAAAATCGACAGAAAAAAAAGTTTTTTTTTAATTGTTTAATTTAATGTTTTTTGAAACACCACTTTTTGCACACCTTTTCGACTTTAAATTGAACAGATATAGAATAGACATGAGCCTTAACAAAGCCCCAGAAAAAATAGTCTAGAGGCGTTAAATCGCACGATATAAGCGGCCAATTGACCGGCCCCAAACGTGTTCACCGAACTTTGCGATTCGCATCATCTTTGAAGAAATACGACCCAATGATTTCGCCAGCCCATAATCCGCACCAAACAGTGACTTTTTCTAGATACATTGGTATCTCTTGCAATGCTTCTGGCTGCTCTTCACTTCAAATACGGCAGTTTTGCTTGTTCACGTATCCATTCAACCAGAAATGAGCTTCGTCGCCGAACGCAATTTTTCGATGAAAAAAATGGATCTTCGGCCAACTTTTCAAGAGCCCATTCACCAAAAATTCGGCGTTGTTCGGCTTCAATTCTTGCACCAGCTTTATTTTGAAAAGGCTTCAACACCTAAGTCCTTCGGCAAAATTGTCCACGTAATAGTGGAGTAACAGAGGCCCAATTGCCCAATTCGCACTTTACGTAAGTGTGTTGGTGGTTTAATGCCCAACAATGTAAATTTTGTGGGAAATTTAGTCACAATAGCCCGAATAGCCGCCTCAGTAGGTCGATTAAACTGACTATAAAATGGAAGAAGCGTGCGATGAACTTTCTTAACAGAGCATGGTTAAATTATAGACCAAACTGAAGATGTTTGACAGTGACACAAAACACGAAACGTGCGTGAGCTGTCAAAACCAGTGTTGCCAAAAAGGAAATAGCAAAAAAATCACCCATTACTTATTATTGGGAAAATATTTACAGATAATTCGCAAAGGTGGTTTTCCAGTGCTTTAAATGGTAGGATTAAGACGAGAAGGCGAGTATCACAGGAATGGAATGGGGAAAAGCCAATTCGATGAGGGCACTACTCCAGAAGTTAGATTCAACATTAGATTGAAAATGTAGTTTGATTGTTTCAATTCAATAATAGATAATGTGATATCTGAGCTTTAAAGACCTGAGAGCTCATATTCACATATTTGTAACACGTTTGGTTTCTTGCTCACATTGGTGGAGATCGATAGTAAACAAATAATCGAAGCAGCACTTGCATATTGCATTGGAAAACAGCTATCCTAACGACTTGGATGAACAACTTGGAGCAGAATGAATACAGTTCAAGGAGTTTCAGCACATAAAACAAGAATAACCATGTCTCCTAAAATTATTTTAGAATATTTCCGAATATTTATAGATACCATATACCAAATTTTCTTATCCATACTTGTCTCAAATGCAATAGGAGAAGGTAGAGCCCTGAGAAACAGCGGCCGCAAATCGAGATCAACTTCATGGTTTTGTTCTTTTTTTGCAATTTTCATACCTCCCTCTATTGCGAAATTATGGGACTTCTATTAACATGGCTATATTTGAGTTATTTAAGGAACTTTAATTTTGTTCCTTTGATGTCTCGGAACTATTTGTGTCTTTTATCTTGCCTTGTCTAAACATTTCTCTCTTCAAAAACAAAACACCCACCAGCTTCTTCCTTTGTTTGACTCCCTTTGAATAAATTCCATAAATCAAAATCCAAAATTATATGGAAATCCTTTTTTATATGCGACAAAGGCAAAGCCAAGAAACGAACTTGCACAACATCAAAACCTTATCCGGTTTCTTATTTGCAAAAGTACTTTTCTGCCACTGCGCCAAACCATTAACTACGCATTAATGCACGCAATCAATGCAGTACACAGTACCCACCCCCTCAAACTCTTGTATATTTGTTAACTTGAGCAATTTCTCAATCAACTAATATTTACATTAAGCACGGAATGTGACAAATAAAAACATAACGCCTTCCGACACGTGACCTCATATTATATCCTTTTCTTTTTGAATTTTATTAATAACCATCATCTAGGATAATCATTTCAGAGTGAAGCGGCACAAGGACACGATGAAATACCCAATGAATTAAATCAACCCCTCTCTATGATGATGGGATAGCAAACAGTAAACACGAAGTCTATTATTATGTTAACACATTTTCAAAGCGAGGTATACAGCAGTGCACTGCACGCAGACAAAAGCAACAGCATAACAGTAGCAAAAGCGGAACGCGCAACAGGATCAGATCAACCCCCCGAATTATGAAATTATTTTCCATAAATCCCCTTCTTTCCGTTTTGTATATTTTATTATGAGCCAGTAGACATATTGTAACCGATGATGATGATGACATGAAGTCATAGAGCCTTCATGGTGGTGAAGGTCCTTTGCGTGTGTGATGTTGCTGATGCCAATACATGCCACGTGTCGCTATTTAGGACCCATTACTCGGCGACATGGCTTTGTTCCTGGTAGTCCATTCATGCGACGACGGAAGCCTCCTTTCGCCGCCGCCGCCGTCGTCGTCGACAACCGACTTAAGATGAGGGGCGGTCGAGTTATGTGTTTTATGATCCTGATGTATCGATTTGAAGATTTTTGTGTTATGACGAAATGTTTATTCGTCATATCCTGTATGAGCTCAGAGATAAAATAATGATGATATGTCCGGGGCTGAGGCCGATGGAATCCTGAAGCCATCAGCTGGGTTGATGATGGAGTCGGATTTTTATGACGAAATCTGTTGGTAGTTTTATGAGTTCGGCTATAGGCCCCTTACTATCTTATTGGTTTCTTCAAATGATTCGGGTTTATGTGTTTGTTTTGTTACTTATTTTCATTGCTTGTACAAGATGCGACTTTAATGAGAGCGAGAATTCCATTTTGGTCCTTGATCATGTTCATCATCAACTTAAAACGAACTGTTAAGTATGACCTTTATTTAAATAGTATTCCATTAGTTTGTCAAATGTTGAAAGGGTTTCATATATTTTATGAAGATAGAAATAATTTGCTGCTCCTGAAAATTCATTCAATCACATCCCTAACCCTCAACCCCTTAACTCATATAATAAGACGTTATAAACAAATTAAAACAGAAATTTAAAATAAACAGCAGCAGCAGAAGCAACATCTTTTGTTGTAAAACATTCATGGAAAATATTAAAATTCATCATACCTACGAGCTATGCATGCCCGAAAGATTGGTGATTGTAAAAAATCATAAAAATCCCATTAAAATATTCAACAGGGTTTTTGTGTTTATAAAAAATAAAAAAAATCAGAACCTAATTTTTGTATATCCCACATTTAATTGCCCCCGATGTGCGTGTGCGACACAGCTCTATACATTACACGGTGCGCAGGCGGCATGCATCACAGCCAAAAAATATCTCACTTTATTATAACTCAAATGGCATCGGGGATGTGCACAGGATCAGTAATTATAAACCCTTTAATTCCGATCCGATTTTTTTGTTTGCTGTTTGCACTTCCAGGGAAAAAAACATAGTAGCTACCTAAGGGACAGTGATGTCGGTGTGGATATAAAGGGAGTGTTTTCTTGTTTCTTATAATTTGCTCACACTGAAGGGGTTATGAGTACCCTTATGACGTAACAAAGTGCGAGCGTTTAGGTAATGTGGAGAAGTTTTAATAGGAGATTGCGATGCACATTGGTCTTGAAAACTTATACATCACAATAAGGGGGCTTTCCCCCTCTGCCGAGAAGGGCACATAATTCCACATTCTAATAGTGCGGCTAAAGAAAGAATCTCTCCCTTTGACAGTAAGTCCGAGGTTAGGCTCAAGGCTTAACGGGGGACTGCAACTGGCTATTTCATTTGAAAATTGTAGTAGGAAAAGTAATAAAATAATGAAAAACACGAACGAAAGGTAACCGTAATTAATGTGTCTCCATAAGTCTTCGGGTTGTCTTCTGCATTATATCCAACAGGCTGAAATAAAAAACTGGGGAACCAGCCCATATTTGAGAGTTATATGTACTCAAGTTTTGGACGGATGTATGCTATTATAAGGGTTTGTGGCGCCTTGTTGTATAAGTGACATCTGTTGTTTATTATTCATCATGGCAAGTTACACGATTAGACAGTAAACCTATGTAAATGATAAAACTTTATTATCAGAATGACTGTTCGTTAGTGTAAACGTTGCGCGCATTATGCCCATTTAATTGTAGGCGTGGTAGCTTTACAGAAGTCTCTTCAACGTCCAAATTTGAGACTACCGGTTTGGTAATTAATCAGCCAAAATTCGTAAGTAACGCAAGATCGGCCAAGAATATCACCACGGTCCATGAAAGGGTAGAGCAGAACTCGAGGCAGTCGATAACTCTCCGTGCACAAAAACTCGGCCTTTCGCAGTCTTCAACTTGGCGAATTTTGCCTCGGGACTTGGACCTTCATTCGTTCAAGATCCAAATTATCCCCGAGGTCAAAATTTACGACCATAGACAACGCCACCGTTTTTTCGCTAACTGGGCTTCCGAGGGTTTGGAAGAGAACCCCAATATTGGCCGAAAAATTATCTTTCGGGACGAGGCTCATTTTCGCATGAATGCCTCTATTAACATGCAAAATTGTCGTATATAGGACGACACCAACCTTATCGATGTTCAGGCAGGTGACAATGCATGTTCAAAATGTTACTGCTTAGTGTGGATTTTAGGCCGGCGATGTCATTGGTCTATACTTTTTCTAAAAACACGTTAGTACCGTCTCACCACAGTCAATTGCGAGCGCTGCAGAATGATGGTAACAAATTTCTTATAGCCCCGATTGAACCATATAGACCTTGAACTACATGTCATTCGAGCAGGACGGCGCGGCGGCGCTACGTGGCACACAGCGGACGCAATTATTGACATTCTGCATAAACGATTTGAGTGTAAGATTAACTCTAGCGCAGATGACGTAAATTGGCCACCAAGGTCATGCGATTTCAACCCACTAGACTATTTCTTCTGGGGTTTCCTTAAGTCGCAGGTCTATGTGAACCGACCACAATCAACCGATGTCCTTTAGGTGAACATAACACAAGCCATAGCTCAAATTCCGACAGATCTATGCGGAAGATTCATTGAAAATTGGACCCCTCGGAACTCTGCTAACGTAAGAAATCGAAGTGGACATTAAATTGTTAATGCCTCACAAACAGCTTGTCTTATTTCATTTCAACATCTGCCCGCCCTTATTGAAAAACCCTTTACATCTATTTCAGCACCACTAATTAATGTTTGGTTCGTGTTTTTGCATTACCTATATGCTATTTCATTTTCAATTCGTCGATCTTAAGTGTTAAGGTAGGGTAGTTAGTGGGGGGGGGCTAGAAGTAACAGGGGTAAGAAGTAACACCTAAAATAAACAGCATTAAGAGACTTCTATATCGATTTCAGATGGTAATTGGGCGCCATTGAAGGATTGTCTGTGGCGTTTTCTAAATTAGCAGATTTGTTTTTTTTAAATATTTTTTTTACCTGCTTCCCCCCATGAGTTTGTTTTACAATTCACACAATTCACTTGATGTTATTTCTAAAATTAGGCTCTAGAGTACATTGATCAGCATTTCAAGCAAAACGGCTATCACTGGTGAACTGATTGAAGGGAGTAATGTAACTGACTACTTCGAGTAACCATTGCTTTTAAAAGAAGCAATAAACCAAGGAAAGGCATGAAACATTTCGACGATGTTCAAAAGGTGAAAATGATTCCAAGATAGCTCTATTTCCTATCAGTCTTAACGCTTTGTTCTATGTATTCTATCCAATAAATTGAGAGAAGTTTTGGCCACCTGCCCAGGGATGTGAGTACTACTCGAATTTTGGACGTATAAACGCCTTATAAATTGTAGCCAAATCAGAAAGGATAAAATTTTTTTTACACCGATAGAGAAATTCCAAAAACGCTGCTAAAGTTTTTGGCGGTCTCGATGTAATTGACAGACACATCGATTACTGAGAGCTTTTTAGATTCTTTGATGGAAAAATCATTCAAAGACAATGGCACAGGTGATCATTTAGAAAAATTAGGAAGAGACTCAGAAACACTACGGAGCCCTGGGGCACACCAACATTTATTTTGTCGGTAAAAGACTTAATTCCGTCTAGTACTACTTGTATTCAACGGTTTGAAGGTAATTCCTAATCCATCGAAGAGGAGATTTAACGAAGCCGAAAGCACATATTTTCTATAAGAACATGCTGGACAAATGCTGTTTTCTATCTTCTAGGAAAGATTCCAGAATAGTAGGAGCGATGGAAAAGCATACGAAATAGTTTTGCCAGTGAAAGGAACGCCTCCTCAGAAGAATGATGGGTATTATATCAGGACCATTGGATTTTGGTTATATCAAGATCTCGAAGGGCTCTTCTAACTCGACGAGTATGGAAATACATGTCCAATGGAATGATTTATGTGCTCAGCTACAGGAGGAACAATGTTGCTGTCTGGAAAAGAAGAGCTAGCAGCGAAATGAGCTGAGAGTACATTTGCTAATCTAAAAAGCTTAGCTATCGTTTTTTATCGTCGTGAACAAAAACGATAGAGAATCGCTTTTGATGTTTCCTTTTCGTTAGAAAAAAGAAAATAAAAGCGTAAAGTGACCATGACACTCACGGAGAAAAGGGTTCACTTGCGTGGTACTTAATGCAGCTGCATGGTCGATGAAAAATACTCGTAATTACTTCGAGCCGTTCATTGGAATATATACACACTGAAAACCAAAAATATAACAGCATGTTGTTAACCTATTCCTTTTTTTTATGACTTTTTTTAATGCTACCTACATCTTGACAACTTGTCAGCCAACTTTGTTGCGATTTTTAGTGAATTTTCTGAAACATGGCATTCTGTTTTTATTTGCAACAACAAAGAGTTTTGCCAACAGCAATTATGTCAACCTTTTAAATTGTTTATTTTACTTCCTTCAAAACTTGCCACTAATTCTAATCCACCGCTATTTGTCATTAAGCATCGTGATTTAACCTAAAACTTTGAATTAACCCATTAACCTTAAAAATGTTTTCCTTGTTTTTACTTAAAAATACTACCTTCTTTCCAAAAAAAAAGTATATAGTTTCATACTCTGTCTATATTTCAAAACGACAGCCCTGTTTGAAAAAAAAAAACTACTAAAAACATTCAATTTGACCGATTGGGTGCTGTTTTTGTTTCGGGTAAGTAAAAAAAAATCTCACGAATCAGCGGAAAATATTAAAAGCAAATAAAATTATCGATGCACGCACATGCACACACTCCCTCATAAAAATTTTGAAGAAAACCTACCAAAACAAAAAAAAACAGAAGAAATCCTTTGAAGAAGTGGCGCGCTTTTTTGTGTTTTAATTTATAAATTTTACTTTCAAAGAAAAACGATCATAAAAGTTTCATGTTGGAGGTGCCACAAATGGAATACGAAAACTGAGACGAGACCTTATAGTAGCACTATTAGAGTCTAGGTATGGGCAATAATAATATAACTCTGACAATATCAATAAAATTAAATGATAAATTGTTATGCATCCTGTGCACATCCTTTTTCCTAAATTTTTGGTGTTAGTTTTAGGCGACTTTATTTATATTATGGGATGAAGATGCAATAAACTATGGGTGTATCTATATAAGGAGGGCCTTTTGGATGTACCCCCGTGTAGCGTGAATATGCCGTCCGGTATAGATATAGGGTAATTAGAAGTCAACGTGAAGAACTGAATGCAATATTTATTAAAGGAATTTGGGTCTATAAGAAGGATGATTTCGTGTACAGGAATATCCGGGCAACTGGGTAGATAATAATATACCATTTTGGCATACGAAATTTAGCTTTTCTAAACTTGAATGTTTCCCGCTGTTGATTCTTCCAAAACCTATCTGTGAACCTAGTATTCGAATACTACATTTAGTTTAATTAGTTAATCAAAAAAAAAATATTCTAGAAATTTTGTAGATTTAGAGTAAGTACGAATATAGTGTTAAGTTGACATTATGAACCAAAACCAATTGAAAAATATAATCGAAAATTTTAACTACAATATCATACGACAGCCTAGCCGAAATCAGGGTTGCGAATCTTTGAATTAAAAAATCCATAAGTCATAAGTCTGTAGATGATTTATGAATTAAAAAAAAATAAATTCATAAGCTACTAAGTGACTTATGAATTAAAAAAAAACTAATTCACTACCTATAAGTGACTTATGAATTAAAAAAAAGGCATGAGCAAGTTAGTGACTTATGAATTTAAAAAAAATAATTCACAAGCTACTAAGTGACTTAGGAATTAAAAAAAATTTAACTCATAAGCTAGTTGGTGAATTGGAAATGTTTAAGCTTGTTTTGACTACATAATTATTTAATTAATAACGAAAGTAGATTTTAAGCTTTTGTGTGTATTAAACTATCATGCTAGCTTATAAATTTTCCAAATTTTCCAGAATTTGTCCATTAGCTTATGAATTAAATTTTTTTAAATTCATAAGTCACTTACTTTCTCATGACTTAAATTTTTTTAATTCATAAGTCACTTAGTATGTTCTGAATTATTTTTTTAATTCATAAGTCGCTAAGAAGCTTATGATTTAAATTTTTTTTAATTCACAAGTCACCAACTGACTTATGAATTAAATTTTTTTAATTCATAAGTCAGTAACTAAATGCTGAATTACATTTTTCTTAATTCATAAGTCACCCACTAGCTTGTGAATTAAAGACAAGCTTAAGCTAAAAAGTGACTTAAGCTTTTGCAACCGTGGTCGAAATGAAAAATTGTACATTTTTCCTTCAATATTCGTTGCAGCATACATATATATGATATATACATATGTGAAAATTCTAGAAAAAATTGTGCTGGAGCTTACGACGCCATCTTGGATTTAACAAAGAATTAGTTTTAACAGAATAACTTAAACATTTATCACTTTTAACTAAAGTGGTTAAACCAAAACTGGAAGTAAATTTGATTCTTTTCAACTTGAGCAAATGTGTCCGCAAGCTGGGGCAAAAGGGCACCACCTCCTTCCTGGAACAAAAAATAATAGAAAGAGGTTTTCACTTTTTCGTACGACACATTGTTTTCTTGACGAAATATGACGGAATACAGGCCATTAATTTTTTTCGAAATTGAAGAAATCTTTTGTTTTTCCTAAGAACCAATTTCACAGATTTTTCAAAAATTAAAATCTAAAAATTTCTTTTAGTAAAAGCCAAGTTATGGTTGAAAAAATTCAGAAAAATGGATTTTAATAGTTCATTATACCTACCAAGCGAATTGGCTGCGTTCTTAGACATAGGGGGAGCCTTTGACAACACATCCCACGGGGCTGTAGGTAACGCTCTTGTTAAGAAATGCGTACTCATCACCACAAACAGATGGATAAAAGAAATGTTAGGAACTAGATATTCGGAAGCACAAGCGGCACAAAATTAAAAAAAAATAAAATGCACGACTGGGTCGCACGAACTTGCTCCTATGTAATAGATTAGGAATTTAAAAAACAAATGTTATTAAAAAAAAACTGTTCATAAGGATAAAATGAATTTTTTTAATTCTTTTAGTAGTAAGAGATAAAAACAGAATGCTATGCAAATATGAATTTATGCAGGAACAAAAATTATAAGTCGTTGTAGTGGTTCCTTAAAAAAATAAGCTTTTATGTACAAAATTTTCAAAACATTTTAAGAAAAAATTTTGGTACGCCAACCTTAAGTTTTTATTATTGTATGAATAAAAGTCTAATTTCCAAAAAAAATACTAAGCCGTTCTTGAGATATCGAATTTTTCAAAAAAAAAATTACTTTTTTTTCTAAAAATTAAAAAAATATTTTTTCTTAAGTTTTTAAATGCAATGTTTTTTAAACTTTTTAGGAGCTACTTTATAAAAAATTTCGTTAAAATCCGTTATGCCGATAATGAGTAATTCAAAATTCGAAAAAATCGCTCTATGGTAGGTACAGTCAGTAATATATAGATTTCAAATTTTTTTTTATTAAATTATAGATCGTAAAGATTGATCAAAAGAAAAAAAATTTTAGCAAAATTCCCGGAACCGTTTTCGAGAAAAATACGATTTTCGAAAACCATTTTTTTTAAATTTGTATAGAAGGTACCGTTAGTTTTAGATAAAACAAAATTTTTTTTTTCAAATCTTGTAGATTATGTTAAAAAACTTTTATTTGTCAAGTTTGAAAAAAATCGAGCATGTGGTTTTCGAAATATTGAGTTTCCAAAAAAAAATGTTGAATTTTTTTTTTTAAATCCAAAAAAATAAAAAATTGAAAATTTGAATATGTTATAATATTCAAACTTTGGAGGAGCTTTGTCATAAAAAAAATGATTTAAATCGGCTGTACCGTTTTCGAGAAAATCAAAAACAAAAAAAATGGATCCAGGGGGCTACCAAAAATAACAATTTTTTGGAAATGTTTTTTCAACCATTAGCTAGTTCCAACCAAATGAAATTTTTCGAATTTTTTTTAAAAAATTCTGTGGGACAGTTTTTGAGAAAAAAAATATTTATAAAATTTCAAAAAAAAAAATCGTATGGCAGGTACCGTTATTTTGTCTTAAAAAAAAAAAACAGAAAAAAACGTCCGGGGGGGAAAAATTAAAACCCATATCTACAAAGTTTGAAGAAAATCGGCCGAGCCGTTTAGGCTGTAGTCGAGCCGACAGGCAGACAGACAGACAGACAGAATTGCGAGACCCACTTTTTTGGTCTTCGCTATCATCGTAATGTCAACTTTGATCAAAATCTCGAGTTCGATTTTTCTTACGAATGCATAACTTGCCTTATAGTACCTATAAGTCGCAAGTAAAAATAACCACAAGAAGCTGTCCTCAGGGTGGTGTTTTATTACCCCTGTTATTGAGTCCTATAGTGGATTATTTTTAGATGATGATATCGCTATAATTGCAGTAGGTAAGTTTGAAGAAACTCTTTGCGTAAAATATCTTTGAAGTAAAATATCTAGGAATTACACTAGATAACTCCTCTAGAACAAACACCTAGAAGCTATAGTTGAAAAAGCCACAAAAGCCCGATTTGCAAGAGACTTGCAGGCAAGTCACGGGAATGCAAACCGAACATCCTCAGGTGGATGTACACTATGATGGCAAGACCCATCATTAACTCTATGGTGCGATTGTATGGCACAAAAGAATCGAATTATCAACAACTGAGAAAACCCTAGAAAAAGTCCAAAGGCTCGCGTGTATTTGTATTACGAGAGCAATGAGAAACTGCTCTACCGCATCTATGGAGGTTGTCCTCCATATATCGCCCCTACACGAGGTCACCGGGATTGCGGCAATACGAGATATCAATATCATAAGATTCTCAAAGGAAGGAACTGGGACAGGCAAATTTATTGGTCTCAGGGAAAGTGATTAATCAGCAGGTTCAGAGTAAAAAACCTTTTTGACATCCCAAGTGATATAGGATGATCAAAAAATATAATTTAGAGAAAAACTTTTTGACAGACAACACTGATGGATCGAGAACAAGCGAAGATACTAATGCAGGAATATTTGGGCATAGAACCAAAACCATACCGATGGGGTAGTCCACCAGCATCCTCCAAACGGAGGAACACGCCAAGGGAAATGTGTGGATCGAAATATTGAAAAAGAACTATCGTAACAAGAAGAAGAACATTGCCATCATGTCAGATAACCAAGCAGTACTCAAGGCACTGAGCTCATATACCATCAGCTTTAAATTAGTGTGGGAATGCATAAACAAGCTAAACGAACTTGGGAAAACCGTGTAACCCGGTCACTGGGTGCCTGGTCACGTGGGTGTTCATTCTATTGCAGAATAGGAGAAAACGTCTTCAAAAACAAAATTAAACAAGAAGAGGAGCCAAATCAGATTCAAGAATTTCAAAGAACTCCCAAAGCTAAGGCATTTACAACTAGGAACGTTTCAAAGCTTGTTAAACTTAAGTATGAACAACCTAAGAATAATAGCTGGTTTATCCTAACTGGACACTGGAAAATTAAGAAGACTCCCAGGCTTACTTGGTGTGATAAGAATTGCCACATGTAAAACAACGGACCACATATACTAGGAAAATGTTGTCCACTCATGCACCACATTCTCCTGAGATTGCTACCAGGAGAGTTTAAGAGCACATTTTAAAGCTATAGGAATACTTTCTCAAATGGGGACAGAATATTAACAGCGAACAAAATGAACTCATCTGCTTTTGAACGGCAGTAAACATCAAACTAAAGTCTACCCTGCTTGTCTACAATTAACCTATCCGATCCGGTCTGACCTACGCCTTTCTTCTTTGGAGCGTTTTGAAATAAAGATGCTCCATATTTGCACTGCAGTACAGCGCAATCCACTGATGAAAAAATATATTCCAACTTAGAAGCTGTACGAGGAAGCATAATTAATAGCACTGAACCAATATTTGTCGAAGCTCTCAGAAACCTAGAAGATTATCTCAACTCAGAAGTGCAACAACTCCTCCAGCAACAGCTGGAGCCTAGTGACAGGACGTATCTATTTGCCTGACCTAATATTAAACAAATCATGAATTAGGTTAAGGACACATTGATATGATATTTTGAGCAAATATCATTCTATGTATAATGTCAAAAGAAGAACGTTGGGTTCCTGTTGTTGAGACAACATGATTTAATTTAGTACTAAGCCAAATTGTATATAAAACAAATTGAAAAATAAAAATTCTTTATCTAATCCAAAATGAAGATATTTTTGTTTCTCAATGGGAACTCATATGATACTAAAGATAAACCACCTTTCGGGAAGGTATTTATTAAAATCACTTATCCTCGCGTTCGAAAGCCATAAAGAAATTTTATCTTGAAAAAAAAAATCCATAAATTTTTATTGATGTTTGTTTTTCTATTTTGTGTTACTGAAACCTACAATTTCAAACAATACCCTGTCCATTGACCAAATCAAGATACCAGTTGCCGACGACTAATTTTCATAAAAACTATACCTACTCCAAATATCGCCTCTTACTCAGAACTTAAAAATTTTCTCCTTTCCACGTCCGTTTGCCATAAAATTTTTGATTATTATCCTTCAGTTAGCCATAAAAATAAAATTTCCAAAATAGATCATAAAATCTGGACAATACGATGAGCAAGGAAGACAATGCCAGGAAAAGCAAACAAATCTGCCCTCAGACTCTCCTACCTGTTTCTGGTGTTTTGGAGGTGTAACTCCTTTTGCACTAATATCCTTCTACTCGCAGGTACGAAGTAGGAGAAACCACAAATCAGATTTGGGAGAAAGAAACGGACTTTTCATAATTGACATCCACAGCGACATTTGCAGAAATTTCGCAAAAAGGATTCACAAAACAAGGATCTGCATGCAAATCTGCTTGAGCAACCGTCTGGAAGACCAATTGAAAAGATCAGGTAGCCGGTGACCGAAAAATCCGATTGTCCGAAATCTCTATTGTTGTTGTCCGAACCTTGTCGGCTGATGGATGAATTGTTGGGTTTTAGGGCGAAGACAATAGGCTGGGCACCATTTAAGCAATTAAGTCAAATATTTTGCGAGCTAATTAAGTGCGGACCATTGCTTGGACGAAGAGGATTTTCTTGAGAAGATTCCTCCTGAGAGGAATATGCGCTCGCATATGTCGTCTGGGAAGCGCATAAGTCGGTTAATTTTTGATAAATGGTTTCGAAACTAAAGGAAAGTAGGCAAAGCCATATTTTGATGTCAATATGCAGATTTAGAGCTATTACCCTTTTGTTATGCGAACACGTTGTGCGAAGGTCCTTTGTGTGAGTTATACTTAAATATTCCGGGTATTTTTTTGTTATTCGTTGCGTTTCGAAAAGAAAAATAAATCCTTTCGATATGCATGAAGAATGTATTGTAAGATGCAAATATTTACTGAGGATAATTTATCAAAATATTTGAAGGCCATTTTCGAATGATGGATACTTCGGACAGTGATGTCTGATGTCCAGCTGAGTGAAAAGAGTTATCCTTCAAAGTGTGAGGGAAATATGTTGAGTTTCATGCAAACATTTTACAAGCAGGAATCAATCGTAAAATTTTATTAATGATCAAGAGAAGTGTGAATTTTGTTTCCAAAAGTATTCAAATTTTCTTAAGACCTTGGAACTTATTAGAACACATTCGGATAGTTTTTCACATGAACATAAATTAGTCCGTTTGTAATTTTTACAAACTATATAGTAAAATGAGTTGTCCTTGGAATTTTAAATTCCAATGTTAAGATTTAATACCCTTTTCAATATGTGAATTGAAGCCATTTTTATACTTAGCAGCTTGATGGGAGATCCGCCTGCTTGCACTAAAAGAGTTTTCGACTTCCATATGAAAACATTATTGAATGCTTTTCGAAAAATGGAAGACATGGTCTTCCAAACGCTATTTTGAAATATTTTATGAAAAATACATAGGTTGAGAATTAGCACCTTATAGTGGACACTAAAAAAACTCCTGCAAGTTTTTAAATGTTCTAAGCAAAAAATTAAAAGTTGTTTCAAATCAAAACCTGGTGTGTTAATGTTGGGTTAGCACAGAAAAACAAGGCATCTACAGTGGCGGACGAAAAGGGGGCGGGGTCCGCCCCGGGTTGCAGACTAATAGGGGGTGTCATCAGTAACAGCAATATATAAGACAGTAAAAAGAATAAAATATGAAGCGCACCAAAATAAGTGAGTATCAGCGGCGGAAAATCAGGACGACAAAAGATTTGGCAACTAAAGCGTATTCAAGGGACATTTATAAGTACGTTACAATCGAACGCGCAAGTTCATTAGGAAAACCTACCCCATTATGTTCATTAGAAGAAATCAAATAACATAACACTGATGAAAATTCAGAATGTTTTGACCGGGATAAGGAGCATGATATCAGCGTTCGGGAAAAAGCAAGATTTTGGTGAATTGGAAAAGCAAACTACAAGCAAAGAGTGCTTGTATTCGACAGCACACCTCATGAATCACATATCGACCAAATGAAGGAGGCTATATTAGATACGTTTACATCCAGGATGGGGAAGTTGAGATGAGTGAATCCTTTCCAGGGTTTTTTCCTTAAGCTGGAAAGGCTGCTAAAGAACTAACCCACGTTATCTTAAAGCAAATGAAATGAAGATGGTCTTGACATTAACCTTTGTCGGGCTCAGGGATATGATAATTCTCCGACTATGGCGGGTATTCATGGAGAAGTTCAAAGTTGAAATCGGCAAATCATTCTTAAAACCTTTTTTGGAGCTCATAAAAAATGTAGGTGTGTCAGTCAAGAGATTTCTAGACACTGTATGGGGAGCTCATCACGAAGCTGCTAAGCTATTCAAGGAAAATTTCTTGAAGATAGTCTTAAGTCTTGAACTCAAAAGGAAAATTTGGATACAAGAGGTGCTGCAAACATACTATTACCTGCTCTATGCGACTTTACGTTTTTGTGTTATCTTTCATCCTGGTGCGATATTTAAGAAGAAGTTGATGCAGCACAGAAACACTTGCAAAAATCGGGACTCACTCTAGAAAAAAATGTAATAAAAATAAAGACACTCGCGAGTTTTCGTCATGAACATCGTGATGAAACCGTGAAAAAGGCCATAATATACGCAAAAGTAAAATGTACTGAGCTAGAAATTTCAATTGAAAGGCAGGAAAGAACGAAAATGACGAAAATTCTGCCAGGCTAAAAAGTTCAAGATGCTGGTTTGACTTTGTAGGAGGAAACACGAAGATCCATGTTAGAATGTCAGGATACTCGTACATTTTACACTGAACTTATTCATCGGTGTAAGCCATCGGTGGCAGACATTACGTCAGTTTTCTCAGCACTTCAACTGAAATTATAGCTGCATGGAAAGGACGAAGAACTGCGTACTGATATTCAAATGATTACCTCGACATTAACAGAATTGAGAGACAACAGTATCATATTGGAAATCGTTCGAATACAGCGTCACATGGTAGCTGGGAAAATAAATTTAAAAGATGCAAAAATTTGGACAGCCTTTGAATTTTTAAGCTTCATTGCTAAGTGGGACTTTTCTGACTCGTTACCGACGCTGTCATTGGCGATGAGAATTTATTTAACAATTTGCGTCTCACTTGGGTGCGTCATGTGAATGAAGCTTTTCAAAATTAAAATTAATTAATCAGCCAAAATGAGTTGACTAATCTAGCTATACTTCCAATCAAAAAGGACCACACAAAAAATGGAGATTTTAATGATTTAATCGAAACATTCAGTGCAATAAAAGTTCGACGGCTTTGTTCGTGTTTTTTTCTTAAATTTTTTAAGGGGTGTAAGCTTGCTTTACCACCCGAGTGGCACTGCTTCTTAGTCCGTCCCTGGGTATCTATTTCCCCTGTTTTTTTAAATACAAAAAAAAAAATGTGGCTTCCTTGGGGGACGCCCGACGTCACAGTATGAGGCTGAGTAACCACCTCCTGAAAAACAGATAATTTAACATCGGGATCTGAAAACAACCGACAGTAAGAACAATGTGAAATAGAAGCAGCGGCATGTAAAGCATCAATATCTATTGATTGAAATTTTTTATACTTGAATGAATAAGCAACGACAGTGTTTGTGAAACAAATATCATAAGTGCCTAAAGAAGTTGGTCCTATTGCCTTTTAGTTTCGAAGGTGGAGCTCCAACTCATCTTCGATTTATTTAGGAAAAAGAAGTTAGCAGGAGTCGATGGTATATCCTACGTTGTACTATGACATACATACCTTTAGAGTCAGTGGACATTTATATCGCATCACTGTTTAACAACGCTCTGAATAATGCAGTGCGATGGAAGACAAATGTGGTACATCCTCTCCCGAAAAAGGTTAAGGACAACTCCAATCCGGCGAATCTCCGGTCGATGAGTCTACTTCCGAGTATCAGTAAGGTATTCGAAAAAGATATTTTTTTTTATATTATACGAGCACTCAAGGGGTTATGAATACCCTTATAATGTTAAACACAGTGCGAGCAATTAGGAAAAGGGGATAGGTTAGAAAGGAGATACCGATGGACATTGGTTTTGAATGTCTGCGCATTGAAATGAGTGGGAAACACTGATCCGGGTAAAGCATTCCACATTCGTGTAGTGCGGCTAAAGAAAGAATCTCTGTACTTGAAAGTACGTCCGAAATTGGGCTCAAGGTTAAACTGATGAGCATTCCTAGAAGTACGGGTATTACTGTTGAATTGCTTCAGGGGAGGAATGCAACTGGCTATTTCACTAGAGCACAGTGGGTTCTTGGAGCACCTGCCCAGATATGGGAATTGTACTCGAGCTTCGGAAGAATAGAGGCTTTATATATAACAACCAGATCAGATCAGATCCTAAACACTTAGCAGCGTTTTTGGCGACGTCAAATATGTGATCACTCCACAAAAGATGGTCTGTGATGCACATGCCTAGAACTGAAAGCTGTTCAGTCTCCTCGATGCAAGTATCACTCATAGAGAGAGGCATTGGGTGAGGGTTACGCTTTAGCGACAGTAAACAGCATTGAGTTTTTGAAGCATTAAATTCTACACGGTTCTTTATTCCCCATTGGACAATGCTGTCAAGATCAGAATTTAATGAGCTTGTCATACGCTGCCATTCCAAATTTACATACAAAGAACAAGGATGTGAATCTAAAAACGAATATGAAAAGCTGAGGGTACTGTCGTCAGCGAAACAATTAGGTAAGTGGATTAGTAGTTTCAGACAAAAGATCATTTATGAACACAAGGAAGAGTGTCGGAGACAAAACGGAGCCCTGGGGCACACCAGCATTTATTTTATGGATATCAGATTTCAAACCGGCTAAAACTACTTGTAGTGAACGGTCCGAAAGGTAATTTCTAATCCAACGAAGAAGAGATTCATCAATACCAAATGCACGTATTTTCGATAAGAGAGCTTGATGCCGAGCTCTATCAAATGCTTTTGAAATATCAAGTGCAATAATCTTGCTTTCTTCAAAACGATGTAAAGATTTGTTCCACTCTTCGGTGAGATATACCATCAGATCACCAGTGGACCTATTGCTTCGAAAGCCATACTGCCGGTCATTAAGGAGCTTTCGTTCTTCAAGATATTTCTTAAGCTGAAAATTGATCAGCGGATGTAAGTACAATTGGACGATAGTTAGAGGGGAGGAGGATTCGCCGTTTTTAGGGACTGGTTGGACAAATGATGTTTTCCATCTACTCGGAAAGAGACCTGAAGAGTAGGACAGATGGAAAAGCTTACGCAGAGGTTTTGTTTTGCCAGCGTTGAAGAACACCTCTTCAGAACAATAGCAGGGATACTATCTGGGCCAGCGGATTTGTGAATGTCAAGATCTTTTAGTCCCATATAATCGTTTACGCTCTCAAGTACAGGAGGAGTCATGTCACTCCCTGGTAGCGTCGAATTAACAGCAAACTGTGCTGCAAGCAAATTGGCTTTATCTATCGAACTTACAACAGAAATGTCATTGAAGACGAGCGTTGGAACTGAGGATGACGTAGTGTTTCGTATGTTTTTTACAAATGACCAAAAAATTTTACTACCTTTGGGACATAATAGTATTTTTTGCCGTAATTTTTGATCATGTAAAAATTTAGTTCGTCGGATATGAATGTTACAGGTCTTTCTAGCTTGTTTGTACTTATTCCTGTTTTCCTCAGTGGGATTGGCTTTAAAACAACGGAAACTTACTTCTTTTACCTTGATAGCCTCTTTACAGATCGAATCAAACTAGGAGTTTTCTTTCGGTTTGATAGATTTTATCCTATTCGGAATAAAGTTTCTCATACTGTAAAGAATCAGATTTGAGACCATATCTGCACTGGAATCTACATCAATATCGAGGAAGCATAGTGACCAGTTAAATTTCCCGAAGAAATCGTTGAGACCGTCCCAGTTGGCTTTCTCGTACAGCCAAACGGTTCTCACAGGGTTTTTTTTCTTTAACTGGTGTTTGTTGACACGAGAAATTCGCAGATATGACACAATGGTCTGATGAGCCTAGAGGCGATAAAACATTTATGATGTATTTATCAGGGTCAGAGGTTAGGAACAAGTTTAGAGTGTTGGCCGATTGACCTGCAACGTCAGGAATCAGAGTTGGCTCGTCAACAAGCTGAGTCAGATTGTTTCAGCAAAAACCTCGACATATCTTCCTTCGGGTGTTGTCTGACCTGTATGTTGCGCAGCTACATAGAATTGTGTATATTGAAATCGCCCGTAACAACGATCTCACTGTGCGGAAAATGGGAAAAAATTCTTTGGATAGAGTCGGACAGGACATTGAATTCATTAGAAGTCGAATTACCATCCAAACTTGGACTACGATAAATAAAACATGTATGAATGATGCTTTATGACATGCTCAATGGTAGAAAGTTTGTTGTCAAAAGTGGCAATGTAACTTACGGTCAACTCGCTGATTCTATTCAGCATTTATACCAGCGATCTGGGGCCTATTGCACCATCTTACAAAATTGTGATTACAAGCATTTTTTTAACAAATTTGTAAAAATCGAGTTTTTTTCATATGTAATTTTTTTTAATCACAAATTTGTGCTTGTAATTTGTAGTTGGTGCAATAGGCCCCATAGGTAGTCTAACTCAGGCAAGTGCGTTTGCCGACGATATAATAGCGTACAGAACACCTCCAAGAGTGGAGGTCATCAGAATTCTTTTGCAGCGTGACTGGAAGTTGAAAATCAACGTTCAGAAATCTGAAACGATTATTTTTAGGACTTCACTGAATGGAGCCTCAAGAGATACAAGGATCAAGGATGAGCTGGCGCAATAAGTCTTTGCCCTGACAAAACGGTAGTTTTACAGCAACTGACTTGAAACCAGGGTGAAGGTGATTTGCTACATGGCACTCATCCGGCCGATGATTGCCTATGAGTGCCCGGTATCATCCAACGTTGCCCCATCTCAAATGAGAGGCAGTATCTTAGACAGAACAGAACACCAGAGTCGGTACAAACGTTATTATTCGACGATTATAATGAAATTGTACGTTAGACAGCTATTTTCCGCCCGATGCATTTCTTTACTTATACTCTGTTCAACAAAAATTGTCAGTACAGGCCTTATGGGAGAGCTTTTTCCAAAGCAGTGGCGCCTGAAAAATGCCACTTAAAAAACAGCAGGCCACTGACTTTCCTTAAAGAATTGTTGTTGTAATTCTTCGCAAAAAGTTGTACACCCCAACACGACCGTTGAATCCCACTGTTGAAGGGATACTGTCAAAGTGTCAAGTCAATACGATCGTGCGCTAGTCATATATATAAGAACAGAGTTACCATTATCAATCTAAATTACAAGCAAGGAGCTTATTTAGTGGATTTTATTAAGGAGCTTTTGGGATTTGAAGCTTTTGAGAACAAGTTTTATGCAATTGAGTATGTTGAATAAGTGTTGGCGATTTATAATGCAAACTAGGGAAACCCTGTGAGAGCTTTAAAAGTTGACACACTTATGCAAACCAATGAAACCAGAGTGAGAGGCAAACGTCCTATCTTCCTTGTACTGAAATTTTTTGTTGAACACAATATAGACATTCAAGTGCTGGTCCAGGATGGCTATTCAGCTAATATACCACTTAGCCCGTTAGGACTGTGGATAGACGGCTCTTTTACGGCCGAGACGTTCTCGCAAAAGGAGGAGCAGAACTGTATCTTCGGTAGGACTGTATCTGATCTGGACCGGAAGGACATGGTGAGACAGGAGAACCAGTTTTGATGGTTATCTTTTGATGATAGAGAAAGTTAACAAGGGTTTGTATGCCTTGGCCGACTTACATAGGTTTAAGATTTATATTCAAAAAAGTTAGTTGTAAGATATTGATAAGTAGGCTAGGTTTTTTAATGAATTTCTTTCTAGCTTTAAGATTAATGTTAATAAAAATAATTAAAAAATTAACTAAATTAGTTGTTTAGAATCGGCAGAAAATTCCAGGAATGGTTGAGAGTTGTAAGTTAAAAGGTTTTGGTCTTCTATGAGCCGTCATGGCCTCTAATTCATTTATTTTATTTTATCAGCTACTTCAACAATTCAAAACTCCGTATCGAAATCATTAGACCTTTTATGTATGAATATTAATTAGCTTTTTTTTATCACAAGTTCGGTATATCTGTAACTTGAAAATGTATCTATCTACCCTCTTGTATTTAATACGTGACAAATGACACCACGCTACCTATAGAAGTCATAAAAAAGCAAATCCTTTTTGGTTAAAAAATTAAAAGTGTCAAAAACTGGAGCCATTGCAATAAATTCGTTATCATTAATGCTTCTTTTTCCACATGCATTCTTACGTGACACACATGAATCTTTCCTTTTATTTTTCTTATGACACACAACTCGAAGAATAATTATATCCTGATTTGTACACAATATCCTTTTCTAATCGAAGGGATCATCTTTATCAATGAATTTAATTGGCGCCGAGTCATCAGGTTAAAAAAAAAAAAAAAAAAAAAACTAAATGTCCCACGAAAAGCAATACACATTTACCTGAGCCTTAAAACACTCTGCGTAAGTCCTAGGTACAGATATGTTTATATGTTTGTATTTTTAATAAAGGACATGCTCTTAGAAACATGACAGTTTTTCCTTCAAGTCTCACTACACTACACCTTTCCCTATATATGCAGGCGCCATAGTCTGATAAAATTTTATTTATGTGTCGGCTATAATTTAATAAAAAAAAAAATGTATATAAATAAACCGTTTAAGTGAGAGCAAGTACTTACTACATTTTGTAGGGTCAAATAAAAAATAGGACAATTTTTTGCAGATGTATTTTTATACCTTCAATATTTTGTACATGTAACATGTTATTTTGTTTTGTTTGTAGATTTGTGGATTGATTAGGTTGGATGGGACATTACTTGCATTCCAAACCTTTTGGAGAGAAAATAAGGTTAAATGTGATGAGTCTCCCATTGAATAAAGTGCAGGATTTGAAATGCAGAAAATTTAACCCAAGGCCCGAACACTTGGAAGTGTTACTACCCTTAAAAAATATAAGCACAGTGCGAGAGTTTTAGGAAAGACGGAGAGAATTTAAAAGAAGATATCGATGCACATTGATTTTGGATGTCTGATTATGATATATGGAGAAAAATATTGAGTCAGGTAAGCCATTCCACATTCGTGTAGCTTGGCTAAAGAAATAATCTCTGAATTTAACATTACGTCAGAACGCTTAACGAATGAAGACAGAATTGAGTTTTGGAAGCATGAATAAATGAATGAATATTGAGAGGTGCTTTTGCACTGCGACTCTTAAGATCTACCTAGAGCTAGATGATTTGCTAACCTTACAGCTCTTCTTAACATTTTTTTCAAAAAGTTGTATTTTGATATCATTCCATGCCTAAGAATGTCGAATGTTATACCCCAATTTATTCATTCAAGAATGTCGATAAGATTAGTTACTGCTAACTTTAAAAGGCAGTCACTTTCCTTGTGACTCTTACATTTGCCGGACCCAGTACCTTCCTTGGAAAATCTCATAATTGCTTCCTTCGTTGCGGTTCTAACTACTACATGAAATGCTGGGGACAGATGCATTAAATTATACGCGGCTTATGGTTCCCCATTTAACAACACTATCGAGATCAGGGGCCAAATTACACCGCTTCAGTGACCGAGTGAGTGAGTCCCATTAGTGATCGAATGAAAATGTCAAATTATAATTCACATAATTCAGTCACGTATTACTCGAAAACTCATGCGCTAATTTGGCCCCAGGAATTAATGAGCTTTTCATAAGCTGCCATTCTAAATCCACATCCGAAGTAAAAGGAAGTGATTCTGTAAACGAAGAGTACTGTCATTAGCAAAAAACAATTTGATGGATTAGACAAAAGCTCAATCATGAATATCAAAAAGAGTGTCGGAGACAAAACGGAGCCCTGTGGCATACTGGCATTTATTCTTTTGAAATATCAAGTGCAATAATCTTACTTTCTATAAAACGATGTTAAGATTTGTGCCAATGTTCGGTGAGATATTACATCAGATCACTAATAGACCTTGGCTTTGAAAGCTTTATTTGCTTTAAGTAAGTTTCAGCAAAAATAATGTTTTTTATAGAGGAAGCGCCTGTTGTGAGGAAGTGATAAATTCTCCAAGAGTACATATACTATGTCATAAAAAGTTCTTCTTTTCTAAGCCGTTCGGATTCAGCAGAAAATTGTAGGTCTACTGCATGCCTGTTGTATGTCACCAGGTCAAGTTTCTCTAGGAGATGTTTCGCTATTTTTACGTTTGGACAATAAACCTATAGAGATTTTATATTTTTATACACTTAACGCAACATATTGTTCGATATTGACATACATAAGTTCAGAAACCTGATAACTTCCGATTTTTCTGTATTCAATCCAGCACTTTTGTTAGCATTTCCTGAAAGTCCTTGATTCTAATTAACCTTAAGCCAGGATATGTAACTCTACTTGGTTTAAATATTAAATCTAGAAGGTTAGGTTCAGTTAAGTTCTTCCACTTTTAGTCGTTAAACAAGCTCGCTCGACATCAGTTACCATATTTCAGCAATAAAAACAATATAGGTGATAAGATTCAACCTCGTGTTCATCAATTTTAGACTTAAAATTCTTTACTCTGCACTTAAAGTGACGTTTTAGTCAATCAATTTGTCGTTTTCATTTGTCCATGATGTCTTAAATTCCTATATCCGGTGGAAGGGTATTCAAATCTCTGGTTGACTCTCTCGACAGTCACCTAATTTATTGAGTAAACTGCAATGTGAAAAGTCTTAGTACCAGTCCGTTTTTTAAAGTATAAACTTGTCGCTTATAAACTTTATCTTATATATACTAACTTATACAAACGTTCGAATAAATGAGTGCTTAATAATGTTTACCTACAAAGTAAATAGAAGGAGCCCCCTTTCTCCAGCCAACTGAAGTTCTTACTTCTCAGTCCGACCCCGTGCATATTAATGTTGGCATTGTTTTCGACCAAAGTAGGTATGTAATTTTTTTTGCTTCTAATTAAATTCAGTGCGACAAGGACTCAAACAGGAAAACACTAGCTCAGGTGAGCCATTTTTTAGTTCCTCCAATAAAATCGTAAAGTAATTGCCAGTGGCTTGTGTACTTGACACCACCGGTACCATGAAGTAAGATCCTCCGATGGTTGATATTTTATTGTTATTTGGTTTGAATTTTAATTTAGCAGTTTTATATACTATAAGAATATTTACTCAGTGATAAAATCTATTTCCGGGATACGCAA
Organism: Philhelius festivus; assembly: GCA_963931855.1. Classification (NCBI taxonomy): domain Eukaryota; kingdom Metazoa; phylum Arthropoda; class Insecta; order Diptera; family Syrphidae; genus Philhelius; species Philhelius festivus. Next base: position 35,170,720 of record OZ007554.1, on the reverse strand, counting down.
GACAATTTTTTTTAACGTTCAAAATCATGATCTTAGAAAAGTTCAACTTTTCAGAGAGTTGATATTTATTCCCTAAGTTGTGATTAAACTTCAGGAAATTTCAATAAAATTTGGAGGCAATCTGCTTTAGATTGTGCAATAGCTTAGATGAAATTTAATTATTCAATTCAATTCATTTTTGTTTTATTGAACATACTATTTACAATTTGGCTTACAACTATTAAATACTACATATGTATGAAAATTTACATTTGTTGGCTCATAGGGGGTCTAACTATTCGACTTAAGCTTACCTAATTATTTTTATATAAAGAATACATGGCGAAAAAAATTAAATTTAAAAGGTTGGTTGACTGAATTGTCCTCATGGTGTACATTCCCGGTTGTCAGAGGTGATTTTTGTGGGTTGTGGGCAGAGATGGCGTTTTAGCCGCGGTGGTAGGCTGACCCAATGTTTGCGTAGAACTAGACTACTTCCTCATTGTCCATGATTACGTTGACTGAATTATGTAAGTTTGGCATTACCGCTTACGTCATCGAGCAATCATTTACACTTATTTGACATTTTCATTCGATCACTGATGGGACTCACTCACTCGGTCACTGAAGCGGTAATTTGGCCTCTGGTCTTCGAGCTGCTGGCTTTTTTCAGAACATTTCTTGAGTGTAGGTTAAACCTTAGAAGTGCACTCTCAGGTACTTGACATTTGGCTTTGCCACTATTGAGGATCCGTCAGGGAGTCTCAGGGCCAGATCTCTGCAAATTGTTGCGGTACGAATGCCTCTACCAGTTGAAGATCTTCTGAAGCAGACAAGTTTCGATTTGGAAGTGTTGAATTTTATGCACCATTTCTGGTAGAATTGGAAGAGTCTGTTAATGTGGGTTTCTACTTTTTGGATAGCGTTTAGTGGTGACATGATGATGTGGCGTAGGTAAGCGAGTCATCAGCATATAGAAGGTTTTCGCATCCAATTGGAGAAGGTTGGTCTAAAGTCATCAAGTTGTAGAGGAAGCGGCCTAGTTTTGAGCCTCGGGCGACTCCAGCTCTGATGGTCTTCGTTTTGGAATTTTACGAGTGGATGCAAGGTTGAGTGTTTTTCTCGAAAGCCGAATTGTATGTCAGGGATGATGGAATTTTCACAGCAGAATTTCTTCAGTCTTCGTAGGATTACTTCTTCCAGTAATTTGCTGATGTTGTTGAGAAGTGATATTGGCCTGTAGTTGGAAACTAAGTTGGAAGCACCTTTTTTCGGAATTGGCACAATCTTCGCTTCTTCTTCACAATCTTCCACTTCTGGCGGAAGTAACAGTTGTTGATGCAGTTGTTTAAAATGATTGTGAGGAAAATCATTACTGTATGTGGCAGCCTTTTCAGGATGTAATAGGAGGCATCATCTGGTCCAGCAGACGTTTTTTGGCTTAGAATTGCTAATGATTTCTACAACCTCCTCTAGATTGCATAAATGTGGACTATCGGTGGGATCATTTGCTGGATTGATGATATTAAAATTTATTTTATCCGGATTTGGTTGCAGTGTTTGTTGAACTGTTGCCTCAACTTCTTGTAAGAAAGTTGGGTCAGTAGGTGTGCTCGGTGTGAAGTTTCCTTCGAAGTAGTCGGCGAACGCTTCCACCTTGTCTTGGGCAGAGTTATAGCTTCAGTATCATTGCTGATGATGGTTTCCTGTATTTGTGGCTGTTTTCCAATGATCGTATTAATGTTTTTAAAAGCATCTGGTCCTTGCTTGATTGCTTGTAATCTTTTCTGGTATTTGATATTATTATGGTATTGAATGGAGTTCCGGAACATGATGTTGATTTGCTGTAGCTCATTCTAAATTATCTGGTAGTTTCAGTTCACATTGATGGATCGTTTTCTTAGACGTTTTCTGTGGGCATACAGATTTTGAACGTACTCGGGAAGGTGCTGGTACCTATCTTTTGACGTCTTAGACTGTTTTTGCTTGTCCAGGGCATCAGATACGGCATGTTCAAAGTTGACAATTGCTGCATCGATTTCGATATCCAGAAGATTCTTGTCTGAAGGTGGGGGAGTTGAGCTGTCTTCGATGTCTCTGTGAAGTCTAATCAATATCCAGCCGTCTGAAATTAATGAAATTCTCAGGAGCTTCTGTTGTAGGGAGTATGGGTTGGTTGAGGTTAATCGATAGTTTATGGTACGAGTCACTATGCAATAATGTGCAGACATAATTCCGAATTTCCGGAAGATTTTACACTAGGTGAAATTTAATGATTGTTGAGGTACCACTTGTATGAGTTTTAGACATCAGAGTTATCAACTTCAGAAGAAAAACGCATTTAATCGTCAACATTTTTTTTTCAAACCTCTGTCTTTCAATTCCTAATCTAAGATCCCTGTAATAAAATACAATTGAAGTCAGAATATTAAGTCCTTTAATGTTTAAGTAGGCTACATGCCCAAGCTATAAGAAGGACAAACTGAATAGATATGGGATGAACCCCGGTCAAAATAAAGCTAAATAGCTGCTATACTTTCGTGACTGTTAGGGAATCTAAAAACAAACACACATTTCTGTGTGGATTTGACTCTGAAGGAAGACTTACTAAGCAATAAGTCTTAAAAAAGCTTCATGTTTGGGCAGGTGCTTAATTAACTCACTGGCTCTTAGATAGAATTCAAAAGAGAACTTACAAAATGATTGAAGTATAACAGAAACATTTATCTCTCGAGCAACGCCACAACTCAATGTTTCAGTGTTCTAGTGAAATAGCCATTAGCATTCATCCCCAATAAACATTCAACCGTAGTACATGTGCTGGTAGGAATGCTTATCGGTTCTCGCTTGATCCCAACTTGGGACGTACTGGATAAGTACAGATATTCTCTACTCAAATCTAATTAGAGATTTTCAAGACTTCAAGACTATCCATTTCCAAAAACAGCTAAAGGTTTTCATCGTTTCCTTAGGATGTTGGATTTATACAGAAGATTTATCTCCAAAACCTCGGAATTTTAAGCACCACTTCACAATTTTGTAAGTAATCCACAACCGATAGGATCCCAACCTATTCCATGGACTCCAGATTTAGAAGAAGCATTTTGCAGTTTTAAGAATGGCTTGTCTTTTGCAGCTCTACTTGTATTTACATCTTTGCTATTGAGCAAAATTTGGTCTTTTCACGGATCCATCTAACCACTCATTTGGCGCTTGTTTGATGTAGATGATAAACGGTATGTGGCAACCATTTTCTTTCTTCTCAAAGAAATTATCTGCGAGAGCCAATTTACCATCGAGAACTTCTGGCTATAAAAGCAGCTCTTCAACATTTTCGTCATTTTTTGGAAGATCAACATTTTTTCATATTTATGAACCACAAGCCTTTTATACAATGCAATTTATCAAATAATGGGACAAGTAACATGATCACCTTTCAGTAAAAGCTCTTCCACTCGTTTTGTTAGGAATACGATCGGCCTTTAATGAAGAATAGTCAACGCAACATCATCAGAACTTGTTTACAGGAAACATCAAGCAAATGAAGATACAATAATTTCCCTCATCGTCTTCTGAAATACACTGCCCGTTAGGGACTTACTCCTGCTTGAAAACATTCCCAACCTGGCACATTCGTTCTTAAGGAACTTACAAACTGTGGCTATGCAAGCTATATGCTAACGGGTGATTTTTTAAGAGCTTGAGAACTTTTTTTTAAAAAAAAACGCATAAAATTTGCAAAATCTCATCGATTCTTTATTTGAAACGTTAGATTGGTCCATGACATTTACTTTTTGAAGATAATTTCATTTAAATGTTGACCGCGGCTGCGTCTTAGGTGGTCCATTCGGAAAGTCCAAACTATTCCAAAGCTGGAATAGTTGCTGGCTTATTTGTGTAGACTTTAGACTTGACGTAGCCCCACAAAAAATAGTCTAAAGGCGTCAAATCGCATGATCTTGGTGGCCAACTTACCGGTCCATTCCTTGAGATGAATTGTTCTCCGAAGTTTTCCCTCAAAATGGCCATAGAATCGCGAGCTGTGTGGCATGTAGCGCCATCTTGTTGAAACCACATGTCAACCAAGTTCAGTTCTTCCATTTTTGGCAACAAAAAGTTTGTTAGCATTGAACGATAGCGATCGCCATTCACCGTAACGTTGCGTCCAACAGCATCTTTGAAAAAATACGGTCCAATGATTCCACCAGCGTACAAACCACACCAAACAGTGCATTTTTCGGGATGCATGGGCAGTTCTTGAACGGCTTCTGGTTGCTCTTCACTCCAAATGCGGCAATTTTGCTTATTTACGTAGCCATTCAACCAGAAATGAGCCTCATCGCTGAACAAAATTTGTCGATAAAAAAGCGGATTTTCTGCCAACTTTTCTAGGGCCCATTCACTGAAAATTCGACGTTGTGGCAGATCGTTCGGCTTCAGTTCTTGCACGAGCTGTATTTTATACGGTTTTACACCAAGATCTTTGCGTAAAATCTTCCATGTGGTCGAATAACACAAACCCAATTGCTGCGAACGGCGACGAATCGACATTTCACGGTCTTCAGCAACACTCTCAGAAACAGACGCAATATTCTCTTCTGTACGCACTGTACGCATTCGTGTGGTTGGTTTAATGTCCAATAAAGTAAACTGAGTGCGAAACTTGGTCACAATCGCATTAATTGTTTGCTCACTTGGTCGATTATGTAGACCATAAATCGGACGTAAAGCGCGAAACACATTTCGAACCGAACACTGATTTTGGTAATAAAATTCAATGATTTGCAAGCGTTGCTCGTTAGTAAGTCTATTCATGATGAAATGTCAAAGCATACTGAGCATCTTTCTCTTTGACACCATGTCTGAAATCCCGCGTGATCTGTCAAATACTAACGCATGAAAATCCTAACCTCAAAAAAATCACCCGTTATATGCACTTTATACTAGACGTTATGAAGTTCTTACTCGTGATCAAAAGGTCAACGAGTACAATTTACAATCGCCCGAACTAAACCAGTCACCCTTTATAAGACACTCATCGGTGTATTACCCCTAGGTACATCAGACCCAGTTAGAAGAAACCGTTTGGCTATACTTGAACGCCATCTGAGACGTTCACCACGATTTCTTCAGGAACTTTAACTTGTCACAAATGCTTCTTCGATAGTGACGTGGACACCAGTGCAGATACGATTTCAAATTTAATTTCTTTTCGGAATGAGAAAGTTTATCCCGAATAGATCAAAAATCTATCAAATCCAAAGAGGATTCTTGTTTTAATTCGAGCTGTAGAAGTAAGTTCCGATGTTATAAGGCCAAACCCTACTGAGGAAAACCGGAAAAAGTTTAATCGTCAGATAGTGTCATGATTCTACTCGTTTCTTTTCGAGTGGAAAACGGCATTTGTCCAGCCTGTCCCTAAAAAAGGCGAATCTTCCTTTAAACTACCATCTATTTGTACTTACCCTTCTTTTCAAGGTCATAGAAATGTTTGATTAATTATAAGTTCTAGAAAAATCTTGAAGAACAAAAGCTATTTAATAACCAACAGTACGCCTTTTAGAGCAATAGTTCCACTGATGATCTGATGGTAAATCTTACCGAAAAGTGACAGAAATCTTTACATCGTTTTGGAGAAAGTAAGATTATTGCACTTGATATTTCAAAGGCATTTCATAGAGTTTGGCATCAAGCTATTTCTCATCGAAAATGCGTGGTGCATTTGGTATTGATGAATATCTTCTTCGTTGGATTTGAAATTACCTTTCAAATCACTCAATACAATTTGTATTGGATGGTTTTGGGTCTAAATTTAATAAACCAAATGCAGGTGTTCCAACAGGGCTCCGTTTTGTTTCCAATTCTCTTTCCCATAATTATCAATGACCAATTGTCTGCTGAATCTGCCAATGAATCAAATTGTTTGGCTGATGACAGTATTCTCAACTTCTGATATTCGTTTCCAGATTCATGTCCTTATCCTTTATATATGGATTTTGAATGACAGCGTATGATAAGCTCGCTCGTTAAATTCTGATCCCCCTTTTTTTTTTTACTTTTGGAGGAATGTTTGACGTACCATAAGGAAGTATCCATACTTCCCGGTGTGCCGGACTCTCCAAGGGATTTCAACCTTATTACGGCCTACTGACTAAACCTCCAAAAGTGTCTCGACGATCACCCCCTCGGAACCACTTTCGTATTACTTCAGTTTTAGTACCCATTGTGGGCTCACGCCGGACGCGCCGTCTCGCGGAACTGCTCTTCCTCTCTTTTATTCCTTCTTAGAAAGTGGTTGGCGTAGGTGTAGATCTTGCTCCAGTTCTGTTCGCTGGCCAGCATCTTTTCGACAATGTTGTCTGGAGTGATGATGCCGATTTTCCCTCAAGTTCTTCTCTTTCTGATTCCCATCTACTGCAGGCAAAGAAGGTATGTTGCGCGTCATCTTCTTGAGAGGCCCCACACTGGCAGGCTGGGCTGCTCGTTTTGCCCATCCTGTGGAGAAAGGCGTTGAAGTATCCGTGTCCGGTGAGTAACTGGGTGACGTAATAGTTAATCTCACCGTGTTTCCAGTCCTTCTAATCAGCCACGTGCTTTCCGAGTTTCAGCGCTCTTGCTACTGCTGTTTCGTCAGCTGTTTATCTTCCTCAGATGCCGCTTCCACTCCCATTTCCTCCTTTTTGTCGTAGAAGTACTTCCTTTCCGTCGCTAGGAGATCGATAGGGGTCACTCCAGCGACTACAAGAACGGCTGGTTCCAACACCGTTCGGTAAGAGCTGGCCACACGTAGAGCTCCGCGTCTTTGCACTGCCGCCATCTGTTTTCGGTACTTGTCCTGCTTAAGTGCATCCGCCCAGATTTTGCTACCGTACAGAAGGATGGAATGTGTTGCCGCCATTAGTAAATTTCGTTTACTAGCCGTTGGCCCCCCCCACGTTCGCGAACAGTCTGCTCAGCGATGCGGTTGTTTTTAAGGCTCTTTCCGTTGCTGCCTTTATTTGTTGCCTGAAGGTAAGCTTTGTGTCGAGTCTCAATCCCAGGTACTTCACCGCCACGCTGCTTCTTATCACTTCGGACCCAATTTGGAAGTCGATTTGTGTGGGAATCCTCTACCTCGTCAGAAGGATTATCCTAGGTTTCTCAGTGGTTAGGCTGAGCCCGTGCTTGCTCGTCACACGACCTGATTCAGCTTTCTTTGCGCGTTAACGGTGTCTCGTGCCGTAATCACCGCGGGGATGTCATCAGCGTACCCGACCAGAAAGGTATCATCAGGCATCTTCATGCGAAGGAGATGTTCCAGAGGTCTGGTCCTAAGATCGATCCATGTGCTGCGCCAGATGTGACTTCCTTCCTTTTCGGTCCTTCTCTGGTCTCGTAAACCAGCTCTCGATCCCTAAGATAGTCCTTCAGCATCCGCAGGATATATGCTGGAATGTGGAATCTCCGTTCGAGCGGATCAAGTATATCGCTCCATCTGGCCGAGTTGAAGACATTTCGTACGTCCAGCGTTGCTAGCAAAACGATCTTCTTCAAGTAGTGGTTTCCTTGTTGGGCGATTTGGGTGGCGTGCAGCGTGCACTACTTCTTGTATTGCTCCGATCGTAGAACGCCCTCTCCGGAAACCGTACTGCCTCTCTGATAGATCACCAGACGCTTGTACTGCCGCTGTAAGCCGTGGTTTCAATAGCTTTTCCAAGAGCTTCCCCGCAGTATCTAACATGCACAGAGTACTGTATACCGATGGGGAATCCGGATCTCTTTTGCCTTTGCATGATGAGCACCAACTGTTGTTTCTTCCAGCTCTTGAGAAAGATGCCTTCCTCGAGAAAGGTTATAAACATGTTCAGCAGCAAGTGGGGACATGTTTTGGCGGTCACTTTCAGGATTTCTGAAGAGATTTTATCGTGACCAGGGGCTCTTCTATTTTGCAGGGACTGCACTGCTAATTCTCAACTTCTCCTCGCTAAAAGCTGGAATGTCCTGTCTTTGGATCGGTGTGTTTTCGGGTAACCTGACAGGATGAGTTGGGAATAGTGTTTCCACGATGATATCTGATCCCCATAGCATTGTCAAATGGCGAACCATAAGCCGCATAGAATTTCATGCTTCAAAAACTCAATGCTGTCTTCTGTCGTTAAAACACAACCCACCCCCATGCCGCTTTCCATTAGTAGCACTTGCATTGAGGAAACCGAACAGCTCTCAGTTCTCGGTATTTGCATCAGAGACCACCTTGTGTGGAGTGATCAAATATTCGACGTCGCCCAAATCGCTGCTAAGTGCTTAGGTATCCTTCGACCATGCAATACATTTTTGATCTGGTCTCAATCTATAAGGCTTATGTTTATTCCAATTTCCATATTGGCTCCAAAAACATACTTGAGTCTCTTGGATGGAATACAAAAAAGAGCTTTAAAAAATTCTGGTATATAGTGAATTAGAGAAAGACCTATCAAGAAAGGACAACAAACACTGACGTCTTGGGCAGAACGTTGCTATAGACTAGACACGTATAATTTTGAGGTTGTTATAGAATTTTTCTACCAAGGCTCCGCTATAAACTCCGACAAAGATATCAGCGCTAAGATTAAACTTTGGACTAATACGGCAGTTAAGTAGCAAAGTTCTCTCTCGAGCAACTCCTCCCTTTATAACACACTCACCATCTGACTCTACCAGAAATGGATTAGAAAGCCTCAGACTGTTTTGAGAGAAAAATTATTGGTTAAATTAATATTGGTCTTATATGCAGGGGCGTATTTAAGGATTTGGCACCCCGGGCTGATAAATTTTGCCGCCCTTTAGAACAATGAAAATAAAGTAATAAAAAATAATAATAAAAAAAAAACACAAAATGCATAATATCGATGTCATTTGGCAATTTATGGCTTACAATAAAGAGTATTTTGTGAAAGCCTCAACTCAATCTTATCATCAAAATCGAATCGGAACAGTATTGAATCATTTGAGTGAAATGAAAATGATCGATCGATATAAATGATTGTTGAACGATTCAATAATTTGAAATGAATAATTTACACAGCTCTACACTGCAGTGTACAAGTATATTCTTAAAGCAATCTCAGCATATAAAAATGCTTTCTTCAATTCTTTTTCTCTTATACGAAGGAAAATGTTTAAGTAAGACACACTCTTCATGAAAATCTGCCCCAAGATCAACCGGGTATAATTTCTGAAGAGTGGTTACATTTTTTCGAATTGCTTCTTCACTCATGTGATCAAGCTTAGATTAAAAATAAAATCATTTGGTTTTGCTTCATAGGATGAATTTTTTCTCTTCAGCGTTCTCATTAATTGGTCGCAAAAAGGAATGAATGTATTTATTTTGAAATTTGCGCGACCACAAAAAAGAACCTTTCCTTCGCGACACTCATCATCTCGTTTTTTCCTCTTGACGAATCTTTTTTGGTTCATTTTGTAATTTTCAGAGGTTCTGCTTTTTCCCATCTCTTCAAAAACATCAAAGCATTCTCGTTTTTCTCTCACAAACGATACTCGTATGAGTGCTTCGTAGAGTCTGGGCACAGTTTCAACATCTATATCAAGACCTTGAATTTTTTTTGATACAATATTGAATTGCTTGAGTATAGAACCCCAAAATTGAGACAATATTTCTGTCTCAAGGGAATTCAATTGGGACAAGTGAGCACGGTAGTAAAAAGATAAAATAGGTATTCGACGATTTTAACTTTAGTAAAATGTTAGAGATAGCATGATGCTAAATTTGATTAAAATTAGTAAAATCATTTTTTTAACCTATTATACTAAAATAGTTTTATAATCGTACTAATTCGACTAAAATTTTGTTGACGAAAGGAAGGATATTTATATACACGAGTCAGCCAAAACTAAAAAAAACTGAGGCATGATTTGCTAGGTATATAAAAAGAATAAAAATTTGTGTGTGACCTTATATCTAAAATCCGGCTTGATGGATTTTTATATTTTTTTTTAATGAAAAGGGAATCTTTGTATATGGCTTAGAAATAAAAAATTAAGATTCGTCCAGCCAAAGTTTTTCTAGCCCATTTTTTTAGAGCTACATAGCAACAGGTGTTTTTTTCTAATGTTTTCGTTTCATTGGAATTTGTTTCAAAGAATAGGTACATGTCTGTAAATATTTTTATTATGAATTTTCATTATAAAAAATCGTTTATAAAAAAATAAGAATAGTAAATGGTGAAAAATGGTGACATGTTACAGTGAACTTTCTCACAGCCGGACACTATCGGCACTGAAAAAATTATCATGCTTGAAAAACTCAAAAAATCGCATTTTTTTAAATCTTTGTATTTTTTGTTTTTCCTTCAAAAATATTGTAAATTAGACAATAGTTTGGGACGGCTTGCGTTCTTCTGCTTGAATGTTTTGAAAGTTCAATAGCTTCAAAAAAATATTATAAATTGGCCAAGCGCAAGCCGCCCCTAGCAGCCTTGCCGCCCCGGGCTGTAGCCCTTTTAGCCCTAGGGTAAATACGCCCCTGCTTATATGACAAAATTTGAAGCCCGGAGCCTCAAGGTTAAGATGTGTGCCAATATCGCCTCTTCGTCTGTGAATAAATGGTAAGGCGTTACTCGTAAAGTGTGACAAGTCAAGCGTCATCAATTCATGGCTTACGTTGCAGTTTCACTCTAGAAAACATTTCAACAGTAAGAAGCCGAATCATCAAGTAAGATCATGGCTTGACTTTCAAGCTCATTTGTATTAGAAAAAAGAGTAGAGGTTTGACTTATGTAAAAGTTGATACCAGTTCAAAGGACTCTAACCAATTATAATCTTGGTTTAAAAATAGCCAATCCACCATGAAAAAATAACTGCAACAAAGACTACCAGCACGCTTGTGCAATCCAATAGTATGGCTCATTTGGAAAATCCTTATAAACCCTCCAGGAGCATGGTTACCTCAGTTTTTTTCGACTCCTGTTAAAAACTCAATTAAAAACACCAAAGTACTCGAATGTAATCTTAAACGAACTTGTGAATCAATTAGAGTGGTATGTATATGGTGACAAATTATGTGCATTACGACTGGCACGTGTCCTTTCATAACCGCTCCCCACATTTTGGGTAAACAAAAAATATACAATAATCATAACAGTCCCTGAAGTGTTCCCGAAATAGACATCCATAATTTGATCATAACCCACAAAAATCCATATCGAACAAAGTGACATTAGAGCAATTGAAATTGTCGTCTGTGTTCGGGGTTTAAAAATAGGATCCACTGCGCTCCACACATCCCGAAATTTGAACTAAAGGCAGAGCTGGATTTTCGAAGTAGTTTTCTTGACCTTGTTGACTGAAGTTCAATTGAGGGAGTCTTTGTCGTCGTCGTATGTCGTCGCTGTCGTCTACAAAGAACTCTACATCAATGACATTGAATTGAATTCAATAAATCTCGACACTTGGCAGGAGCATCCTGTGGGGGGATCATGCCTCTAAGGTGAGTCGATCACCGCTGTCGACTTTCTCCACCTCCTCCTGCTCCTCTCTAAGCTATATGAATGCCGGGAGGAAGTTTTAATTTGAAAAATAAATTTTTGTGATTAGTTGATGTCATGTGGATGCGGCAGTATTGTGACAGTGGCGAAGTAGATTCTGGGGGAGGATGCAGGTAATTACTTATAAGTGCACGTGGTGGGATATTAATTATATCATACCTATGCTTACCACAAAAAAAAGAATACAATTTTCCAGGATGTATTTGTGAAAGATTGATTTTGGTAATTGAACAAAATTTCGGATTTGACATTTCATAAGAAAATTTAATTATTTCTCCGCTTGGCATCGACAGGAGTCACACGCAAAAGCATAATTTATCCAACACTCTCACCAAAACATCCCTAATTCAATTACTTGTGCATAAGTATGTAGCTCTACGATGACTTCAGGATCCAAGCTTGTGTGTCAGTAAATCGACAGCACGATATTGAAATGCGGGGATGGCGGGCGGGCGCCTTGTGTCATTATCCGAACCATCGCATTTTAATATCAAAAAAAAAAAAAAAACACGAACATGGCACCCATTATGGCTTTTCATATATCCTGCGAAATTTACATTTAATTCACTCATCTCGGGCGATGCTCTGGGGTTTCGTTGCTGCTTCTGATATAATATCCTTCATATGCAGTAAAAAGAAAACAACACACACCCAACAGAACGAACTCGAATCCATACATGGATGACATTGACAAGGATGCGTGTTTAAGGAGTCTCATGATGACGACAATGATGCCAATGGGGGATGGAGTGCTGGAGTGGGGTTATTTTGAGCATGATGGGGTATGAATAAACAACGTGCCATATTAAGCATGATAAATTTACGTTATGGGTTTTTTTTTCAATTTCATTTTTTTATTTTTCATTTTTTAGAGGGTGTCGTTTTCTCCCCTTTGGGATACTTAGAATCCCCAATTGTGTATACATTTTGGTACCACAGTGTTTCCGTTTAAGTCATAGGGAGGAACAAGGAAGCATATGTGTGCGTGCGGTTAAAATTTTATTTTTTGAAGATTTTGTTACAAAAATGTTATCAAAGAAAAAAAATTAAAAAAATGTATTCCTCTCTAGGGGAGTCTTTTTTTATTTTTTTTAAATTTTTTATTCAAACTTGTTTTTGTTTGTTTGTCTCTTATTGTCTATAGTTTATTCAACTATTTTCTAAGAATATCCATGAATTTTATATAGATCAGTTTTTTGTTCAAATTTTTTTGACTCAATCGAACGTACTTGCTCTTTTGTCCAAGAAGTTTAGAATTTTAAGAATTGCATAAGATCATGAATTTTGTGGGCTGAAAATGTTCAGAAGGCTGAATTTCATTCACTAATATTTTTTTCGGTTTAAAAAAAAATATTTTTTTGTGTACCTACATACATATGTATGTATGAAAATTCAAACTATTTTTCTGTACGACAAACTTCTCTGCACTGTCACCTCCAATGATAGACAGGGGCCTATTGCACCAACTACAAATTACAAGTACAAATTTGTGATTAAAAAAAAATTACATATGAAAAAAACTCGATTTTTTAAAAATTTGTTAAAAAAATGCTTGTAATCACAATTTTGTAAGATGGTGCAATAGGCCCCAGGTCGTTTGGTGACCTGATTAATTAAGTTCAAAACTGGGGTGCCCTTCTGCAAAAAGTTATGTCAGTAGTGTTGGCGTTCTGTCTCCGCTGTTTTAGGGTTTGAATTTGTCAAAAAAAAAGTGCTATAGAGAGATTTCCTATGCGGACGATATGGCAGTATCTGGAAAGCATTTTTCCACCTTGAAATAGTTCTTATATAAAACGCTCTAAGCAAGTTAACGGGTGGGATCGATGTAAGCCTCTTACTCTTCACAAACCGGATCTTGATCTTATTCCAAACCGTTGATAAATGCAAATGCAGTTTTTCATTTATTCGGAAAGAGAGCAGTAAAATAGAAAAGATAAAGAAGCTTACACAATGTTCTAGCCAGCGTGGAAGAATACATCTTCAGAACGATGGGAGGGATGCTATCCGGGCCAGTGAATTTGTGTACATCGAGATCCTTTAGTAATCTTGCAACTGTACGAGTACGAAAGAAGATTGTTCCATAAAATCGTTTAAGCTCTCAAGTACTGGAGGAGTCATGAGGCTTTCTGGCAGCGTTAAATTAACAGCAAACTGAGCTATAAGCAAATTGACTTTTTCTTGTGAGCTGATAAATGGAGTGTCATTGAAGATGAGCGTTAGAACCGATGATGAAGTAATAGTTTTCTTACAAACGAACAACAAATTCTACTAACTTTTGGAAAATGTTATTTTTTAGAAGATGTAGAAACAAATGTTTTTTTTTTTATGTACAAATATCGGTAGGTACTCACCATAAAAATTTAAAAAAATTATTTTCGAAAATCGCATTTTTATCGAAAATAGCTCACAGTATGTTAATGTTAATTTTAACGATCTTTGAAAAGATTTTAAATTAAGGTATTACTGCCACTGCCTACCAATAGAAGCATTTTTTTGATTTTGGACTATCTCACAATAAAGAAAACATACAAAAAAAATTTTCTTGGACTTTTGAAAATTTAATTTTTAATTTTCGATATCTCAGAAATCGGTCAATAATTTTTTTAAAATTTAGTTTATATTTTCACAATATCTAAAAGTTTTTTCTTTGAAATGTTCATTATATCTGGTGTTTCGTTATAACCAATCTTCAATTTTCTTTCTTTATTAGAAAGTGGAACAATTTTTGTTAGCTTTAGTAAACCTCTTATTTAGTTATGATTGAGGTACAAAGTAGTAATCTGTGTTTTTTTGCTGTTGACATTTTTGTTTTATAAACTCTCCTTCTATTTTTATCTCCATGTCAGTCAAAAATTCTTGACATCCTCTGGCAGGTAGATGGGTTTTAATGGTAAGGTATTTAAAGCTTCAGGGAAAAGACAAAAAATATGAAACATTTGAAAATCAAGAAACATATGGGAAAGAGAGATGAGCATACAACACTACTGTCACTGTGATATGTATCTTTTTATTTTAAGGCTTGATCTTTATATGGATCATTGGCAATAATGTCCTGAAAACATCGATCCAAAATTAACAGTTGACTTATTTATTTACGATGTCAAGTTATCTTATCAATTTATCAATCGAAATTTCAGACTTACATATTTGTAACATTTCAGGGAATTAGGATTTCCAGCAACTTGAATCAATATCATGGGTGCTTTATTATCTACTGATCTCTATGGATTTGGATTAATATTTAACACGTATTAGAAAAACAATTTTAGAGAACATGCTATCTGTAGCTGTGTTTTATTATCTACGGATCTAGATCAGATCGCCTTGGGAACACGTATTTCAAGAACAATTTGGAATCCTGTTTTCTATCTGGATCTATTTCAAAGATACGAAAATTAGTTCTAACTCTGGCGGGTAGATGACTCTTTGTGGTAAGGAAGTGTAAATTTAATTTAATTGGTTCGGAAATCACCCGTATTACAAAATCTCAATTGTGGCACATAGCACCATCCCGTTTAAACCATAAGTCGTCGGCTTCCATGTTATCAAATTCCGGCCAGCAGAATTTGCTAATCATCAACCGATAGCGCTGGCCGTTGACAGTGATGGTCTGGCGTACTTGCGTCGATCTCAAACAAGTATACCAAAAATATCGGTAACCGTCATGCAACGAAATTTTAGAAAATTTATTTCTTCTCAAAAACTTTTCGACAGATTCTAAGATAAAAAAAAATTCTAAAAAATATGTTTAGTAAAATCTTTTCCAAAACAAAGATATTGATGATATAATTCCCATAAAGCATTTTTTGTTCTCGATCTTATTAAAAAGGGTCACATTAATTTTGATCAATATACTTATGGTAAGGTTCGAATACGGTTTGCATATAATTGTGTATATGTATAAATTAAAAAAAAAATATTTTGTTTCGATTTTATTAAAAGAATTTATTTTTTTTAAACTTAAAATTTCGAAAACCACATGCCCGATTTTAAACTTGACAAGTTAGTTATTTAAAAGAGAGTGCGTTTAATGTTCCAGGTCGATTTTATTTGGTTGCCATTTTTGGTTGAATAAAATTGGACAGTCGTTGCAAAGAAATGGCCAGTAACTTCGGCGAGAGTTTGAATTGCTTTAGTTTTACAGCTCGCTATAGACGACGGCCATTTTTGGCAAAAAAAAAACATTATGAGCGACGAAGCACATTTCGACTTGGTAAGCTTTGTTAATAAATAGAATAGCCGTTTTGGGCACTCAAAACCCTCGATTGATACACCAAAGACTACAAAACCCTCTTAGACTAACTGTAGGGCGCGGCACTTGGGCTGGTGCGACGACGCACAGTGCGGCGACCAGTGGAAAAAAGTCAAAAAATATGACCTTCTAAAACCGGTTTTGAAAAATGCAAAATTATAGCCAGAACTTTAACTAGATGAACTGTAAAATTTTTTTCTGTAAAATGCAACTACAGCAAGCTATACAACCTCTTAAAGGTAACATGTCTAAAGTAGGCCATTTAGTGATGATCTACGAAGCGCTGCACCACGGAGTTAAATTGCTCTAAATAAACCGGTTTTTAATTGGATACTCTTTAGAAGGGTAAGTCAAACATATTATATTGTTTTTTTTTTTGCACTCAAAAACCCTTCGATCGTTTTAAAAACGGTTAAGTAACGGTTTATTTCTCCCAAAACAGCTTATTTTCAAACTGCAGCATCACGTTTTATTCACTTGTATTCATCAAAAAAATTAGTAGGATATAAAGTGGGAAATACGATCTTTCCAAAAAGGTAACATTCATCCACGTCCGTCCACGTCCCTCCTTGTAACAATTGTTTGTTTCTCGTCTTTTTATATAGATAATGTGTACGAATAGAGAACTGTTTGAGATGTGGTTTTCTAATCCAAACGACCGATTTTCTGTTTTATTAGAATTTATACGAAATAAATTTAGAATTATCATTAGTTTGGAGCCGGACCAAGAGCAAATTTTGAACAAACATGTTTCAAATCTGTGTGCAAATATTAATAAACGCTGACAAAAGTGCTATAATAACCGTTTTCGATTTATGGGAAAAAATAAGGACTGGCTCGATCATTTCCACTCTTACTATGAAACAAATGTGAACAATCAAACTAAAACATTTTTTTTAAGGTTATTTATATTACTTAAACAATATTTGCTTAAGTTGAAATAAAAAACAAATATTTAAGAAAAAATATATTAAAATCAAGCTGTTTTGAATTTTTTCCTTATCTGGCACTGAATCAACGCACTGTGCGACGTCGCGCGCCGCCCGTCATTAAACCATATTTCTTTTTGTATGCAATAGGCAATGCTTTAACAGTTACTGGTGACCGATTTGGATTAGCTAGAATATTTTTGATTCCAAAAAGACGTTGCCACATCACACGCAGTTCGTGTTACGATGCGAATTTTATGAAACATTTTTCCGGCCGATTTCACGCCTCCCGATTTCTTCAGATGGGGTCATTTGAAGGAAAAGGTTTACCAAACCTCGGACAACATTAGAAACGACGTGATGCTTTTTCTTCGTGGCTGAGGTAAAACTCGTCGGTGTCCAGGGTTTTTTCCAAAGAAGCAAGAAACTTGGGTTTTGAGGGTCTAAAGCTCCGAATGAAATAATGTATTTTAACACTGCAAAGCTTTCAATTAATTTATTTCGTGGCTTCGTATTTTTAACATGGCATTTCATATACTTTTATTAACAATATTTCTTTTCTTAAAATAAATAACACGGTATTTCATATAATACAGTTTTCATAAGCCTAAATAACTAACACGGTATTTCATATATTGCGTTCCTAGCAGGCAACCTAGGGAAATAAACGGGTGGAACTCTAAAAAGAGAACCTGTCCATTGTCCAATGAGCTGCCTTGAAGAGGAGATCAAAGGAAAGAAACGGGTTGGTTTAGTAAATAATAATACTCTTAATAATAACAATAATAAATATTCCCCCACTCTAGCTAATACTCCTAATAATCCTAAAACTTGCCCTACTCTAGCTAATGATAATGATACCCAACTATTTTATAAAAAAAATTTAGATCAGCTTCACCATTACAGCAATGCCTATCTGTCACCGAAGACCGAAACGCCTTATATAAGGTTTTTGTTTGCGGCCCGATATTAAACTTTCTATACACTAGATTGGCATCCATACCGGAAGAGAATAAAAGACGATTTTGTCACTTTCCCAACGTCCACTTATTAAATCTACGCCTGAGAGTCAGTGTGAATTACAAGAAATAAACGACAAAATTGTACGTGTATCGAAGTAAGTATTGATCACATGACTCCAGATACACACTGGATACGTGTAATATGATTATATATTTATTTATTTAATCATTATATTATCATTCAATAAAAGACAGAGAATTCATGATATTTTTAAATTGTTGAATGCAATGAGAAGTACCTACTAAGCACTCAATCCTGGAGTCCAAGGAAAACAGTTAATGGTAAACAAACTTTCAAACCTATACACATTTTTCACACATTACAATTTTTGTTTCGATTCTTTCATGTCATTGTCCTTCAGCTGTTGTTATGGCCATAATATTGGAATCGAGCCCACATCGCCGGAGTGACGTCAACCTGTGAATTTTGTGTTACATCTAAAAATTCCACTCTCATCATTTTTTTCATAATGCACCTAAAGAAATATAGCTAACTTCAAAAACATAAATTCAATTTACTTTTGTAAAAGTTTTTTTGTTTTCACATCGATCGACCAGCTGTTTATTGTCAACAAAAAATGACATAAATGGAAGTGTTCCGAAAATGAGGTAGGTTTGAGCCCATGGAACGCATTCAGCCATAGAAATTTAAATTTGTATCGTAAGTCATGTTCGTCCGCATTTTTGACGACGCGACATCGCACGTCTGCATTTTCTATCTTCTCTCTTTCCCTGACAAATACATTTGAAGTATTTTGTATTCTCTTTTTTTCTCAAAAATATTTAAAATTCAAATGCAGACAAATGTAAAAAAGTTTTGAAAATAATTGACTTATACTCGTACAAATACGCAGAGCTTACACTTTTGCATGAATACTCCTATTATTGTAAAGCCATAACTGCAATGAAAATGAAAAGTTAAAATTTCTAAAAAATCTGCTCTCCTTTTCCAACTCAATTTAAAATTTTATCTCCCATCTCAAAAAACAAAAAAGTAAATGTTTCACTTTTTGAAAACACTAATACATGGAATACATTTTTTTCAGAAAATCACCGATAGATTGTATGGTGTAAATTATACGCTCTTTTCAGCAACAGATGTTGCTAGTGTATGTGTGTATTCTTTTTCACTTTTTGCAAAAAGTGCCGATTGTAGTTAACGCTTAATGTTTCAAAATATTATAATAAGAGCTCCAATACTAAACAAATACATGCCTAATATTTGAACCGCTGAGAAGAAAAAGGAAAACATTCCACTAATCATAGTTTTGGGAAATCAAAGAAAACTGTTTATTTCTGAAACTGAAAGTTATTCTTCAAAACATTCTGAAGGACAAATGTAAAGCTAGTAAAGAAGAGTGACATACCAAACAATTGAAATTAAAAACTTTAAGGTC
This sequence comes from Philhelius festivus, assembly GCA_963931855.1. NCBI lineage: Eukaryota > Metazoa > Arthropoda > Insecta > Diptera > Syrphidae > Philhelius > Philhelius festivus. The sequence continues at coordinate 35,151,619 of OZ007554.1, read as the reverse complement.
TGGCTTAATAATTCATGTTAAAGTGAGTGGAATGTTTTCCTTTTTCCACTAATTGAAAAAAAAAATCAAATAAATTATTTTAAATTAAGTTTTTTTATTTAAATAATATAAACAATGGTAACAAAACATTTTATTTATTTAATATTGAATAATTCTGCAAAATTCTAAACAATATTTTAATAGTAATTCAAGGCAGTAAAAATAAACAGAAATAAAATGCACGACTGGATCGCACGAACTTGCTCATATGTAAAAGTACTTTGGAATTTAAAATACATTTTATAAATATAAAACATGGATTAAATGAGATAAAAATGTTCAAATGTATGGAATTGCCGTCCGATTAATCCTTTTAATATTAAAGTAATTTTTTATATAACAAATTTCCTTAAAATTTTTCGAGAACAAAATTTGGGATGCCAAATTTTAAGTATTTAGCAGTATAAATTTTAGAAATAGTTTCGAAAAATAATCGTTCACATGTTTTAAAGATATTGATTTTTCAAAAAAAAATTTAATTTTTTTTTCAAAAATTCAAAAAAAAAAAATTTCCAATATTTTCATATGCAATATTATTTTAAACTTAAGGGGCCTCCTGCTGAAAATTTTTGGTTAAAATCGTTAGAGCCGTTGATGAGAAAGTCAAAAAATCAAAAAACGGTTATATGACAGGTACCGTTAATAACATTTTACCACAATTTTTTTTTTTTAAACAAAATGTAGTCCATGTCCATAATATCACACCTAATTTTTTTATCAAAATCGTTAGAGCCGTTTTTGAGATGAAAAAGATTATGCATTACGGGTGTATGGGGGTACTATATAGGGAATCACCGAAGACCCTTAACTAACGGGATTGATGAAAAAAGGTCTAGAGGTTTAGGCTGTAGGGAGAGGTACAGACATACAGACATACGGACATACAGACAGACGGAATTGCTGAGCCCACTTTATTCGTCTTCGCTATCATCGTAATGTCAACTTTGATCAAAATCTCGAGTTCGATTTTTTTTTCCAAATGCAGAACTTGCAATATAGTACCTATATAGCAAGTACAAAGAAGATCATTATAAACGAAAAAAAATTAGCCATCGTCTTCATTGAAGAATTTCATCGAAAAAAAGGTTTAATTTCCTCCGGGATAAAGTGAACGATTTTCGAAATATCGTTGAACTTTTTTTGTTGATTGGAACTTTTCTATCATAAGCCTCTGTAGAAGGGAGCTCGATCACAACCACTTTTTTAAGGCGAAAAACGATCATATCTACGAACAATTCGCTTTATGACAGAAAAGTTCCTGTCACAGGGGAGGAAACTATACCCTCGGACTGGGTAATATTGTTGAATGACTTTGAATCTCCCACTCATAGTCAGTGCCATCAAGAGTCTTGTCAAAGTGTCAAAGTCTGATTGAACTTCTCATCAAAAAGCATAGGCTACTAACAAACTTAATAAACTTAAATAACGGCCAACAAAATAAAAAAAAATTATTTCAACGGAAAATTTCAAATGTTGAGTGGAAAAAGGAAAATATTCCTGGAATCTGTTCCTTTTTCCACTCAATGATATATTTTATAATCCCATTTAAACAAAAGGTTTACATGGAATGTTTTCGTTTTTAGGCTTATAATGTGCGCTATAAAAATAGCTACGCTTTTGCATCATTACTTCAATTTCCCATTTTTGTGCAATGTTTTCCTTTTTCTTCTCAGCGGTTCATTTATATTGATAATATTTCTTCACTTAGGGGGTTCACTTCACATTCAACAACAACATGTTCATCAACTTTTATCGTGTTGTTCACGTTAGCATTATTTAACGAATTGTAAAAAATACGCGAAAAAACCTATCGGTAATATAATTGTTCCAACTTGGCGATGTGTTTCCCCATTTGAAGAAGATTTTATTTTATCATATTTCCTGAAAAACTTCCAATATTTAGTTTTTCTTAGAAATGGTGTCAAATTGTTCTTCCCAATCCCTCCTATCAATAGCCAATCACACAATTATTAACATTTCCCAATAATTGAATGAGAAGAGCGGCGATCGATTAGGGCTTCTGTCCTGACCCATTAGACAAGAGCTGAAAACGGTCTCCAGCCTATTAAACCGACATTTTGGTAGCAATTAAAACCCAATTAAACAATAACACACACTCAAAACGATGTTTAGCATAGTGCAATCACACAAATTATCTCCTCAATGCGTCCGACTTCGACTCTACGCTCCTACATATAAAAAAGTATGCTCCTCTCCCCCGTCCGAACTAGAATTTATAGCATTCTGGAATAAAATTTATTATTCACTTTACGTTTGTTATTGCTTCTAAATACATTTATTTTTTTTTTCCGAAATAAATTCGTGTGTTATTCGAACGATGATAATTGTTATTGAAACTTTTGGATGCAATTAAGAAATGGTTCTTCGATAATTTTATCTTTTTCCTTCGTGGTTTTTAGAAAGAAAGGCTTTCCAGGAAAATGTGTTAATTCTTCTTCTTCATCGGGCTACTCGAATTGTTCTCATCATTTCTTCTAATTGTTCTTTCTATTTTATTGGTTTGTTTTATTGGGATTCCATTAGCGGAGGAACAGCATTTCACCCTTTCGAGTGTCGTCAGACGGAGTTGAAGGTGATTCCCTGGCTGATCATCGGGCAACAACTTTATTTTATTATCCGAACAGCCGACCAATAACCGCTTTTTGGCCATAAAAAGTTCAGTTCACATCGGGGGCCACTTGTATGTTTTGGTTTTATTGATTGATCGGTTTGAGGTCTCTGCTGTTGTATGGAGATCGGGCCACCTCGATTTAATCGCAGCTCTGTTGGTTTGTTTTAATCTTTACGACTTCATTGGAAAACCTCCACGATCAGAGATTTATTAGAAATGAAATTCAATATTTCCATAGGAGAGAGAGAAGACAATCGCGCCGTTGGGTGATCCGCCAACATGACCCATGATTAGGTTGTGAGTTGGACACCTTGGTCGATGCCATCGGTTGGGATCGAGATTCGAACACAGGTGGATGAGAGATGATGCGAACGATGATATAAAATGTCATCGTTTTCAGTGATCGACTATTTTATGGCTCCCTCCGTTTTAATTGGGATATGCGATGCCATGCGGGATGCTTTACTCTGGGATGGCTTTTGGTTTGGTCCGTGGAGCGCTACTAGTTTGTGTTTTCTTTGTGTAAAGTTGTAAAATGCATTTCTGGGAATTTGTATTTTTTTTTTGTTGAAATTCTTCTGGAAGGCTGCATCGTATGTGCTTTTCCAGGTTCTCTGTATAGTTTTGGATGTTTGTTTTGGGGTCTTTGTGAAAATACGCAAATGAAAATTTGTTTCCTTTGATTGGAATTGGGAGCGGGGATGATGATAGGAGTCTGTGTGTGTTTGTATGCTTCTAATCCAATAACAGTGGTGCATCGTTGATTTTATGATTACACAATGGGTCAGCAATTTGGTAGCGATACATTATTCTCGATGGTCTGCTTTGGGGGGGTGTTACCCTTATGTATGTGCAATGAAATGGAGGTTGGGTTGAGGTGTACCTACAAATAGGTAAATTTATTGATACCGGGTATTTGTGATGCTGATGATGTTTATTGTGTATATGCCATCGGTTCAAAGTGCATTCGCTAACAATTATGCATGACTTTGTCAATTGACACTGAGTGCTCGATGTTGGTTTAAGTGCAGGGTGAAGTTGAAAAGTGTTGTGGCTGAATTTTTCAAATAAATTGATGGTTTTAGTTGAAGTTCGAAAAATACGCAGGGCTTTTGATGCAATATATTGTCAGCAATAGACATTAGAGTTGGGATGGTTGTTTTTATGATTTCAGGTGGACTTCATCTGGGAATGACTGACCATTGAAGACTGTCCTTCGTGCGTAGTAGATCTGGAAAAAAAGAATCTCGATTGGTAACAGAAATAATTTAAAAAAATTTTATTAGAAAACAAAAACTACCTTAAAAACTAGTTTGCAGAACATAACAAGGTGATTTACAAAACTAGCAGTGCGCTATATTTTTTTTGAATAAGGTTGTGAAATTTGGGCCTTAATAGTTAATTTATAAAAATAGTTGTTGTATGGTACTATAGGCCAGCTATGCGTCGTTAAAAAAATAGATATAGAGATTTTGATCAAACTTAACATTATGATGACAGGAAAAGACATAAAACGTGGAAAGGAGGCGTCGATGAACATTGGTCTTGAATGTTTGAAAATTAAAATGGCAAGGGAAAACCGTGTCGGGTAAATTATTGAATAACCACTTGTTGTGCGGCTAAAAAATGAATCTTTGTATTTGAGGGTATGCCCAAATTTTGGCTCGAGTATGAACTGATGAGCATTCCTAGCAAAACGGGTATCACGGGTGAACTGGTTGAAGGAAGGAATACAGCTGGCTTCTTCCAGGAGATCTGCTTCTAAGAGCGATAAAACAAAGAAATACCAACATTCCGACGTTCTTAAGAAAATGGGAATGATTCCATATGATACCTCTTTTTCCTATCAATTTCAAAGCTCTATTCTGGATTCTATCCAATAAATGGAGAGAAATTTGCGCGGTACCTGCCCAAAGATGTGAGTTATACTCGAGTTTTGGACGTATAAATACCTTATAAATTGTAGCCAAATCAGAGATAGTGAAAAATGTCTTACATGGATATAGAAGTCCTAAGCATTTAGCTCGATTTTTTAAACTCTTATGTTCTGGGTCGATTTTATTTGGTTGCCATTTTTGTGCTAGAGTTTTACAGCTCGCTATAGACGATTACCATTTTTGTTAAAAAAAGCATTATGAGCGACGAAGCATATTTCGAGTTTCGACTTGGGTAGCTTTGTTAATAAATAAAAAAGCCGCTATTGGGTTACCGCAAATCCCCGGTTGATACACCAAAGATCACTACACCACCGTAGAGTAACTGTGTGGTGCACCATTCGGGCATGCGTCTTCATTGGGCTATATTTCTCTGAGGATGCTATTGGCAATGCCAGCTACTGATGACCGCTTTTGGGACATGTTGAAAAATTTTCTAGAAGTGTCCGAATTGGATAAATTAGGCTTACAGAACACATAGTTCCAGCAAGACGGGGGCGTCACATCACACACATTTTATGCTACGAATCTTACGAGAAACTTTTCCCGGCCGAATAATTACAAAAAGTGGTGATATTGACTTGACAAGTGTTGACAACACAATCCCATGATTTTACGCCTTCCGATTCCTTCTTATGGTCGTACTTGAAGGAAAAGGTGTAAATACATCAGCAAACCAACCACAATCTCTATGCTTTAACTTTAAGACAACATTACAAACGAAATCCCTGAAATTTCAACAGAAATCTGCAAAATTGTTATGCAAAATGTGCTTAAAATAGCTCGCTCTTGCACCACATCCATGGGCGCCCACTTGGCCGACATCATATTCAATCAATAAAATATAAATGTTAAAATTGTATTTCATTTAAAAGTTGTTGAAAAAAACATCGACCGAAAATTCGAACGCACCATGTTCTATCTAAAAGGTGCAGTAAGGGCCCAGTGACGTAGCGTGCCATCTTGGTGCCCGGGGCGGGAGACCCATTTTGCCGCTGCCATTCAATACAATTTCCGGAAAAGCCACTCAACAATTGATCAGGTGTACAGGATAACCAATGAAATTGAGAAATCACTAGAGGGAAAAAATGTGTGTTCAAGCGCATTTCTAGACGTCTCACAGTGCGGTATTTTGATCAAAAACCTGGCCAAAAATATTTGGGCACATTTTTCACATCAAATAGGTACCAAATGACTAAAAAGTTATTTGGAAGGATAAATTTTCATTTTTTGGGTACAGTAAAACCCACTTAAGTGCTTACCCACTTACCTCGCGATTAGCCGAGAGAAAAAAAATTATTAAAAATCAAAGAAAGCACGTACAATACTCTGCTATAACTTTTTTTAAAGCTTATATTTCATTCTTTATTTTGTTTTTTGATGCAAGCTGTTTCATTAAATAGTTTTTGAGAAATTAAGTTTTAAAGATGAAATTTAGAAAAAAAAAAAATAGTTTTTTAATTGATTTTTTATAAAGTTTTGCAATTTTTAGGACATTTTTTATTTTAATTTTCAATGGCCTAATAAATTTGTATTCAAATACTAAAAACCTTATTCCAATAAATATTATAGTTTCTAAAAAATTAGAAAAATACTGAAAGATACTTTTTTCCCAGAAAACCTCTTTTTTCGATTTTTTTATGAGTGGATTTACAACCGGAAATTTTCTTAATGCAGGTAGCCAATTTAAAATACCTGCGACCCTTTTAATCCAAAATTTGAGAAGGGGATTAGTTTTAGTTGCATATTTTATGATTACAGGTCAATTACTCAATAAAAAGATTAATCTTTTTTGTCTTATATGCAAGTAGGTAATAAAAAAAGACCTGGAATAATTGAATTTTCTAGTTTATATTTTATTATTTATTCATCATCATAAACATCTTCAAAAACATCATCATCACCATCATCATCATTATTACCATCATCATTATCATCATAATCATCATCATCGTCATCATTATCATTGTTATTAAGAGTCAAAAATTCGAGAGCCTCCTTTGAAAACGACTGTTTCTTGGTCTTACTTTTTGTCCTTAAACTACTGAGATAAGGGTCTGACGTCAATAGAAGCCGGTTAATCACATCCTCGTTGCATGCCGTCCTGGAGAATTTTCGTGAAAATTTTTCTCTGTATTGGCGGAAATGCTTATTTCTAGCTTCCGCGGCTTCTTCGGACAACTGACCGATTGGCAACAATGCATGGGATATGACACTAGCAGAATGAATTAAAATCTTATGCACTGTTGGAGACATAGGCTGCCATGGATATAAGCTAACATAATGTTTAGCAGTATCCATCGTGAATTTTTCGAATTTTTTAAGATCTATCTCATAACCAGAGGATATCACTTCTAATATAATTTTGAATTTGTTAATTAATGATAAATCCACGCCTGTAATGGAAGCTGCTTCTTCTTGGCTATTGAAAAATCTACGAGAGGTGTTGCCGTCATTGGTGTTGCCAAACCCAGCTTTTGGAATGTCCACCAGTAAGCCCAATTTGTCGTGGAACTCTTTTTGTATCTGTCTCTTGGCCGCTTGAATTTTTTCCCGGTCACTTTTATCTGTAACGCGTCCCTTATGCACGTCCGCTTTAAGTTTGTACGAAAGATGCACCAGAAATTCGAAAAACCTAATCCTGGCGTGTAGTATTGATAGCCCAAATCTGAAAGTCTCTGGATTCTCTGGTTCTGTAGAAGACAAGTCGTTGAAACTTTTTGAAGTTTTTCCGCATATGTAACAACGTAATGTAGATGAAGTATTCGTAGCTGCATTACACACCTTTCCATCGACCATTGTTGGAAGCAGTACATGGTTGATTCTTATGTTGTCGCTTACTTTTGTTGCTTGAAGATTTTGGGCCTGGTTTTCAATGTATTCGATTTCTTCATTGGTTATGTCCTTATTTTCTTTCAAATAACGAATCCGTATTGGTCGGCACCACCTCGGTGATGAAGAGTGGATATTTTGCCATATAATTTCACTCCCAGACTTGAGACGAAGAGGCACAAGGGAACTCAAAAATATATTTGCATCACTGTTGTCGTCATCTTCAAATTTCTGCTTGTATTGGCTTTGAGTAGATCCATCGCATCCCCACTTATATATTAGCTCTAAATCGGTTTCCCTGTTATCCAAGCACTGTGAGAGTTCTGGTTCCAAATATTTACATAATCGCGATATTGTGTGATCCACTAAATCTTGGAGCTTCACTTCGGCAACTGTCTCACTGACGCTGGTGGATAACATTCTTGTTTAGCTTTATACAAGTAGGTGTAGCACGGATATATATCTTTGTTGGCTTGATGAATCACTTCGTATTGACTTACAGTTAAATTGGCATCGACGAATATCCTCAAGGCGTTTTCAGGTGTGTGTTTCTTCGTTTTCAGGGCTTTACTGCCAATCGCAGCTGCTTTTCGGAACTTCATAGCCCTGGTTGGAGTTTTTGTCACAGTTTGAATCACTTTGGCTACATCATTATTTCCCGTCGCTCTTTGACTCATCTGTGCTGCGTATGTCAGTTCATCAACAGACACATTCCTTCGAAGTTCCACTGTTTTTCGACGTTTTGTTCGGTCACTTGATTCCCCGAATTCTTTGCTTGGGCGACCTTTAGACCTTCCGGGAAGTATGCCAATAGGTAGTATTATTTCTTCGCTAAGCCACTCTTCATTCTTATCCAAGAAACGGCTTTTTATTCTGTGGCAGAGTTGCCATCTTCGTTTATAATTTGGTTTGAACGCCTTGATAATGTTGAGAAGTTCATCTTCTTTCTCTGGGGGACAATTTGTTATATCCATAAGTTTTTTATCCAAATCTTCAAGTTTTTCGTCAAAACACCTTTGTGAGCTTCCTTTTACTAACTCGTGAAGCTGTTTTCTGGTCATAGCTAAGGTGGAATTCGAGTCATCTGGAATAATATAAAAATCTATTATTAAAGGTCGTTTTAAAGGGTTTTTTTCAAAGCCTCTGTTTTTTCTTAGGTGCAAACTTGTGCAAACTCTTGAAATGTAAGATTGTTCTACATATCCAGCAGTTTAATAAAATGTATGATAGACTATGTTGCGGCGTGTTGCGCTATTTCAAAAACACTAATGTTTGAAAAAAACAGCGAAAAAAGTGCAATTTTTTTAAGTGATTACTTCAACTCATCGATATGAAAAAGTTAAGATGGATATACAAATAAATTTTTGCTTAAAATACTATACATACCTTGAATAACGATATCCATATCAAATTTTTTCACTAAAATCACTTTTAAGACTGAAAAAAAACGCGCAAAAAATACACTTTTTTTTAAAAACCGCAAAAAAAATCGTGCTTACTCAACTAGTACTAGTTGCAACTGATGGTGTCGCGAACGGGGGTGACCAATTTATAGATAGACTTCACTAAAGAGTAGCCTGGTTATCTACCTGTTATCGGACACAAGCTTAATCCTGGGAGGTAAAATTTTTTTTTTGATTTATGGCCAGGTTTTTGATCAAAATACCGCACTGTGCGTCTTTTAAGCCTTCGACAAGGTCTGGCACGATGGCCTTAAGTTTAAACTGCGACAGGTCTTTCCGGATCAAATATATTACATCCTTGAGTCGTACCTCGAAAATAGGCTATTTCGAGCTAAGCAAGGGAGGGAATATTCGGATTTTAAGGAAATCAATGCTGGTGTTCCCCAGGGAAGTGTTCTCGGTCCGATTCTGTTCGTACAATACACTAGCGATATTCCTCAAGAAGAAGATACCATAATAGAAACGATACGGCTATACATGCAACATCCGATTCAGTTTAATCTACAACCGAGAAGCTCCAACGAGCTCTAGATAAAATTTCGGTATGGACTAAGAAATGGCGAATTGTTCTTAATGAGTCCAAACCAACACACATTAATTTTACTTACAAAAAAAATACCAATCTGCCCACCTACATTAATTCGGTCCAAATACCATATGCTAATGAAGCAAAGTACCTAGGAATGACACTAGACGCTAAGCTTAAATGGAAAACTCACGTTAAAAAGAAACGAGATCAACTTGAAAATAAATTACGTGAAATGAATTGGCTTATTGGAAGATATTCCAAACTCAGCATCTACAATAAATTACTTTATAAGCAAGTGATAAAACCAGTATGGACGTACGGTATACAACTTTGGGGTTGTACTAAACCAAGCAATAGACAAATATTACAATCTTTTCAGAGCAAAGTTTTCAGAGAAATCGTTAATGCTCCGTGGTACATTAGAAACAGTGATTTACACAGAGACTTACGATTGCCAACTGTTGAAGATAAAATAGCAGTTTTCGCTGGGAAGCTACGAACTCACTTAAATAACCATAGCAATAGAATTATTCGACAAACAATTGATGAGAAAAATCTTGTGCGCCGACTTCAAAGAACGAGACCGTTCGACCTAGCGCCATAAGGAGTATCCGCTTTCAAATGTGGTATCCGCAGGTCCTCTCAGTGGGGAGCTTCCTGCCAAACGTGATTATAATACATATAATGAAATTAAAACTACTTGATAAGGTAACTTAGTTGTAGTCGCAAGAACAAAAGGGAGGTGTTTTTTAGTGAGTGAAAATCTCAAACTACTATGAGTACCGGGCTCATAGTGTCTATGAAGATTCTTCACCTACCCACGAAAAAAAAAATCAATACTTAATTAAATTAAATTTCGAAACATCATTTCACACGCAATGAGGTATCCTTTATAGAAGATAAAATAGCATCAAGGTTATACAAACGGATTCTACGGGCCTTGTGAGCAGCGAAGTCAGAAATAACTTTGTCAAAAGCCCAAAAGCCAAGAAACGTGAGGAAGTTGAATGACTGCATGGCTGTCAAAAGAAGACTGGCTCCCGATCTTGTTTCGGAAGTTTGAGATGAATCCGTCAATTCTTCCAGTACCTCAAGAACTTCCTCAAACTTATTTTTAAGCGTCTGTCTAGCACTCAAGCGCATTTCAGTGACTGCTTGACCTGTGACGGCAACCAAAACGTTCCACCGAACAGTTGATGCAGAAAAGAAGGCAAATAGCTTCTCCAGAGTTCCAAAAAACGTCATGGAATTCACTGAAGCAGCGTGTACCCCAGCCAAGTTGAGTGGGTGGTTTGTGCATGCAACGAATGTAGCTTTCGGATTCAGTGCTTTAATCCGGACTTGAACTCCATTGTGGATCCCTGACATTGTGGCAGCGTTGTCATAAGCCTGTTCTCTCAAGTTCTGTATGTCCAGTCCGTCTGATGTTATCTTCGCGATTATATCGTTGCTGAGATCTTCTGTATTTTTTTTCTTTTGGTTCGAAGAAGTCGATGAAAGATTCTACCACGGCGACCTTTTCTCCTTCGAAATGTACGTATCGATGTCTGGTGTATATATATGATCTCTACTCTACCCTCTTCACCGGCGACATTTTCCCGCCCCCTCTGCCCCTTCCACGTTACGCCGCTGTAAGTGCCTATCTCCGCAATTTGTATATCATATATCAGGGATTTAAGCAAAGGCTTACTTTGGTGTACCATGACCCATGTTACCGGTAATTGCTCTGTTAGTACTAATGACAGAAATTTGATTTAGGCCGTTTTTTTTTTAGAAGAAATACCAGTCTTTGTAATTCTGTTCAAGTAAATTTCATATCTAATGTCGGTCTTGAGATATCCACCTCCTAGCATGTTCCATTTTCCTGCCCATACAATTTTTTTGACTTTGGACTCAATTAATAATCTAATCTAATCGCATCCGAGCAAAGCCTCAAAGATCGGTTCCAAATAGTAGACAAATTAATTTTTATTTTTAACTTGCATTTTTTGAGTTATTTTTACTTTAAGACAAGGTCATAATGGATCGAAGATCATCACTTAAAAACGGTTCGACCAATTTGATTTGATTTTTCTTAACGTTGTGCTCGTAATCTTCAGGGCAATATGAAAGAAAAATCCACCGAAGAAGTCGGATATTTGGATTTTATTTTACATTATGAAAATTTCTATAAGAAAAATGTGACGTTTACTTTGACACTACTGCTGTCATATTTGTTCATAACAACAAAAACTTCTGTATTGAATATTTGTATATTGCAATTGAGGCTCGATCTATTTCATTATTTGCTATAGACTATTCTTTCTATTTGACTGCCATGTCATAAAGAAACATCGTTTACTTTTTGAAATGTGTTGTTAAAGTTTAACTTCTTTTTAATCTTTGTGTTCGTTGTAAATAAGAAATAACCATATACATAAATTTAACTAATGCTATGTTTGTACCGAATGTCTTTTCTTAGTTTAGATTAAAAAATGTTTGTACATATGTCGTGTACAAAAAGATGAAAAAGAAATTTAACTTTGGCAGCACATTTCAAAATAATGAAAATGGTGTTTTAGTTTTTCTTATAAATTAGAAGTAAGATAGAAAGTTTCGTTTGTGTCAAAAGGTTGAGTCTTGAATGGATGCTTAAGCACGATATGGCTTTAAATCACTCCGATTTTTAATATCATGGGTGGTTGGTGTAAAAGTATAACTAAATATAAAACGTAAAATTCTCCAATTCGAAGTTTAAGGTTGGCTTGTTGAGAATCAACGTTAGGTAACCGGAACCAACTGAAACTATGCAATGGAACAATATTCTATTCTCGTTGTTAAATTGCTGATGAACAATTTGATGAACTATCTAACGATAATCATAGAAATAATCAAAGGCGAGAATGTTCTGATTCCAAAAATATCACTGCTTCTAAGCCAATTAGGCGTGTCCGATACCCCGTTCGCATTTCTTTCGCAATGACGATAAATGAATTGTAAGGGCACTTGTTGCAAATATGTGGAATAAGTCTTAAATAACAGTTTTTTTCGCATTGCTCTTGTTGAACTCGAAAGTCGGTAAGCCATCGGCGCTATTCGTTTTCTCTCTCAAAAAGACAACAAAATTATTTCATAACCAGGTGTTGCGATGAACGCATCCAAAACTCTAACGAATAAATATCAATACAATGAATTTATTGCATTTCAATAAATTTATGATTGTACTGATATTGTTTTGTTTCCATTCACACAAATTCAATGAAAGATTCGGTTGAACGAATCGCTTGTCGTCGAACTGACTGACTGACTGGCACTTAATGCGTATCTCAACCCCAAGCCTTCACAAGCAATAGCTTATATCAGAAAATCGGACATGCCATGGAAAATTCCATGAAATAAATAAATTATTTCATAAAATCCTTTTTTTCCTTTTTTAAACATCTCTGTAACAATAAATGAAGAAATAATTTGACCTCTAATGTCAGTTCGACTGATATTTATATTTGTCTTCATCTTCACCTATACATGCAGTTTGAGGTTGTTCTGATTGTAGGGTTTTTTCAATTGGCACGGGTAGATTTTGGTGGATTGTGGCGGCCATGTTGTTTTAGTGAAATCGGTCAAATATTACTCAGTTACTGATGTCGAATTACGATGGCAAGTAACACGATTGAACAGCACGTCCAAATGATAAATTGGACTTATTATCAAAATGAGTGTACGTTAGTGAAAACTTAGGTCTCCGAATTTGAGATGACCGATTTGGTAATCAATCAGCCAACATTCGCCCGTCAAAGGAACGTATTATCGGGCGAGAACATCGACGTGGTCCGTCAAAGTCGATTAATTTTCGTGCACAAGAACTCAGTCTTTCGCAGATTTCAATTTGCCGAATTTTGCATCGGGACTTAGGCCTATACCCTTACAAGATCCAACTAAACCAGAAGTGACCAAAAACAATACCAGAACGTTTGGAAGCAGTTGTAGGATTTGGTCGAAAAATCATCTTTAACATCGAGGCGTATTTTTCGATGAATGGTTGTGTTAACAAGCAAAATTGCCATATTATATCGGACGATACCAACCCACATGAGGTCCACGAGGTGAAAATGCATCCCCAAAAAGATATCGGTTGGCGTAGCTTTTGGGCGATGTCATTGGTCCATACTTTTTCGAAAACGACTTTGGTGAGCCGGTTACCGTCATTGGCGAGCGCTATAGAACGATGAAACCAAATTCTTATGGTCCAAATTGAACCATATGACGATATGACGTGGCGGACGCCACCATTGACATTCTGCATGAACGATTTGAGAGTATAAAGTTTAACTCTCGAAGAGGTAACGTGAATCGGACGCAATTTGAACCCGCTAGAATTTTTTCGTGGGGACTTCTGAATTCACAAGAGGTGAACATAGCACACATTATCACTCAAATTCCTCTGAATCTATTTGGAAGAGTCATTGAAAATTATTAGACCATACGGATCCGTGCCATAGTAAGAAGATGAGAAGGGCATTTGAACGATGTCATTATACCTAATGGCATATATGAATCTTTCAAATAAAAAAAGAAGAAAAACAATAACGTGTTGTTTCCTCGGTAGCCTAATTGCAAACTGGATTTCATGCTATAATTTTCCCACTGAGAACGGAGAAATTAAAATGTCTGCATTCATTGCTGAATACTGAAAAATAGAAGAAAAAATTCCGGTTGGAGGCGTTATGTAAGCCAATGAAAATAGGAACGCTCGGGCGATAATACCGCGCAGCAAGAACAGCTAATACCTACATATATATCATAAGATCAAAACTGTTATTTTCAGAAGCAATTCTTTCTCGTAAGTATTATTAAATATTTCAACATTATTCGTTTTAAGCACTCTAAACGCAGTCATTTTCATGTCACGTGACAGATTTATAATTAAATGAAACATTGGCCCTTAGTAATAGACATTTATAGAATCGGTTTTAAAGTCACTTTTTGTTAGATGTAGAAAAGTTGCTTTTAAAATTTCGTAGTAACAGATCAAATTTAACAACAGTCTTATTTATACCAATAATTGTGACTCATTTTCATAATTTCGTTATTGTGAACTGATACACAAACAGATTTCTATTAACCAGATTCGTAAAGTTCTATTGTGATTCTATCATTTTAAATTTAACTTAGTTACAGGAAAGCCGCTTTTAAGTATTTATACTTGAAATTTGTTTTATTTCTACGAATGTTTGGTTAAAATCGAACTTAGGCTAGATTCGGATCTATGTATTACTCAGGGCCATTGAGTACTCGTATTATGAACATACTCCGCAAGCTCTGCTTAGTAGCTACTCGTACTTGAATCTCTTATACTCACTTTTCTCTTGTTATGAGTTAAAAAGAAAAACGTCAATTATTAGAGAAGATGCTTTCACGTATGGAGATTATTTAATTGGAACTTGGAAAGTACTTAAAGCGAACAACTATGTGCATTCTGATTCCATGCGGCTTGGCAAAACTTTCGAATTCAACGAAAATTTAAGTTAGTAGATATAGGTCTGAACTTCAATTTTTAACATCCCTGGCAAGGACCTTTTTAAACTTTTTTTTTTTTTAAATTCAAATGAAATGCACAATTTATAATTGAACAAGTTGGCTTTTTCAAATAGAAACACATATCACCCTGTACATTCCTAATCAACAATTCCAACTATCGACTCGAGGAGAGCACAATCCATCTGGACTTATGTCAGAAATGCCAATATTCGATTATGCTTACCAATTCAACCCACCGAAAACGCCCCCACTCTCCTATAACTCGAACATATAGTTCATTTGCTTGGTCCTGTCGCTTTGTTATACATACATATACGCAACCAGGGACTTCTATATATGCACATGATGTTTGTGCCCATGCCAATGCCAATGGACCGAAAAGCGCAGTGCATACCTTGCGTCAAAACTGCCTTTATAACCTCCATCTTTATCATGACTCTGATGGGAACCATATCCAACATCCAACGCATTCGCAATAATCCCCCAAAATATTTGGAGGACGGGAGGACAGAAGCGCCCCACGCCTCGCCTGGCTTTGTGAAGGCTGTATATCTCATCCTTGTGCAAAATGCAATCATACCGTTACAAGTTATGTTGCACTAATTTTCCTATAGGTACCTATTACCCTCTGTCTCTCTCCGTGTGTTGGGGGTTGTACCGTTCGTTGTGGACTAGGTTGGTATAGCTGATTTAAGGCATAAAGTGATGGGGTTCTAGGAAAAAGGACATTGCAATGAGGCTATACAGAGAATTGAGGGTCGTGCATTGTGTAGAAATTCTAAATTTTGATTGCATGCTCATCACACACACAATGCGAGAGCGTAAATTAGGATTTCAAATGACATTTCGAATATTTACGGCGTCCTGAGTGCAGTTAGATTGCCAAATGGCCAAAATGGTATAATGCCACCAGCAAACACAGGAACATAGGTATGGGGATGTAAATGAATAAAGTCCTTTTGCAGTGATGTACTATAGAGTTTGCAAGTTTTGAAAGAGCTCCTATTCGAGGCTTGGGGTTAGAGTTATTGCTAAGGTATAGAGACCCCAAAAACTGCATTGATTTCGGGCTTTGTAGATACATATATGGATTTTGTTGAACATTTTGCGTTTGTGGATTTGCAGAGATGTGAGTGATTGTCGAGGAGTTTTTTTTTTCGTGTTGTTGTTGATGGGGTAAATTTGTACCTTCCAGTGACCAAAGGCCCCAATCGGGTAAAGGTTTCGTATAAATAAATTTACTCTGGTGGTGTTAATAATTCAAAAGCATTTTAGATGGTTTTTGTATCAAAATCAAATTGGATATTTACAAATTTATTGGGGGCTATCTCGCCATGTATGCTAATGGTAGTCCCATCATCAGACAGGTGGGTATGTTATTTTCTATCAAAGCGGACACTATTTAGCTTGACAAATGATAAACAGGTTTGAATATTTTATTATAATTTGGGCAGTGATGTGAATGATGGCAATTTAGAAAGCTTTTTGTTTTGCGTCCAAAGTTTTTATTGATTTTGTGCGTATGGTAGTTATGTGTGTGGTGTGTCCTCCGCTTTATTGACTGAAACACAAAATGGGCTATATCTTTGTGCATAACCAATTGCCTTGCTAACGAAGCACCAAACTAACTATATATATAAATTAAATAGGGAGTTTGTTTACGTTTTCCGATTAGTCCAAAGATTTTTTCACAGTTTTTGCACTTAGCCCAATCATGAGGAAGCCAATTAAATTTTGAGGTTTTGGTCATTTGTTCATCATGAGGACTTCTCCGACAACATTTCAGGAGTAGAAAACTTTTCCAAGTTATTAATTCGGTGAAGAGTTTGTAGCGGGTAGATTTTAAATTCTTGGGTAAAGGGAGACCTTTTCAGCCTAAGATTTGTGTTGCATTCAACAAGTCACAGTTCCAGAAATGCTTTATGCTAAAAATTAAAAAAAAATTCTGTTATTAGGGGCCTGGGATCTTGACAACCCAAATATTTATTAGTTATTGTTCAAAAAATGTCAAATAGTCTTATAAAATTTGCAGCCATAGAAAAATTGAAATTACAGCTTATGTTTTTCAAGGTCACGCAAATTTTCGGCACCTTATTTTTGGGCTATTCGTAAAACAATATATACCATCCGAAAGATCACTAGATCGTGAGAAAGGGTCAAAAATTTGCATCAGCAACTGGAGTCAGCCAGACATTTTGTAGCAAGTTATGTATTCCTAAAAAAAATCGAACTCGAGATTTTAATCAGACTACCTATACACATTACGATGGTAGTAATAATACAAAATTTGGTGGTCCAGCAGCTCGAAAAGAACCAAGACCTAGTGACTTATTAGTCTCAAGCATTTCTATGTGCGTATTACCAGGATTTATTTATTTATTTATTTATTTATTTGACTCTAACAAGTACATTTGACTTTCTTAGAATATCTTAGAGACTAAACTTAAATCTAGTTAATTAATATTATTTAAAAGTGAAACTTTACATTCATTTCGACTTAAATGAAATTCTAATATATCTTCAAATTGATTGAAACAGGAAGCCGCATTACATATAGGGTTGTTCAAACCATAATTAGTAACATGTCTTCGGATATAAAAGAAGTCGTTCTCTCTAAGACGTAAGGAACGTACAGGCGCATATATATTAAATAACGACAACAGTTTTGGACTGTCAATGTGGCTGCAAATAATGTCCCTGGCAAACATTGCAAAATAATATACTCTTCTGCTATGCAGAGGTTTTAGCTGAATTAATTGGCATCTGATGTTATAAGTCGGCATTTCAGAATGCAGGAAAGTTTTACGCAAAGCATACCTTGTGAACCTTTTCTGAATACGTTCAACCCGTAAAGACCCTCTGTTATAATAAGGTGACCATATTATAGAGCAATATTCAAGATTAGACCGAACCAAAGAGACAAAAAGACATTTCAGAGTGTAAGGGTCACTAAATTCTTTGGAATTTCTAAAAAGAAAACCAAGCATAGCATTCGCTTTCGAGATTAAAAAATCAACATGCAGCGCAAAACCCAATTGGGCATCGAAAATAACTCCCAGATCCTTTTGCACTGAGACCCGAGTAAGATCGTTATGTGATATTTTATAATCGAATATAATTGGATTTTTAGATCTAGTAAAAGTCATAATAGAGCATTTACGAATATTAACATGTAAACAGTTAACAACACACCAATCCGTAAGTCTGTCAATATCTTGTTGAAGTTTCATGCAGTCCGTTACTGATTTAATTTGCCTATATAATTTAAAATCATCTGCAAAAAGTAATCCTTCTGAGTCCAAAATAAACTCTGGTAAATCATTTATAAAAAAAAGGAAAAAGAGAGGACCTAAGTGGCTTCCTTGTGGAACTCCTGAGTGATTCAAAATAGCTTTCGAGAAATGCGAACCTAATTTAAGTAACAGTTACAATTTTACAATTTTCTGCCATCTCTGAGAGGCTAATGAGCAGCACTTTTCATGACAAGTGATAGGTACTTTTGGAGGATTTGTCAATTCCTCGCAAGAGGTAGTACACCTTTGAACTCAAGCCCTTCTGCATTACAGTCATACGGATTTAAAACTATGCCAAAGGCCTACAAAAGTGGGTGTCCCAATTCTGTTTGCCTGTCTGTCTGAATTTGATCAAATTTTTAATGCTAAGGCTCCTTAAAAGTTTGAAGATCATTGTGTTTGAAAATTTAATTTTAAAATTAACAGTTTTTGAATACTGTCTACAAGTTGTGATTCATCTTTTTATTTTATCTAAAAATAACCGTGTAGTACCTTTTGGCATATTGGTTAGTTCGTTGGACTGTCATGCGGTATGCGGTAGGTCTCGAATTCGATTCTCTGATGCTGCAAAAAAAGTTTTTCAGGGGTGTAATTCTCCAAATTTATTTATTTTATTTTTAAATAATGGTACCCATACCTATTCATACCTATTACAAATGTTAAAAAATGATTTTTGAAAATTGTATTTTTCCGAAAACGGCGCCTAGAATTTTGCCAAATTTTGTGTGCTACGATTAATTTTAACGATCTATTATTCAGTAAAAAATAAAATGCACGACTGAGTCGCACGAACTTGCTCCTATATAATAGTCTAGGAATTTTAAAAACGAATGTTATTAAAGAAAACTGTTCATATGGATAAAATGATTTTTTTAAATTCTTTTAGTAGTACATAAGAGATAAAGACAGAATGCTATGCAAATATGAATTTATGCAAGAACAAAAATTATAAGTCATTGTAGTGGTTCCTTAAAAAAATAAGCTTTTATGCACAAATTTTTTAAAACATTTAAAAAAAAAATTGGTACACCAACCTTAAGTTTTTGTTATTGTACGAATGAGAGTTAAATTTCCAAGAAAAATATTGAGATATCGAATTTTCCAAAAAAAAATTACTTTTTTTCAAAAATTGAAAAAATATTTTTTTTTAAGTTTTGAAATGCAATGTTTTTTAAACTTTTTAGAAGCTTCTTTATAAAAAATTTCATTAAAATACGTTATAACGATAATGAGAAATTCAAAATTCGAAAAAATCGTTGTATGGTAGGTATCTACAGTCAGTAATATCTAGATTTCAATTTTTTTTTATTAAATTATAGATCGTAAAAATTAATCAAAAGAAAAAAAATTTAGCAAAATTCTAGGAACCGTTTTCGAGAAAAATACGATTTTCGAAAACCATTTTTTAACTTTTGTATGGATAAAACAAAATTTTTTTCTCAAATCTTGTAGATTATGTTAAGAAACTTTCATTTGGCAAGTTTGAAAAAAATCGATCTTGGGGTTTTCGAAATATTGAGTTTTCAAAAAAAAATTTTGAATTTTTTTTAAAAATCCAAAAAATAAAAAATTGAAAATTTGAATATGTAATAATGTTCAAACTTTGGAGGAGCTTTGGCATAAAAAAAATGATTTAAATCGGCTATACCGTTTTTGAGATAATCAAAAACAAAAAAAATGGACCCAAGGGGGCTACTAAAAATAACAATTTTTTGTAAAATTTTTTTCAACCATTATCTAGTTTTAAGCAAATTAAATTTTTCAATTTTTTTTTTTAAATTCTGTGGGACAGTTTTTGAGAAAAAATAATATTTATAAAATTTGGTTTTAAAAAAAAAAAAAAGAAAAAAACGTGTGGGGGAGGGGGAAATCAAAACCCATATCTACCAAGTTTGAAGAAAATCGGCTGAGCCGTTTAGGCTGTAGTCGAACCGACAGGCAGACAGACAGACAGACAGAATTGCGAGACCCACTTTTTTGGTCTTCGCTATCATTGTAATGTCAACTTTGATGAAAATCTCGAGTTCGATTTTTTTACGAATGCATAACTTGCCTTGTAGTTAGTACCTATAAGTCGCAAGTAAAAAACTTTAAGTTGGCGTTCAATTTTTTATTTTTTTTTTCAAAATTTTGCTAATAAAAGCTCATTTTTTTAAGAAAGCACTACAATGACTTATAATTTTTCTTCATTCATACAGAGGTAGATTCACATTTTCTCAAAAAATCACATGATGTTTTTATCACTTACTTCTAAAAAAGTTTAAAAAATTAATTTTATGCTTTTGAAAAGTTTTCTTTTATAACATTCATTTTTTAAATTCTCTGTCTATTACATAAGAGCAAGTTCGTGTAACTAAGGCTTGCATTTTATTTAGAAGAATATGTGAGAAATTGTTTGAAAAATAAGATTTTCCTAAATAACTTTAAAGCTTTGTAAAATAAGTCTTGGGTTAGGGACCGAGAAATGTCAAGTAACTTGTTTGAAGTAAACCGACCTGTGTTTAAGCTATACCCAAACAGACAGATGAACATACCAGCTAGTTACATTCATTTTTTAAATCGATTCAACCTAATACTCGCGCTTCAGGGAATACCTAAGTTTAGCATTAAGCACACTTTAGTGTTCAGACGTACTGTTAAATTCAGAGATTTTTTAGCCGCACCACACGAATGTGATGTGGAATGCTTAGCCCGGCTATTTCCCACCCTCTTTCTTCTCTTTTCTACCATTTTAATAATAAGTTCGATCAAAAATTGTTACGAATACATGTAAAAAAGTTCAAAAATCGTTTAAATAATTTTTTTAAGACTGAAGAATGAAAAGACTCCATCTGTGTTTCAGGGGTGTTTTTTGACGGGAAAACGATTTAGGTAAAGAAATTATTTATGTACGAGTAGTACTTACACAATACAACCAACCAAATTCGAATACAATATTTAAAGTAATTTACTTAAGCAAATGACCACAAATTGATAAATAATTTCCTCTTTAGATTTGCATAATTTCCCACATTCATTGACTCTCCAGTCTCCACATTTACAAGATTGCACTTTAGTGTTCAATTGGTGACTATTTGCATGAGATGAACATGTACATACTTCTCGCAAGTCTCATTACCACTCCTAAGAGCACCATACAATCCATTCGAGAGGCCCTCACGCGTTATTACCTCCTTCCTTCTTGGTGGCTTACTAAGTGCTTCCATCAAAAATATTGTACCCACTCGACAGCCCACTCTTGGCAGATTCCCATTCATATGAATGGTGTGAAAATTGTGCGTGCAAATTATTTATTTTTTTTACAAAAAAAAATAATAAAAGATTGAGTTGATTCCGGAGTGCAAGTACCTACTCAAAAATGCACATCATGACGAACACTCCAAATCCACCATGCACGAACCGAACCACCATCAGCACTCATCAGAAGAATAAAAAATGTTTTGAACATTCGAGTGGTTAATGTGTCCTTAAATTGCTGTAAAATCAAATTTGATTTTCTTGTTGGACAATTGCGTAAGGATACTTGATTAAATTACTTCATAAGTAAATCCATACTTGGAGCATTTAATTGAAGTGTATGGTGGAAAATGAATCCTGCTGTGGCCCTGGACGCACTTAATTAAACAATTTTTTTTGTTGGCGTTTTCAAAGGAAACCACAATCCAAAACACTATGCCCTACTCACACCATCAGACCACAGAGCTCCGTACCGCACCATGGTTTCTTTTTGGGAATTTTTGTTCCATTTTCTCCGAAATAATTGAATAAATATTTGATTTTTGCACGCACCCTCCAGATTTAGGGATAATTTTGTGTTTGATAAGAATTATTGAGATTTTTTTTTGCCATAAAAAAAGGAAAAGGGACACAATTACTTTCGGTTCGTTTAATTTTCTAAATTTGGAAAAATAAAGTTATTTTAGGAGGGAAGTCAATTATTTTTCAGCTTGGGGTTTCGTTTTGTGGGGCATTCACATATGCGATTTCTATCGCGCGAATAATAAACTGCTACAGGCGAATCTATAAAGAAATTTCAAAGGTTACTTAACTTTAAAACACCTCCAAACAGCTCTTAAGTATGAAATCGTTATCTATAATCAATTTTCACATTTAAGTAACGTTACTTAACTTAAACGCCATCCACCGCGTTTAAAGGTTACTTAAAGGCATTTTAAAATGAATTTTGGAATATCAATTGTCATTTTTGAAGTTTCAAATTGTGAGTTTGTATTGTCTCTTGTGATATTTTGGAATTATTACAAAATGCAAAGAATTAAGAAACAGAAAATTTGTATAGATTAAAGTATGTGTACGCGCAAAGAAATTTCGTCCACGCTTCCCGCTTAGCCTTTGATGTGTTTGTATCGACACTTTCTTCCTCGTTGTTGGAAGAGAATCTGTGCATAAAATAATTCTGTTTTGTAGTGTATTATTGCAAGTTCTAAAATAAAAAAGTTTCCTTGTAGAAGGCATCCCAATTTTCAGATCCTTTTCTTTTATTTGTGGCGGTGGGTGTGGGTGTGTATTCGATAGCCATTTTATTTTTGATTTCACAAATAAAAAAATGTGTCTTCCAATTATTTACTGAAAGAAGGTGTCACAAAACAGCTGTGTTGTATAAAATGAAGCAGCATTTTTTTTGTACTAGATTTTCACATTCTTTTACGTTACGTGACACAACCATTGTTTAGTTAAGTACCAATGAAAAATCGATTATAGATACGAATTGAAGTTTCGTCGTTTAAAGCCAAATTAAATATTTAAGTATGCTTAACTAACTAACCTCTAAGATGCAGTTTAAGAAAATCTTATAGATACGGCTGCTAGTTTTTTAAATATCATTGAATGACCAAATAAATTGTAAACTAAGGCGAGGAACCCACTTGGGAATTTTTGTCGAGGCAACTCACTCAAAAATCGCGGTCGCCACAACTTATTATCATGCACTCACTTATGAACAAATAAAACACACTTTTTTTATGTGAGTGCACGCATTTGCAACAAGTGAATAGCAACGATTAGGAATTTTTTTTTTGATAGTTATTTTTTGTCAAATATTTAGATTGGTCACTTGGATAGCATTAACATTGGAGCCTTATAGTAACCGGTATATAAAAGAAAAATTATGAAGAAAGGTGTGTGAAAATCTCTACATCAATTGGACGGACTTGTTAGAAAAAGAAAAACACACTGTTTTTCGCACTCGTACAGTCGCTAGAGCCTTCAAAGATATTGAAAAACATAAAACTGCTTGGTTAGATTTTATAACCCCCTTTAGTTCAGAAGAGGTGTTCTTCTACGGTGGCAAAACCATTGCGTAAGCTTTTCTATCTGTCATACTCTTTGGGTATCTTTCAGAGCAAATGGAAAACAGCATTTGGCGAACCTTCATCCCTCTCCAATTACCAATCAATCGCACTAACGTGCCTTCCTTCCAAGTTTATGGAAACACTGATCAACAATCAGTAAAAAATATCTCGGAGAAAGAAAGCTCTTAAATGAATGACAGTACGGCTTTCGTATAGCTAAAGGTCCACTGGTGATCTGATGGCATATCTCACCGAAAAGTGAACCAATCCAATTTGTTTCCCTTGAACACCATCGAAATGTTCCCTGTCTTTCATTATTTTATCGCTTTTTCTATCGACATTACTCAAATAAAATAGCCAGTTGCATTGTTCCCCTCAAAAAAACAATTCCACCGTAATACTCTTGAAGCTTTGATTGCAGATCAGTTTAGTTTCTTGTGCCTAACTTCTGACGTACTGTCAAATATAGAGGTTCTTTCTATTTGCCGGGCCCACTTTTTCGTGTTCTATATCATCGTAATTTTTAATCTAAAACTCAAGTTCGATTTTTTTCCAAGTGCAGAACTTGCCCTATAGTATAACTATATAGCATTTCTCATTTTTATAAAAAATCTCAAGTTCACAACCCAGCTAACCACATCGTCCACAACAGTCAATCGTTTCCATGGTAGTACTATAGATTTCATATACAATGGTATTGCATACATTTCTGTGGCTGTTTTTTTTAAAGTATCGTGGATTTTATGCAACTTCCCGTTAAGTAACCTGCCACTTATAACCGGATGTACCCAATCCTTTTTTTTTACTTTTTTGAGTAGGCTTTAGGCTAGGACCGCACTTGCGATTTTTCGTTGAGGCGATTAAAAAGTCGTAGTCGCTACAAATTATTGTCATGCACGCACTTGTGATTTTTTTTTCGCGCGAATATTTAATCGCATAAAATAAAACACACTACTTTATATGTGAGTGCACGCATTTGCTACAAATAAGTAGCGACAGAAAAATCGCTTGAAAAAATGGAGCTTGTTTCATTTTTATAATCGCTACGATTTTAAAGTCGCATGTGCGTGCATTCTCATTTAACACCATGTGTCTTATTCTTTGCGGCTAAGAAATCGTGGATTAAAAATCACAAGTGCGTGCAACTAACAATTTCTTGTTGCAACTACGATTTTTAAGTCGTAGTAATTTAAATCGCAAGTGTGAGCATATCCATTTGAGTGCATTTCTTTCATTTTAACTTATGGCAATCGCATCGCGTGAAAAATGAAACAAATTGCGACCATTAAATCATCGCGATTTGTTGGTATCAAGTGCATCCATTCTCATTTAAGCTCATAAATTTTATTTTGGCGACTAAAAAACCGCCCGATTGAAATCGCAAGTGCGTTCCTAGCCTTAATTCCTAGCCTTAGGCTGAAAAACTTTTTTCTAAAAAATGTTTATTTTTTAAATTTTTTTTGAAAACACCATGCTCGATTTTTTTAAAACTTAAAAAAATAAAAGTTTTTTAACCCTAGAAAGGTAATCTTCGTCGATTAGACGAACATCATTTTTTCTTTTTAAAATTTCTCATAGATTCTTCATAGATCTTTAAGGAGAATAAAAAATCACAAATCTAAAAAAATAAAATGAAAAGTGTGTTTTTATTAAAAGAAAGGTTTGGTAAAAATAAATTATTAACATCTACAAGAATTTGTTAATAACTTTTCGAAAAAATTGCATTTAAATTTTACTTCGTCGATTCGACGAATGATTACCTTTAACGTACTAAAAAATATGATTACCTTTCTAGGGTTAATAAAAATTAGAAGATGTAAGAAAAAAATGTATTTTACCTAAAAATAACGGTACCCGCCCAAACAAATGTTAAAAAATGGTTTTCGAAAATCATATTTTTCTCGAAAACGGTTCTGAGAATTTTGATAAATTTTTTTTTTCTTTTGATTAGTTCTTACGATCTGTAATCAAATAAAAAAATTTTATATCAAGATATTACTGACTGTATCTGCCATAGAACCATTTTTTCAAATTTAGAATTTCTCATTATCAACATAACGGATTTTAATGAAATTTTTTGCAGAGAAGCATCTAAAAAGTTTAAAAAACATTGCATTTCAAAACTTAAAAAAAATTATTTTTGAGTTTTTGAAAAAAAAAATCTATTTTTTTCTTGGAAAATTCGATATCTCAGAAACGGCCTTAATATTTTTGTTTGTAAATTAAATTTTTATTTGAAAAATAATAAAAACTTTAAATTGGCGTATCAAAATTTTTTTGAACGGTTTTTTTCTAATAACATACATTTTTGAAATTCTTAGTCGTTTACATAAGAGCAAGTTCGTGCGACCCAATCGTGCATTTTATTTTTTTTTTTGACACACATAACAGACAGAACGGATTTAAATTAATTTTTGTATACCTTCTAAAAAGTCTTTAAAATATTGCATATTAAAACTTTAAAAAAAGAAAATTTTCAGATTTTTGAAAAAATTTAAATTTTTTCTTGGAGAACTCGATATCTCAAAATTGGGTCAATATTTTTTTTTAAATATAATTTTCATTATTCGCGAACTCATTAATATTCATTATTGTAAAAAAATTCTCTTAAATATGTTACGAGTATATTAGGAAAAAAAACTCATTAAAAAAAACACTACAAAGTTTAAAATATTTGGTCCAAGCTATGCGCTGTTTCTTGAAAATGGTGCCCAAGAAGGACATTTTATATTTTCGATGTTAACATGCGGTATGTCAAAAAACCCTGTTCGATTTCAGTGAAGGTAGGCTACCACATATGAACTCGGAGAACATTGGTATAAAAATGTATGTCCAGAAGAGGAATAAATAGGCAAAAGTATTTTGTACTATCTGACTCCCTCAAGCTTAAGTCACATCAAGAAAATAAAAGACTCGTCTTAAAATACTTGAAATATTAAATCGGGTAAAGCATTCCACATTCGTGCAGTGCGGTTGAAGAAAGTTCATCCGAGGCGCGAGTATTACAGTTGAATATTGGTTAAGGTGATGCGTGCATCTCGCTAGTTCAATAGAACATTGCTTAAAAAATACACTACAAATAATTTTCGAATGGACAGTAACCTCGTTATTTTCACTAAAGCAATCATATTTCCTTTTTAATCCAATACAATACAATGTAATAGCAAGGTCTAGCTTCTTTCTTTTTTCCAACGAAACAAAAACTCCCTTAAGTATCATCGAAATACCAGAACATTTGGTTTTTATTTTAACTTAAGTATCTGCCATTAGGAATGTCAAATGGCCAAACATTCAAAAATGCAATGTCAAACAAAAACTGACGCCACCAGGACCACATAGCCAACTACGCCGGACACAAGACAAGCCTCGAAAATCTTTGGTCCATTTAACCCAGAGTCTACCTCCACCATGTCCATGATGCCAAGGCATTTTGACGAATTTATTATGGAGATGAATGGCGCCCACCAAATGCGCAAAACCCTCAAGCCAAGTCAAAAATGATCCGCGCTACCCGCCGCCGATTTCGCTGCTGTGGCATTTCAATGGCAGTTCCGTGTCCACGTTGATTGATAATAAGTTATGCCCGTTTTTATCGCGTTTTGTCATCATCATCATCACAATTTAATATGATGGCCCCCTCTGATGCTGTCCAAAGTCTTGCAAATAAAATCAAAAGAAACAAAAAATCAACTCAACTGCAGGGAATTCTCGAAATTCCATAGGGCTCCAGCGTGGTCACATTTGCCCGTCTCTCATTCAGAATCCCCCATTCCGGTGGATATTAGCCGAAATTTTAATTACCAAACGAACACGATTAACTAGAAAAGCTTTCGTCCATCATCATCATCAGGAAGAGGTTTGGGTTGACATCTTTGTGGACCCAGTATGATGGCGACGAAGACGACGTCATCATCATCATGCTCAGGTATTCATGATGGCCAGTGGCTCATAAAAAGAGATGAACCAACGAAAAAACCAGGCAGCGCGAGTTAATTGATTGATTTATTTCTGAGAAGATACTTTTTGTGGGCTATGTAATATTTTTCTTGCGAAAAGGACTCCTGGACTTCTCTCTCTGGATGGCAAGCAAAGGATTGCTTTCGGTTCGCATAATTTCGCGTTTTAGAAATGTCCACGGGAATATATTTCGATTCTTTGGTGGTCAAATTTTAGGGAACCAGTCGAGGAGGTGGGAAGGGGGATGCAGTTTTCGACATGTATTCGGTTATGATTTTATGATGTTTTGGGTGGGTTTTGACAGACAGGCGTCAGTCAGTCAGGTGGAATCTGGTCGAAGGGACTTAGTTTGGTTTTGGAAACGAAAACAAAAAACAAACAAAAAAAAATGGCGACGAGACAAATTGTGAAGGATTTATCCTTTTTTTGCGGCGAAATGTTGAATTATTTAGGAAGTTGGTTTTGATATTTTTGTCAGAATTATATGACTACATTTCTGAAGTTATGAAATAAGTTTTACTTTTCAATTTTAATCGTTGTTTTTTTTTTAAGTGAAATTTTTTCTTGCCAAAACGTGATCGAATATTCAAGGTTCAAGTTGTCGTGAGAAAGTAAAGTGGATAAGCTTTGACTTATATAGAAATATGTAGATCATCAAAGCTACCAAACTTTTTCAGGAAGTGCTTGCAGTTGGCGAGGCCGCAAAATATCTTTCCACACGTGAACTATGGAATAAGAACATTGATATCTTCATAAATAGCCAGGCGGCAATCACAGCTATTTAGTCAATTGTCACGAAGTCAAAACTGGTTGCTCTTTGCCGTAGTGAATTAAGACTGCTAGGGGGGAAAAACAATTTCAGACACCCTTCGATGCGTCCCGGACACCGTCAAATTTATTGAAAAGAACAGACCAAAAATGGTCCATCACTTGAACTGAGCCAAAATGTACCAAATTGTGCCATTGGAACAGGAAAAAAATAGAATTCACCGGACCGCAAATGACAGATGATCAACAATTGACACCTGTCGGGCTTCAAGGAATCTTTGCCCAGACATATTAAAGAAAAACACAGTGGGAATCCACATGTGCAAAATGGGCAAGACTTATGCAGAGGGTGTCAAGACGAAGAGGTGGAACAAGGCTCATATAACTTCCTTTATGAATGCTCAGCCTAGACATAACTAAAAAAGATACTTTTTCGAAGAACTGGGCGACACGACCCATTTTTGCCACTAAAAAGCATCCTTAAATTCATTGAGAAATCAGGATGGTTCAGGAAATCACCTAAGACTTCCACTAAATCCTTTCTCTTACCCTTCCCATTTCTTCCACACACCCTGGGGAGCACAGTGGATCCATTGAGATCCTAGTGAGGTGATTCGGCTTGCCGCATCATCAGTCATCACCCCATAACCTAACCTATATAGAAATTATTGGAGTGTGGTAGGTTGATATTTTTCGATTGTGTTAAAAAAAATAATCAATTTGATTTTCAAAACTTTGAAAAATAGTTTGAAAATAAATTCATGGCACAACCCGCTTTAAGATATCTCAAAATCGATGTACTTCAGGTGATTTTCAACAGAAAGATTTAAAAACTTGCATTTTTAGGCTAAAGCGATGATGAAATCGAACTTATTAAGGTAGTTTTACATAGCTTAAGCCAGTTTTTCCAACTTAATCTTCAGTTTGTTTGATTAAAAATACCTTATTGACTGTAAATTTAGTCAAAGCTTAAAAAGTATCAAGATTCTTACGATTCTTTGGGTCTTGTGAATAAAAAAAAAAAGCTTTTTTGGAGGAAGTTAAGGCCAAATAGTCGTAGCTTTTACTAGCAGCTAAAGCTACAGATTTCTAGCTAAAGCTTTGTTTTATGTGAATAAGAAAATGCCAACGCTATAGCTTGTGTTAGAAAATTCTAGCTTAAGCTTCGTGTTACGGTAAAATTTGCCGTAACAAGAATCATTCTTTCGGTTCCCTATCCTAATTCCTTCTTACTTGCGACTACTTATAGGTAATATAAGGCAAGTTATGCATTCGGAAAAAAAAGCGTATCGAGATTTTGATCAAAGTTGACATTACGATGATAGCGAAGACTAAAAAAGTGGGTCTCGAAATTCTGTCTGTCTGTCTTTTGATGGCACACTAAACGGCTCGGCCGATTTTCTTTAAACTTGGTAGATAGTATTTTTATTTTTTGCCCCCCAGATGTTTTTTTTTCTATTTTTTTAAGACCGAAAATAACGGTAGGTACCTGCCATACGATTTATTTTCTAAATTAAAAAAATTTTATTATCAAAAACTGTCTCACTGTTCAAAAAATTTCATTAAGTTTGGCTAGGTTTTTGATTTTCTCTTTTTTTGCCAAAAGTTTTCCAGCAGTTTTAATATTATTGGGTATTCAAACTTTCCAACAAAAATGTTTTGGATTTAAAAAAAAAAATTCAATTTTTTTTTCAAAACTCAATATTTCAAAAACCCCATGCTCGATTTTTTTAAAGCTTAATAAATAAAAGTTTCTTAAAATAATCTACAAGATATGAGGAAAAAAAACTTTATTTTACCTAAAAGTAATGGTAACCTCCATACAAATGTTAAAAAATGGTTTTCGAAAATCGTATTTTTCTCGAAAACGGTTCCGAGAATTTTGCTTAAATTTGTTTCTTTTGATTAATTTTTAAGATCTATAATTTAATAAAAAAAAAATTTATATCAAGATATTACTGACTGTACCCCACCATCACTGAAAATGAAATCTAGGTATATATGATAAAAATCTAGGTTGATTTGACAAAAATTTTGTCAATATACGTCCAACAAAAAGTTTTATCAAATTGACAAAAATTATAGAATTTTGTTGAGGTAACAAAAAATATTTTGTTGTATCCACAAAATTATTTTGTTATGCTAACAGATAAATTTGTTGAAATAACAAAAATATTTTGTCAATATGAATTTACAAAATTAATTTGTCATATTAACAATTCTTTTGTTGTATTAACAATTTTTTTGTT
Source organism: Philhelius festivus (assembly GCA_963931855.1). Taxonomy (NCBI): domain Eukaryota; kingdom Metazoa; phylum Arthropoda; class Insecta; order Diptera; family Syrphidae; genus Philhelius; species Philhelius festivus. The sequence goes on along the minus strand of OZ007554.1, from coordinate 35,121,097 downwards.
AGTGTTATTGTTTTTTTATTATTATCGGATTAACAATTTTTTTTTGTTAAATTAACAAAATTGTTTTGTTAAATTAACAAAATTGTTTTGTTACATTAACAAAATATTTTGTTAAATTAACAAAAATTTCTTGTTTATTTTGTTAAATTAACAAAATATTTTGTCAATTCAACAAAATATTTTCTCAATTTTACAAATTTCTTTTGTTGAATCCACAAAAAACAAAATTAATTTTGTCAAAATAGTTTTTTTTTTTGGGATTTAAGTCCACAAAAAATGGCGTTTCGTCCCTACGATCTCACATGCAACCATCTGTGAGGGCGTATGGACAATACGCAATGTTTGTTAAGTTCAGTTAATCTTACATCGATTTTTTAACAAAAACCAAAAGGGAACTATATCATACACAAAAGAAATTTTTTGGTTTCTTTACAAAATAGTTTTATATATCTGATAATATTATTTTATCAATATTACAAATTAATTCAACCCCAAAACAAAATATTTGTCATTTTAACAAAAATGTTTTCATTTTTTGTTAAATTGACAAAAAAAAATTAACAAAAAATTTGTGATATTGACAAACATTTACAAAACAGATTTTTTGTAGATACAACCAAACATTTTGTTAACATCACAAAAAAGTGACAAAAATCTTTGTTTTATTTTGTTATATTGACAAAACTTGGTTTGTTAAACTGACAATATTATTTGTGGTGCATATTTTGTTAAACTGACAAAAAATCACGCTGGATTATAAAAATTTTGTGAAATCAGGAAAATCATTCTTTCGTATTGATAAAAATTTTATCAAAACTATAAAATTGTTTTGTTAAAGGTTAACAAAACGTTTTTGTCAATATTACTAGGAATTTATTTTCAGTGTAAAACGATTTTTTAAAATTTTGAATTTCTCAGTATCGGCATAACGAATTTCAATGAAATTTTTTTAGAGAGAAGCTTATAAATGTTTTAAAAACATTGCATTTCAAAACTTTAAGAAAAATATTTTTTTTTAAATTTTGAAATAAAAATCCATTTTTTTTTTGGAAAATTTAATTTTTATTCGAACAATAATAAAAACTTTAAATTGGCGTACCAAAATTTTTTCTTAAAAATGTTTTAAACATTTTGTATACAAAAGCTTATTTTTTTAAGAAACCACTACGAAGACTTATAATTTTTGTTCTTGCATAAACCAATATTTGCTTGAATCACATGGCATCCTATTTTTAACTCCATCTACTATAGAAGTTGTTTTAGTCATTTAAAAAATTAATTTTATGCTTATGAACTGTTTTTCTCTAATAACATTAATTTTTGAAATTCTTAGCCTCTTTCTATTACATAGGAGCAAGTTCGTGCGACCCAGTCGTGCATTTTATTATAAATACTTTTCTGGTGAAATTGCCAGTTACATCTGCTTACCCTTGAGCCCAACTTCAGAAGTATTGTCAAATTCAGAAATTCTTTCTTTAACCGCACTACACGAATGTGGGACGCTTTCCTTCCCATTGCGATGTTCGTACATTCAAAATCAATATGCTTCGGTATCTCCTTTTAAATCCTCACTAACTTTCCCAAACGCTGGTACTATTCTAATATTTTGTAGGGATAGTCAGAATCCCTTTAGTGCGGGCGGAATATGTACAAAATAAAGTTCTGTATGCGGGGTAAGAAATAATGACACTCAAGCCAAGCAAGTCCCTAAATACAAGACCCCAACTATCTCCATGCAAGAAGGAATATCAAATCACCTATTTAAAATGCCTCTTAATAATTTCTAGGTAAAAGTGAACAATATTAGAGTAATTTCAAGGAATTAAAGTCTCCATAAATATGAATTAGGTTCAGAGAAAGATTAACTTTGATTTATTTGTTTATCTTAAGTCAATTGAAAGCGTAGAAAGCTAATTACATTGAAGATAAATCCATCTGGCCATAGATAATAACATAACTCGACTGTGTGTGTAATACAGCCGGCAAAATACCCGAACCTGTTCCCTCTTTTATACAGCTTTTTTATACGAACATAAGATCAATTCCACGCAATCTTAATTGGCTGCTAATCAAGTTGTTAAAATTGAATTAAAAACGTCATACTAGCCACACGTAGCTGCTATAATCCCAGATTATAATAATCTCTTAACCTTCCTTTCTATTGCTTTCAAAATAAAATCGTATCCATATGGCGAACATAAATATCCCCCTGCGCTCAGCCTTTATAAATTTGCAAAAATGTGTTTATAAATGGCCGGTGTTGCCCTCTGCGTAGCGCATAGCTTTGTGGCAGGTACTGATGTTGAAACTATAAAGATAATAATCTCATAAAATCGGAGTCTTGAGGTCCCCTTCGCTGTCGAGAAAAGCGCCAAGATAAACTATATCTATAATTGTCGTGCCAAAGTTATGATTGTAAAGAATTATATTTGACTGCCGTTTGTGTGTGTGTTATTAAGTTCCAAAGAAGGTTCTCTTAAGGTGCCCCTTGGTGTAATTAAAGTGGCCAATTATAGCATGGAACCATACACAATAACTTTTCTTTAGTATTGTAACTCATTAAAATTGAATATTTTTGTAATTATTTCCATCGCTTATATCATAAAAAATTATTATAGTTTATTGTTCATGGCATGCAAGGGCATTTATTTTAACTAAGAATAACGTTTGGGTTGATGAGTTCATAGCCCACTTTTAGACCATAAGTTATTTATTAGTCCATGACTACTTCTTGCCTTTAAGAAGGTTATAATATTCCCTTGGAGACAAATTTGCCAGAGAAATTACGGATCAGAAATTATCTTCTTTACTAGGGGTCTTCACAATTTGTGGCGCATGGATATAACTCTTAGGGACATAATACCCAATTTGTATCGATGGTAATTGTGACCCAACTAAGTAAGACATAAAACCCAAATCGAATTTTGGACTTATGTATTACCTAAGTGAGTTATGTCCGGCTTTGAGCCTTAGGCAAGTGGCAATATCAACAGGTTTTGGACGTAAATAGCTTTGGTGGCCGCCCTTCTTGAGTTATCAGGATAAATGACTGCAAGCAATTCTGAAAAAGTCATGGATCTCAACTTATAAACATGATGGCGTTAATCCACGTCATCTAGGTAAGCTGATTAGAAAAAGGTCTTGAAGCTCTTGAATGTAGACTTTTCAATGCATCTCAAGATTATTTTTTAAATTCGCTTCTCATAGCTCCTCGAAGCTTTGCCTCAAACTACCACGAATGAAAGCCAACCAATGCGATAAAGCATTTCTCTGCATTTCAGCTGGTTCATTTATTTGTTCGGAAATTAAAGTTAAGCGACTTGCATTTTAACCCTAAGTGTACAATTAATAGAGCCGTTCTTCATAAGAATGTGACGATGAACGAAGCACGTTCTTGAGTAGGCACATCTTCTATATGAATTGCTGCCTGGCTGTCCATTTTTGAAGTGGAAAGACGTCTGCCTTAAAAAGACTTATTATTCTATTGATTTTTAGCTTACCTTCCGTGATAGATAAAGGTTCACTGTAGACATCATCGCCGTAATTTTTCTGCTTCAAAACCTCCTTAGCTGCACAGGATAAAGATGACCTTCGTCTGACGTAAGTGGACGAAGAACTCTGTCGGCAAGATATGGGACTGGACTGCTCCTGTATGATACAAAATTCAAAATAAATTCCTCTAGATTTGAGAGTCTTAAAGACACAAAATTCCTTGGACGTCCCAATATTCAGGATGAAAGTGAATTTGCCTAAAATTTTCGTGACTTAAGATGAGAAAGGGTACCTACTGCCTCTTGCGAGAAATTGACATACTCGTATCCTTTATGAATATCTCTTATCATAAAAAGTGCTGCTCATCAACTGTTCGAAATAGGCAGAAATAGTAGGTTCCCTTCATTCCTGGTAACACGAACCAAGGAACGGTTGAGAGTTGTAAGTCACCAGGTCCTGGTTCTCATCGAGCTATTGCAGCACCAAATTTAATTTAATTCAAGTTTAGGCAGTCAATCTGTGGTACTGCTAGTGTCAGGAATATTCACACGTGTGTTAAGTGAAATCACAGAAATAATTCAACGGAAAGTTAGTAACGGGGCCACGAGTTATTGACTAGGTGTTAACCAAAGCAAAAATGAACTGATGCTATTTACAACCAAAATTAAGATACAGCCCTTCGCTTTATATCGACTCAACTGTCAAACACTTTTTCTCTCTTCCAACTGTGGTGCGATCGATCCTCACGTATGATTCGATTGTATAGTGGTCCGCTCTTACCAAAGCTTATAAAATCGATAAAGTTAAGAAGGTACAAAGATCTGCTAACGTTGGCACCACAAGGGCTTTTGTCCAACTGATGCCTTTAGCGTTATTCTGAAACCTTACTTTATTTACACATTAAGTATGTAGTATCTTGCAGTACATTAAGACTAAATGAATCAAACTCTTGGATTGCCAAACCTTATGACTAGAACAATATTAAGGAGTTGATTGTTTTCGACTCCCACTGACTAATGTCCTAAATTGGAAGTAAGGAAAGATTTGAAGGTTATATCCCATTAAGAAAAACTGGGATGATGACGTCGTGACGAAAAACTTCGACAAAATTATTTTTACTGATGGCTGTTTTTTTAAGCTGCATTACTGGCGTGCAAGGTACTCAAAGAAGATCCAAACCAGAACCGGAATGCGGCTATTATATCAATGACAGTCAGACGGCTGTTAAAGCCATTAATTATATTACATCATACTCAAAATTGGTCCAGCAAAGCCGGGATGGACTTCCTAGCGTAAATAATAACCCTCTTATTTGGGTTCCAGATCATTGGGGCATTGATGGAAATCAACGGGTAAACAAGCTGGCCAGGCAAGAATCAGCCCTTCATATCTTACGTGCGGAAAGAGTCAACATTCCGCTCGGAGTTGTGAAGGGCAATATTCTTTCAATTTTTCTTAGCTAATCAAACCGTAGATGGAGCAGTTTAAGTAACTACATACACTATATCTGCAAAGATTTGGTCCACCAATAATAAGTCCCGAACACTTGATCTGGTATGCAGACCCAGGCAAGACATAGCCAGGATCGTAGCTACTTGTAGCGGACAATGGTCAATAGAAGAGCACGCAGCGAAGCTAGGTATTCCTCACAACACTCACTGTCATAGCTGTGGGGACCAGTGGGAAAATGAAACAGTCCTCCACTTCCTCTGAAAATTCCCTGCTCTGGCCAAATTTAGAGCATAATCATTAGAAAGAGCATTTTTTGACGACACTGACGAACTTTCAGAAATGAAGTTCAAAGAGTTTATCTCTTTTTTCAAAGCGACGAAATGGCTCATGAATTTGTTTGACTTCTTAGATCGCGAGATATCGGACTGAGGGCTTTGACGGAGGCCTACGATGTGTGGCTCGGATAATCACTCAATCGGATTGGTTACTTTCTCAGTACTAGTCAATAAGCTGCCTAGCTTGGCACAGTGTAGATGGTGTCGGATCAAAATGTTAAACTTACAGATCAGCGACATTGTCACATGATTACGAGTTACATATGAACAAATGCCTCATAAAGGACAAGATGGTAAATTTCTCCCTGGATGTTGGGCTTTAGGTCTTGTAGGATCTCTCGAAAGTTGACATAATCGCAGAATTCAAAAATAAAAAACACAGAAACAATCACAAGGGCCCAATCCAAATCACCACTTATTGAAATGGGGCGTTCTGGAAAGTGTTATCTCAAAACAGTCGCGTTCGGAGAGTTCCTGTTCATCAACACACAATGCCAAAGACATAAAGTCCATGGGCAGATGCATGTTTCTGTACAGAACTTCGCCTATAGCCGTGAGGATTAACAAATTGAATCTCTCTCAATGTTCTCAGATGATCTGATGGGCCGAGGGAGTCCAGTTTTTCTTCACCATGCCCACGATTTGTCCGAATGCTGTTACTGATGTATCAATCGATTAAAATTCCGAAATGGGACCAAACGAGCCTACATTGAAGAGATTTCGGAAGGCACCTCAGATTGCGATCACAGAACTTACTCACTGTTCGAAAGCATTATGGCAACTGAATAAGAAGGAAAGAAATTTTGAAAAGGGAATTTATTATATGAGAATAGGGCACCTATAAAATAATGGAAATATTTCTTCGCAACCTGCGCCCAAAACAACACAGACTCTTGAATTTAAGTTTTTAGTATAGCTTAAAGCTCACTTCAAACTTTTGTAAACCTGTCTCTATTATGCTCAGCCAATTACAACTTTGAACCATTCGTACAAGCGTGCTGTTGAGTCCGAAGGGCTAATGACCTCTTGATGACAAGAGATACTCTGGAGGATTTTTCGTATCCTGCAAGAGGCAGAACCAGTACAGCCATGATAATCATTTCTGCATCGGTATAGAATATAACTCAGACCTTCTGAGTTCAAACTACTGAATTTTATAGATAATTATTTAATAAGTACAAAAGAGATTTCATGGTCTACAGCCACCTTATTTTCAGAAGTTTCCATGGCGGGCCACAAGAGTCCATAGTAGGTCCATTTCTTTTGATAGAATAGTATATGTCAGTTATGAACGCTTTCAATGTTATTCCTATCGGAACTTGTGGTTCGAAATCTTTTTTTAACCTCTAAATATTCTTAAGTAATCCAAAAAGCTGCCAAAATACCGACTTATCAACTTCATTAGACGAACATAGTATTTGAAAAGATCTAAACAAAAATAAAAACATTTGTATACAAAATAAAAAATAAATATTCAACGATTTACTTGCGCACATAAATTATACCCGATAAATCGAATTATCTGAACATTTATGCTTTTTCAATTATCTATATATTATATATACTAGAATAAATAGTTCCAACATTTTTGTGGATTTAATTAATTAAGTTTATTCAATTTATGTTAACGATGTGGAACTCTGTTTGAAGTCAACTCACTGATAAGATAAAATCAATCAAAATACTCATTTAATTTTCTCATACTCGAATACTACATCCACTCAGTTGGTTACCACCCTAAATTATGGAAGGGTTGAACAGCATCGCATAGTTCGACGCGCCAACTGATACGGTACGGACGGATATAACTCCCTCTCTCTCTTGGTCAATTTTATTAATCGTATACATCCACAAAGGAGAAAAAATAAATAAAAATGTAATTCACTTACTTTTGCTGAATTATTTTTTTCAAAAAAAAAACAGAAAAAACTTCAATCCAGCATATTGTGCGGGTCCACACCCGTCCGTACCATAATGCCTTGAAATCGACGCGTTACACAGTTCCACTCAACTTTGGCAAATGAAATGAAATGTGCTCGCTGTCGAACATATTTTTTATGCCATTTAACTTTTTCGCATTAAACTGATTAAATTGATTAATTTACTGTAGATACATTTACGTAGATATACAGATATTGTTGTTGAGAAGTATCTATAGGTTATTCCTGCAGGCACGATACGATATGGCATACAGATCCTCCAGACTGAAGAGTGAAGACCGATTGACTGACTGCACACAGAGCAAAAGGGTTGTAGATACTTTTTTTTATTTAATTTTATAACTTGTAGAGGAACATTACATCATTTGAAGTACGCAGACTACTGAGCAGCATAACCTCGCGAGATCTTCTTCCTCTCGTTTTTAGCGAAATTGAAGGGAAGTTGCACGAGACGCGTAATAAAAAGGGTTGCACACGAAAGTGATTGACAAAATAAACATTATTTCGTGAAACGTATGACGGATTACTCCACATGCTCATCAGAGACAGTAACGTTACATTCGTCATCCATTTGGTGAAGATACTTACTGCGAAAAAGGGGGTATAGTCGTTTGTGATAATGTATCAAATCTTTTTGGTTTTTTTTTTAGTTTTTTTAGGTGAAGCTACACTTAGTACTTGTTTTTGAAGAAGAAAAAATAAAATCAAAATCATGTTATCCTCACATTTATCCTTTTTTCTACGTCTGACAGGGGACATGGTCTAATGTTTCATACTTAAACAAAATATTTTGCGTGTGATGAGACATATGGCATAGAAGGATGACTGGCAGGCCCTGGGCAATTGATAGAAACTGAATTTTTTTTGCAGATATTGACAAGAATCTCGGTGCTGAAAAACAGCAAAATCAATGTCAATATTTTTGATTTGTAAATATCCTTACCGGTGGTATACGGTAAAAGGAAAACTTGGGTCTAACGTGAACTACGTTCCGTGTAGCCCTTTACGTTTACACATTCCGTGTATATTGTATTTAAGATACTCTTTACATTGGGAATATTGCGTTCTTAATAAAAAAAAAAGTGTGAGTGCCAGGACTCACGGTTAAGATGTGTAAACATCAACGTTCGTCCGAGTGCCAAATTTTTGTTATCGAACGTACTCAATAAACATACAATGCAATCGTACTATTTAGTTTGTGACTTTAGATATGTATATACATAATATATTCAAATGGAAGCCAATTTTTTTCCCACAATTTAACCCTTTCACTTGTACTTAAATCTAAAAATATCTCTACATATGTAGCTTTACACATAGAAACTATAGATATCTATGATTATTCCTTATTAAAAAACAGAGCCTTTTAGTCAAAACACAAACCTTTTAGTTGCTCGAGCCAAGCAGTTGTGAACTGCCGTGTCTGCACTTATTCATTTCACACAACCCAAAAACCTTATCGACAATATGCTTCGATGAAGTAGTTCGTGGCGTGTGTTAGGAGTAAGTAGACTCCGCTGCGTAACGTAAAGTTTGTTTGACTTATGTTTAAACAGGGATGTTGCTTTTTGCACTTACATATATTCAAACAGGGATGTTATCTGATAGAAAATAGACTGTTTTTACACGAATCCGATTTTAATCTCTGTTTCTCTTTTGGCTTAATTTCGAGTACATCAGTGCTTTTAAACACAGCGATTTTTAATGTAAGTTAACTTTGTTCATGCAAAAAGGAGACATCTTTTCACACTCCTTACTCTACTCAGTTAAGTGAATTTCACTGAGCGAACGCCAAATATAAAAAAAGAAAACCACAAAGAAGAATGAACGATAACTACGCCTTTTTCTCAACCTCAGCAATTGCGTTCAAAGCTAGATATACATTGTTCAAATGCATGACAAGCACGCGTGTAAGTATATTATTGAAAAAGTCACACATATAGATCGGATGTAGGCTTAAAGAAAAATCCAAATCCTTTCAATCTAGCGTACTGCATAGAAATATTGTATATGCAAGATTGATGATTGATCATGCATTTATTGGTTCATTTGCGTATAGTACGTCGAAGAGATGAGAACACAGCATAATAAGCACTGATTAAAATATTAAAACACCAAACGAAAATTATATGATGAAATGGACAGACAAAATAAAACAAATTACTCGGATAAAATTACAAAAATCCCACAGAAATTCGTAAAAACAAAATTTTGCTGAAAAAAAAAACCACAAAGGGCAACGTTCTCTCGCCACTGAAATAATAGACTTGTCCGTGATTTTCATGCATTTGAACAATGTATATCTGGCTTAACGCCGCCAACAAATATACTTGTCATGCAGCGAAAATGTCAAAACTTTTTTTTGAAAAAACCGCTAGATGGAGCGTTCACCTTATCAAAATCAAACCGATCCCTTAACTTTTTGTTTTAGGTTTCTGTACTTTATCTTTCTCCCTCTGTCAGAGATTTACAAACCAATTGACATCATTCCCACCTTGTAATGGAATTATAAGTGGCAAAAACTAATTTTTTTAATCCATTGAAGTCGTAGTCATCATCCAGTTCATGGCTTGACAGATGGAGAACGATCTATATTTTGATATAGTGAATGCCAAAAGTATACTTTGATATAATAAAGAATATTTAATTCGATAATTAAAATAATTATATGGTATATGACAGATATAGAGGACAAATTAAATTTTGACGTATCGAGAATATTTCGTTGTAGATGTCAACTGATTGCCCTGAACAACATTTTAAATGGTTTTTGGAACATTTTTTTAAGTTTTTGATTTTTTCGTAAACGGTACAACCGAATTTGATCGTTTTTTTTATGCTAAAGCTCCTCAAAAGTTTGAGTACCTATTATTTTTTTTGTATTTAGAAACAAAATTCCAAATTTTTTCTAGAAAGACAAAGATGCAAAATTTTAGTCGAATAAGTACGATATTAAAGCTGTTTTACAATGAAACTTGGTTAAAACGACGATTTTGCAAATACATAAGAGCAAGTTCGTGCGACCCAATCGTATACATTTTATTTAATGTCAATTCTGAAAATACATTTTTGGGAGCATAAAATAAAATTTAATTGTCCATCACTAACGTGAACTGGATTTGTTTAAAAAACATTGAATGAACACACTATGAAATCTTTCGTTAATGGATTGAATTTAGTTCTAGCCACCAATGGAAAGTAATAAAATCGAGATTGCAGTACTCAAAGTTTCCAATAGGCGCGTTTTATTGTTAATCTATATCTAGCGCAGTAATACAAGCACCAAAAAAACGCTTTATTCACTCTTTAACTCACTCTTCCTTCCTACTTGTTGAATTAACTTACACGGATGTGTTCGAAAGATCTGTATCTCGTCTTAAGGTGGAGTTGAAATATTCATGAAAATGCAGATCGAGTTGATTTAGAGTTTTTCTTACTGTTAAATTTGATTTAGAACTTACAAAAGTGCGAAAATATATATTTTTTCTACAATCTACTCAAAATGTTCTCACATATATGTATTGGAGTATTGGAGAAAAAAACATTGTACTCAATAAAATAATATTGGCGCAAAATTTTAAACAGCCTCTTATTAAGGTAGTAGTATTATACTTCTTATATATTTCCTAACTTTAAAGTAGTTTTCTAACTTTAAATATTTTTTAACTAATATCATCCTAAGGCTAGGAGCGCACATTCAATTTTTAGTTGCACAACTGTTTGGATACTTATAGAAAACAGATGACCAATTTGGTTGAATGTCCGCGCAGGTGCATATAATTATATGTTACACAAAATAGCGAACTCATTTTAGGCAATCGTTTTGTTTGTGTCAAAACACATTTGAAAAAATATTTGTTCTGTAAATTTCGGAGCGATCACACTTTGGATTAGTAACGGCAAAGTATAACAAAATAAATACCAACGAACATACCCTCAAGTATGCCACATATACTTTTTCGAACACCACCTAAACACCTCCTACATTTCAACATCCGAAACTCTATCTTCACTAAATTATCCATTTCAATTAGTAGCTTATTTTTATTCACTAATCGTTTGTTGTTGTTTTCAATGTTAAATTTTGATATGTAGTGTATTCACTAACCAATAAAACACGGCTAATGTAAACACGATGTCGTAAGTTCGCAATATTTCCAATGTAAACATGGTGTTAAATGCAATCGTCGGTAAGGTAGGTTGCTACACAGAACGTGTAACCGTAACGTGTAACCGTAACGGGTTACAAGTTTTACCCACGTTTTGGATTCACTCTACCGCCGGGAAAGATGTTTACACATCAAAAATATTGTTTACATTGGAAACTTTGAGGCGCTTCAAAAAAAGTTCCCCTAAGGTGTACGGATTTTAGTACTTTCCATTGAAAATTAGAACTATGGACCTTGTGATTAAAAAAAAGCTAAAGCTAAAACTTGGATTTTTAGTGAATAACAATAAGCTCAAGCTAGCTAGTTAATAAAAAAAAATTAAATTTGGTGGTGCAACAGCTCGGAGTGAACCAGGACCTAGTGACTTACAACTCTCAACCATTCCTGTGTGCGTGTAACCAGAATCAGAGGGGACCTACAATTTTCTGCCGATTCCGAACGGCTAGTAAGCAGCACTTTCCATGAAAAGAATACTCTTGGAGAATTTGTCAATTTCTCGCAAGAGGCAGTACACCCCTGAAAAAAACTGTCTTGCAGCGGCTGAGAATCGAACTCGAGACCTTCCGCATGACAGTCCAACGCACTAGCCATTATGCCAAGGGGTACTAAGCTTGTTAATAGCTATTTTAAAATAGTTAACGCTAAATTCATTTAGTTTTAGTTTTTTTCCAAGCCTAAGCTGCTATTTGTGTGCATAAAAATAGCTTTAACTATAATATTGTGATGCTTTTTCTTCGTGGCTGAGGTAAAACTCGTCGGTGTCCAGGGTTCTTCCCAAAGAAGCAAAAAACTTGGGTTTGGAGGGTCTAAAGCTCCGAATGAAATAATGTTATTTTTATACTCCAAATCTTTCAATTAATTTATTTCGTGGCTTCGTATTCATAACATGGTATTTCATATACTTTTATTAACAATATTTATTTTCTTAAAATAAATCACACGGTATTTCATATAATACAGTATTCATAAGCCTAAATAACTAACACGGTATTTCATATATTGTGTCCCTAGCACGCAACCTAGGGAAATTAAACGGGTGGAACTCTAAAAAGAGAACCTGTCCAGTGAGCTACTTTGAAGAGGATATCAGAGGAAAGAAACGGGTTGGTTTAGTATTTAATACTACTCTTAATAATAATAATAATAATAATAATAATAATAATAATAATAATAATAATAATAATAATAATAATAATAATAATAATAATAATAATAATAATAATAATAATAATAATAATAATAATAATAATAATAATAATAATAATAATAATAATAATAATAATAATAATAATAATAATAATAATAATAATAATAATAATAATAATAATAATAATAATAATAATAATAATAATAATAATAATAATAATAATAATAATAATAATAATAATATAATAATAATAATTTTTTTTTTTTTTTTTTTTTTTTTTTTTTTTTTTTTTTTTTTTTTTTTTTCCTTTAAGGGAAGTGGGAGAAATGCTTGATGCACCATAAGGAGGCCTTTTTGGCGTTGACCCATTGACCATCCCCGTGTGTCGGACTCGTCCAAACCGACTAAAACTCCTCTAAAAACCCTTATTGGCGTCTGACCTACCCCCCCGGGACCGCTTTGTGCATTACTTCAGGGGGGTTGTCATGTTTCCCTTTCAGGATCAACTTACGGGCTCAACTGTTTCCCGATCATTTTCTTCTTCTCTTTTTTTACTTCTGAGAATGTGTTCTATGTATCTGCCGATATTTTGCCAGTTTTGTTTGCTTTCTAGCATCTTCTCTACTATGTTGTCTGGAGTGATAACACCCACGTTGTTTTGCAAGTTTAGGCGGGAGGAATTCCATCTACTACAGGAAAAGAAGGTATGGTTTACGTCATCTTCTGCAGAATCCCCGTACTGGCAAGCTGGACTTTCCTTTTTGCCGATCTTATGGAGGAAGGCGTTGAAATAACCGTGTCCGGTGAGTAGCTGGGTGATGTAGTAATTAACCTCCCCGTGTTTCCGGTCATTCCACTCAGCCACGTTCCTGATCAGCCTTGCTGTCCATCTTCCTCTAGTTTCTGAGTTCCAGCGTTCTTGCCACTTCTGATTTGTAAGCTCTTTTGCTTCCTTAGATGCCGCTTCCGTTCCAATTTCCGTCTTTTTGTCGTGTACGTACTTCCTTTCAGCCGCTAGAAGATCGATGGGAGTCACTCCTGCGATTAAAAGGACGGCTGGTTCCGACACCGTTCGGTAAGAACTTGCTACTCGTAGAGCTCCTCGCTTCTGTACAGCTGCCATCTGCTTTCGATATTTCTCCTGCCGAAGTGCATCTGCCCAAATCTCGCATCCATAGAGAAGAATGGCATGCGTGATTGACATCAGAAGCCTACGCTTGCTAGCTGTTGGACCTCCTACATTCGCCATTAGTCTACTCAGTGACGTTGTAACTTTTGACGCCTTTTCTGTTGCTGACTTTATCTGTTGCCAGAAGGTGAGTTTCGTATTTAATGTTATTCCCAGATACTTGACTGCCTCCTTGCTTTTTATGACTTCAGAGCCGATTTGGAAGTCGATTAAAGTTGGGATCCTCTTCTGTGTCAGAAGGACAATCTCGGTTTTTTCGGTAGCCAGGCTCAGACAATGTTCTTTCATCCAGAAATTTACTCGTCTCATGACCTGGTTCAGCTTCCGTTGTGCGTTTTCGCTGTCTTTTGCCGTTATTACCGCGGCAATATCATCTGCATACCCTACCAAGAAAGTATCTTCCGGCAATTCCATGCGAAGGATTCCATCGTAGGAGATGTTCCAGAGATCAGGTCCGAGGATTGAACCCTGCGCTGCTCCGGATGTGATTTGCTTCCTTCGTGGGCCTTCTGTGGTCTCATAGATCAGCTCGCGATCCCGAAGATAGTTCTTCACTATTTTTAAGAGATAAGCTGGAATTTTGAAAGTATTTTCAAGAGCATTCAGCATATCACTCCACTTAGCTGAGTTAAAGGCATTTTTGACATCCAGAGTTGCTAGCAATACGATCTGTCTTGAGTAGTGGTTTCCCTGTTGGGCGGTTTGGGTAGCCTTTATTACTTCCTCAATAGCTCCGATCGTTGAGCGGCCTTTTCTGAAGCCATATTGCCTTTCTGATAAGTCTCCAGCTGCTTGTACTGCAGCGGTGAGTCTCGGTCTTAACATTTTCTCCAGAAGTTTTCCTGTCGTGTCTAGCATACACAGCGGTCTATACGCGGATGGGGAATCTGGGTCTCCTTTTCCCTTGCTGATTAGTACCAAACGTTGTGTTTTCCAGTTTTTGAGGAAAACTCCTTCCTCCAGACAGCTATTGTACATGTTTAGCAGGAGCTGAGGGCATACTCGAGCGGTCACTTTCAGTGCTTCCGTAGGAATTCCATCAGGTCCAGGGGCTCTTTTGTTTTGAAGGGATTTCACAGCTAGAAACAACTCTTCTTCACTAAAAGGCAGTATTTCCTGTCGTTGGGCCAGTATGGTGTCGGGGGGCCGGACAGGGTGAGTTGGGAAGAGTGTGTCCACTATGTGCTTCATCTTTTCATCGTTTAGCATAGGAGTGGTCATCTTGGCTCCAAGTTTCCTCATGACAATCTTGTAACCTAGTCCCCAGGGGTCGCTGTTGACTTCGCGGCGAAGATCCTCCCATTTCTGTTTTTTGCTCAGATTTATGGCCTTTTTGAGCTCGGATTTTTTGCTTCGGAACTCCGCTAGATCTCCTTCGGTTTGCGTGGTATGTCTTCTTCTTCCCCTAGTGACTTTACGTCTAAGTTGCAGGCATCTTTTTCGGAGCTCGGCTATCTCTTCTGTCCACCAGTAGACAGGGTCCCTGTTCCTATTTCGGTTGGTCTTTCGGGGCATCGAGACATCACATGCGAGTCGGATGAGTTGAATGGTGGCTTCAGCCTTTATTTCCGCAGATCCTTCTACTCCTAAAACAGCTGCTTTTTCTTCTTCGATCACAGAGGTGAAAAGCTCTTCGTTGAGTCTATTCACATTCCATCTAGGGGTATACACCTGGTTCCGATAGGGAGATCGTTGTGTACTCTGTAGTTCAAAGAAGATGTACTGGTGGTCACTGCCTGTGTAGTCTTCTATGACTCTCCAATTTTGAATTTTAGCGGATGTAGATGCTGTCGCCAGGGTTATATCCGGGATAGTTCCTTCGCAGCCAGGTCTCCTGAAAGTGCACGAGTCTCCTACATTGGCTACCATTAAGCCACGTCGTGCCGCCATTTCGAGTATTTGCTTTCCTCGTGAATCTGTGGTTCGCATTCCCCACTCCTGGGCTCTGGCATTAAAATCTCCTGCTACCAGGATCTCGCCCTCAATATTTGCCATAAAGTCCTCCAGGTCTTCCAATTTTTTTCTAAACTCATCGATCCGATCGTTTGGGCTAAGATAAGTGCTTATTATAGTGAGCCCTTCGCATTTAACCCACACAAAACCTTGTTCTGCTCCATGACTTTTGATGGGGACTTTCTTCATGTCTGGGATCCATATAGCAGCAGTTCCTAACAAGTCGGCAATCCAGTTGGGTCCTTCTTTGTCCTTGTATTGTTCACTGATGATAATTACATCAGCTTGTAGGTCTCCTTTGATTTTGGCCAGTAGATTGTCGGCTGTTTGACTTCTGTGGAGGTTTCCTTGTAGTATTCTGGTCATTGTGATATACTCTTCTTCGCTTTTTCAAGTGCTTCTCGAAACACTTGACATTTACCGGATCCGGGCACATGGTCCAGAGCTGCTTGTGAGGATTTTAGGTCCGCACATAATAATAATAATAATAATAATAATAATAATAATAATAATAATAATAATAATAATAATAATAATAATAATAATAATAATAATAATAATAATTTTTTTTTTTTTTTTTTTTTTTTTTTTTTTTTTTCCTTTAAGGGAAGTGGGAGAAATGCTTGATGCACCATAAGGAGGCCTTTTTGGCGTTGACCCATTGACCATCCCCGTGTGTCGGACTCGTCCAAACCGACTAAAACTCCTCTAAAAACCCTTATTGGCGTCTGACCTACCCCCCCGGGACCGCTTTGTGCATTACTTCAGGGGGGTTGTCATGTTTCCCTTTCAGGATCAACTTACGGGCTCAACTGTTTCCCGATCATTTTCTTCTTCTCTTTTTTTACTTCTGAGAATGTGTTCTATGTATCTGCCGATATTTTGCCAGTTTTGTTTGCTTTCTAGCATCTTCTCTACTATGTTGTCTGGAGTGATAACACCCACGTTGTTTTGCAAGTTTAGGCGGGAGGAATTCCATCTACTACAGGAAAAGAAGGTATGGTTTACGTCATCTTCTGCAGAATCCCCGTACTGGCAAGCTGGACTTTCCTTTTTGCCGATCTTATGGAGGAAGGCGTTGAAATAACCGTGTCCGGTGAGTAGCTGGGTGATGTAGTAATTAACCTCCCCGTGTATCCGGTCATTCCACTCAGCCACGTTCCTGATCAGCCTTGCTGTCCATCTTCCTCTAGTTTCTGAGTTCCAGCGTTCTTGCCACTTCTGATTTGTAAGCTCTTTTGCTTCCTTAGATGCCGCTTCCGTTCCAATTTCCGTCTTTTTGTCGTGTACGTACTTCCTTTCAGCCACTAGAAGATCGATGGGAGTCACTCCTGCGATTAAAAGGACGGCTGGTTCCGACACCGTTCGGTAAGAACTTGCTACTCGTAGAGCTCCTCGCTTCTGTACAGCTGCCATCTGCTTTCGATATTTCTCCTGCCGAAGTGCATCTGCCCAAATCTCGCATCCATAGAGAAGAATGGCATGCGTGATTGACATCAGAAGCCTACGCTTGCTAGCTGTTGGACCTCCTACATTCGCCATTAGTCTACTCAGTGACGTTGTAACTTTTGACGCCTTTTCTGTTGCTGACTTTATCTGTTGCCAGAAAGTGAGTTTCGTATTTAATGTTATTCCCAGATACTTGACTGCCTCCTTGCTTTTTATGACTTCAGAGCCGATTTGGAAGTCGATTAAAGTTGGGATCCTCTTCTGTGTCAGAAGGACAATCTCGGTTTTTTCGGTAGCCAGGCTCAGACAATGTTCTTTCATCCAGAAATTTACTCGTCTCATGACCTGGTTCAGCTTCCGTTGTGCGTTTTCGCTGTCTTTTGCCGTTATTACCGCGGCAATATCATCTGCATACCCTACCAAGAAAGTATCTTCCGGCAATTCCATGCGAAGGATTCCATCGTAGGAGATGTTCCAGAGATCAGGTCCGAGGATTGAACCCTGCGCTGCTCCGGATGTGATTTGCTTCCTTCGTGGGCCTTCTGTGGTCTCATAGATCAGCTCGCGATCCCGAAGATAGTTCTTCACTATTTTTAAGAGATAAGCTGGAATTTTGAAAGTATTTTCAAGAGCATTCAGCATATCACTCCACTTAGCTGAGTTAAAGGCATTTTTGACATCCAGAGTTGCTAGCAATACGATCTGTCTTGAGTAGTGGTTTCCCTGTTGGGCGGTTTGGGTAGCCTTTATTACTTCCTCAATAGCTCCGATCGTTGAGCGGCCTTTTCTGAAGCCATATTGCCTTTCTGATAAGTCTCCAGCTGCTTGTACTGCAGCGGTGAGTCTCGGTCTTAACATTTTCTCCAGAAGTTTTCCTGTCGTGTCTAGCATACACAGCGGTCTATACGCGGATGGGGAATCTGGGTCTCCTTTTCCCTTGCTGATTAGTACCAAACGTTGTGTTTTCCAGTTTTTGAGGAAAACTCCTTCCTCCAGACAGCTATTGTACATGTTTAGCAGGAGCTGAGGGCATACTCGAGCGGTCACTTTCAGTGCTTCCGTAGGAATTCCATCAGGTCCAGGGGCTCTTTTGTTTTGAAGGGATTTCACAGCTAGAAACAACTCTTCTTCACTAAAAGGCAGTATTTCCTGTCGTTGGGCCAGTATGGTGTCGGGGGGCCGGACAGGGTGAGTTGGGAAGAGTGTGTCCACTATGTGCTTCATCTTTTCATCGTTTAGCATAGGAGTGGTCATCTTGGCTCCAAGTTTCCTCATGACAATCTTGTAACCTAGTCCCCAGGGGTCGCTGTTGACTTCGCGGCGAAGATCCTCCCATTTCTGTTTTTTGCTCAGATTTATGGCCTTTTTGAGCTCGGATTTTTTGCTTCGGAACTCCGCTAGATCTCCTTCGGTTTGCGTGGTATGTCTTCTTCTTCCCCTAGTGACTTTACGTCTAAGTTGCAGGCATCTTTTTCGGAGCTCGGCTATCTCTTCTGTCCACCAGTAGACAGGGTCCCTGTTCCTATTTCGGTTGGTCTTTCGGGGCATCGAGACATCACATGCGAGTCGGATGAGTTGAATGGTGGCTTCAGCCTTTATTTCCGCAGATCCTTCTACTCCTAAAACAGCTGCTTTTTCTTCTTCGATCACAGAGGTGAAAAGCTCTTCGTTGAGTCTATTCACATTCCATCTAGGGGTATACACCTGGTTCCGATAGGGAGATCGTTGTGTACTCTGTAGTTCAAAGAAGATGTACTGGTGGTCACTGCCTGTGTAGTCTTCTATGACTCTCCAATTTTGAATTTTAGCGGATGTAGATGCTGTCGCCAGGGTTATATCCGGGATAGTTCCTTCGCAGCCAGGTCTCCTGAAAGTGCACGAGTCTCCTACATTGGCTACGATTAAGCCACGTCGTGCCGCCATTTAATAATAATAATAATAATAATAATAATAATAATAATAATAATAATAATAATAATAATAATAATAATAATAATAATAATAATAATAATAATAATAATAATAATAATAATAATAATAATAATAATAATAATAATAATAATAATAATAATAATAATAATAATAATAATAATAATAATAATAATAATAATAATAATAATAATAATAATAATAATAATAATAATAATAATAATAATAATAAATATTCCCCCACTCTAGCTAATACTCCTAATAATCCTAAAACTTGCCGTACTCCAGCTAATGAAACCCTACTATTTTATAAAACAAATTTAGATTAGCTTCACCATTACGGCAATGCCTATCTGTCACCGAAACGCCTTATAAAAGGTTTATGTTTGTGGCCCGATCTTAAACTCTCGATACACTAGATTGGTAATTGGTATCCACACTGGACGAGAATAAAAGACAATTTTGTCAGGTTCAAGGTTCAAGGTTTTTTATTGAACTTAATATATACAATTGTGAAACTTGAGGATAATATATATAGGATAGAAATTTGTTGGCACATAGGGGGCCTAACTTATAAAATGTCTTAAACTCTAAAAATTATAATATTTGTAATGTACATGGTTCAAAATTAGCATTATGAAAAATTGTCTTGGTTTTTGACTCGGGTTGTTCAGTCCCGGTTGTCCAGTAGACAATTTTGTCATTTTCCCAACGACCACTTATCAAATCTACGGCTAGGAGTCAGTGTGAATTACAAGAAATAAACGGCAAAATTCTATGAGTATGAAAATGGGTGTTGATCACATGACTCCAGATACACACTGGAGCGTTTCTCTCGGTAATATGATTAGGGGTTGTTGATGTCGTAGCATTTTGCTCGGTAATGTGATTAAATTGTTTAATAATTGTAACGCTTCGTTACAATATTATAGTTAAAGCTACACAAAATTCAAGAGTTTTTCGACCTGTCTAGAAAGCTTTGACTAGGTCTTATTTTCAGTATTTTATGAAGCACGTACTAAAAACTTTTGCGAGCTGTTAATTAAATATAAGGGAATAGCTCAAAAATAGGACAGTGAACGTATAGACGCAGAGACTGACGGACGATATGATAAAAAAAACATTTTTTACCCGGAACCAATATACTTGCCCTATAGAACAGATAACAAATTGTGGCAAAACAACCTTCCTTTAGGTCATACATGTACAGTTCTAGCTAAAGCTACCTAGTCGAAACCTGTGAATAAAAAACGAACAGCTTAAATTACGAATGTTACAATTTTAATTCGCGAATTTTACTTTGATTATTAAAATAAAAAGCCAACGAAAATTACCAAAAAGAACCACGACGAAGCACGCGACCGACCCACAAGCAGTCAACCGAAATGAAAATGCAACGATGATGAACTGTCAAAACAAAATACAACAGACGAGTTCAGCGAATAAAATATAATGCACGACTGGGTCGCACGAAATTGCTCCTATGTAATAAACTAATAATTTCAAAAATGAATGTTTACTACTATTTACTATTTATTGGTTTAAAGCAGAACTTAATATTAAGATTAACATCTTTTAGATAATTAAGCCTTGTTGTGGAAGTACGTTAATGGACATATGTAAAAATAATATTAGATTATATATGAATAAATATTTTTATCAACTATGTATTTACGAACAATATATATTAAAAAAAGAAAAAATTAAAAAACAAGAATGAAAGAAATCGATTCGCATATTATGTACACTTATAGGTAAAGTTACACATTTTTTTTTTTTTTATTTTTTTTTTATTGCACAACAATCGACCCAGCTCCAGCAACAAGAAACTTCAACCCAATATTCAATTTTGAAATGATTTGAAACATAACTGGGGTTCAATTTTAATGATTTGAAACATAAACTGGTTCAATTTTAATGATTTGAAACATAAATTAATTTGAAAAATATTTCGTAAGTTACTCTGAAAATGTTTCAGATTATCTATTCTCCTTAGTTGACGTGGCAACGAATTCCAAAGACGAACTGCACCAACGAAAAACTGTCGCTCAGAAGACTGACAAGTAAAGCGTGGAATAGAGATTTGGTTGGTTCTGTCAGAACATAGAAAAGTTATATGGTTATAGAGGTCCGGTGGTTGCTTCGTATGGACAATTTTAAATAACATGGTAAGCGTTCTAAATTGTAATAAATTCGCAGAGCTAAATCCATACAGACTTTTCGTATAATTCGAAATGTGGTCAAATCTTTGGAGTCCAAAAACATAACGAGCTGCATTATTAAAAACAACGTTCAATTTTCTCTGCGAAACAGCATCTAAGCTACAAAAAATTTCACACCCGTACGTCAAAATAGGCACTACCAATGTTTTGACCAGCATTTTCCTAGTTTCTACTGGTGTGAACTTCTTTGCAACATATAGTGTTCTCAGCGCACCATATGCCTTTCCTACCAGAGCGTTTACATGATTGCTCCATGTAAGATTACGATTAAAGTATATACCTAAATTTTTCGCCTTATTAACGTACTCCACTGGAGTGTTGTTTAGGAATACGGTCGGAAAATAGCTTAAGTCTAAGGTCTTATTCGAAATGAGGAGACACTTAGTCTTAAGCGGGTTAAGAACAAGACCATTGGTGTTAAACCATTCAGATAAGGCCTTCAGATCTGTATTAATATTATCTACGCAATTTTCGATTAGACCCAATGCTGTACTTCCGAGATATTGTACATCATCAGCAAACATACTCGTTTCACCATGCCTCAAGATACTTGGTAAGTTACTCACATAGGAAGAGAATAATAGTGGACCCAGAATAGATCCTTGTGGTACATCTCGCGATAAAGAAATGAACTCAGATGTTTTCGTTCCAGAGACCACAGCTTGACTCCTTCCAGATAAATATGAAAAAATGAGGTTAACTGCTCGAGTTGAAAATCTAAAGTCCGTTGACAGTTTTTGGCACATAATGTTGTGATCAATAGTATCAAAGGCCTTAGAGTAGTCAAGAAGAACCAAGAATGAGACTTTGTCTTCATCCATGGCCTTCCTTACTTGCTCAATGACATTCAATAGAGCAGTGGTGCTGCTATGTTGAGACCGAATACCAGACTGTTTTGATGAGAGGAGACTATTCAAAGTAAAATATCGAGTAATCTGCTTATGCATTAATTTTTCAACTATTTTTGAAAAAAAAAAAAATGGTAAAATTGATATAGGGCGATATTCTGTGTTTTGTTTGTTTTTTGGAATAGGAATGATTTTTGAAAGTTTCCATTGAGAAGGAAAAATACTAGTAGTAAATATTGTATTTATAATATGAGTAACAAATGGTAAAATATGTGGTAATATTGCTTTAAAGAATGAAGGATGCACTTTATCAAAACCTATGGCATTTGACTTAAGTGATATCAAGCTTTCTACAACATCTTCCGGGGTTACTCCTGAAAAGTCGAATACATCTTCCAGTCTCGATGACGAGTCTTCAACATGCAAAGCAATTGGTGTACTCGAGACTTGGGGAACTGAAGTGATGAAAAATTTATTCAATTCAGAACAGTTAACATCCAAATCTTCGTGACTTTGCTTCCCAATTCCTAGTCCACGTATATTTTTATAAACCAAGGGTTATCACCATGCTTAACAGTTCTTGATTTCAATGGAAAATGGATGTCAAATAACCTATTGACATTGCATTGTAAAAATTCAACTTGTTCGTCTGGAGATCTAATGTAATAAACATTCTGCCAATAGACTGATCTGATGTCATATTCAAGGGATACAACATTAGGGTTTTTGAAATCTCGATACTGAAAAGTAATTGTTGGTCTAACAGGAGAAAAATCAAAGGATAGGTGTATTAGGTCATGACGTGAGAAACCTGGTGCTGATAACTGATCGTATAAGATAACTTTACGAATTTCGCTTACAAAAAAAACATCGAGAAGAGTAATTGAACTTTGCGTGAAGTGGGTTGGTTTGCTAACGTTAACCGGATGTAGGTTGAATGTACTCATATTGTCCGTCAAACTTTTATCTACTATAATGTTGCAGTTGAAATCACCACAAATGATGATATTTTGAAATAGCATACAGTTTTCTTCTAGAAAGGAATAAAAAGGGGATAAATCAATATTTAAATAGGGTCTACATACAACGCCTAGTAGGAGTCTATCATAATGACTCGTAATTTCAATACAAAGACATTGAAAGGAACAATTGGGAGGAGTTGTGAATCTTACTTTGGCTTTCAACGACTCTTCAACATACAATGCTACACCTCCACCAATACGTTCAAATGTATCAAATATATGCATTTTATAACCCGCCATGGAATAGAAAATATCGTTAATACCGTTTCTGAACCATGTTTCTGATGCGGCAATGACATCAACCTCGGAAAATTGAAACAAATCTCTAAATTCATCGATTTTTCCACTCAGGCTCTGCGCGTTTAAATGGCAAACTTTAAAACCCTGATTTTGAGCGGGTCAATTGTTTACCATGACCTTAGTTACATTAGCACCTCCATCATTGGAAAACGTTATACATACATATTACGATTTCGTTCACCCGCCATCATCATATTTGGAAAGTGAAATGATAAGACGTGAACCAAGAAGAACAGATAAACTATAAAAATGGTATGAATTGGAAGAAAATTCCATTATTGAAGAAGAGTGTAAGGCAAATCGTTTTACTGTTAAAAAAATTAAGCTTGAAGTAAAAGTACCTAAAAACATTAAATAAAACATTAAATTAAATAAAGAGTTATAGAAATAATTAAAAATAAATTACAGAATGTTTTTATAATGAAAATTTTCATAATAAAATAAATAAGAAAAAACAAGGCATTCATTAATTAAAAGCTCTTACGAATTAATAAAATAGTTTTCCTACTTTATCGGCAACTCTGCAATATCGGCATTATTTTTAGGCAACTCTGCATTATCGGCATTATCTTGGACGACTACTGGCAACACTGCTGATACATCGATGACATCTTTAAACTCTGCTGTCAATCTCTCAATATTGTTTATTATGACAGCATCTCCATGCACTTGATGTTTTATGTACACGATGCCAGGAAACGTAAACACTGTTGAAATTCGTTTTCGTTTTTTTTAGATTCAGTGCAACATGAAGAATTTGTTGGTTTTTCTTCGTCAAACATTCGCGGATATAAGTAGATGGGATATTCGGACTCAATTCCCACGTCGTGAAGTATGAGTTGTCGCTTGTGTATTCTGCGGAATTCGGCAATTTTTCCAAGTTATAAGAGAAAAAGTGTTCATAAGCACAAAATTAATTTTTTAAATGACTAAAATAACTTCCTTAGTAGCTGGAGGTAAAAAAGGATGCCATGTGTTTCAAGCAAATATAGATTTATGCAAGAACAAAAATTACAAGTCTTCGTAGTGGTTTCTTAAAAACATAAGCTTTTATATACAAAATTTTTAAAACATTTTTAAGAAAAAATTTTGGTACACTAATTTAAAGTTTTTATTATTGTTCAATAAAAATTAAATTTACAAAAACAAAAATATTGAGCCGTTTTCGAGAAAAAAAAAATATTTTTCTTAAAGTTTTGAAATGCAATGTTTTTAAAACATTTATAAGCTTCTCTCTAAAAAATTTCATTGAAATCCGTTATGCCGATAATGAGAAATTCAAAATTTTAAAAAATCGTTCTATGGTAGGGTACAGTCAGTAATATCTTCTTTTTAAATTTTTTTTATTAAATTATAGATCTTAAAAATTAATCAAAAGAAACAAATTAAAGCAAAATTCTCGTAACCGTTTTCGAGAAAAAATACGATTTTCGAAAATTATTTTTTAACATTTGTATGGAGGATACCGTTATTTTTAGGTAAAATAAAATTTTTTTTCTCGTATCTTGTAGATTATTTTAAGAAACTTTTATTTATTAAGTTTGAAAAAATCGAACATGGGGTTTTCGAAATATTGAGTTTTGCAAAAAAAATTTTTGAAAATTTGAATACACAAACTGCTGGGGAGCCTTAACATAAGAAAAATGATCAAAATCAGTCGTACCGTTTTTGAGAAAATCAAAAACAAAAAAAAAAAAAATGGTTCCAAGGGGGGTACCAAAAATAATAATTTCTTGGACATTTTTTTCAACCATTACCTATTACCATTTTTTTTAAAAAATCTGTGCGACAGTTTTTGAGATGAAAAATTTTTTATAAAATTTCGAAAAAAAAAAATCTTATAGCAGGTACCGTTATTTTTGGTCTTAAAAAAAGAAAAAAACATCCTGGAGACAGACACACAGACAGAATTGCGAGACCTACTTTTTTGATCTTCGCTATCATTGTAACATGTCAACTTTGATCAAAATCTCGAGTTCTATTTTTTCTTACGAATGCATAACTTGCCTTAAAGTACCTATAAGTCGCAAGTAAAAATCCTGTTTACAACGGAGCAACTGAACTGAATGATATTAAAGTGAAGACTTTTGCGGTTGATATGAAAAGTTAAAACCAATGAGTTAGCTCAGTGAAATAAAGAAAGCATTGCCAAATTGTGGAATGCTTTAAGGGTATGTTGAGGAGGTGAAAAGTGTCTTATTTATATGTTTTTGTATACAAAGAAAAATTTCGCCAAAGATTTGGGCTATTTATAGCCCAATTATGAATGGCCAACCATACTAAAATTGTTGTTAGCAATTTTTTTTATAATTGACACGCGCTCATGGATTTGCTTAGAACTTTATAATGTTAAACACAATTATAGCACGAGCGCTGGGGAAATTAGGGGTGGGAGGGGGTGGTTGAGAAAGAAGGGGTCGATTAACATTGGTCTTCACGGGTGTTACGGGTTAACTGATTGAGAGAGGAATGCAACTGGATACTTCGAGAGAGCACCGCTGTGAAGATAGCCCCATTTTTCGACATATAGCCCAAACAGAAAAGTCTTGTTTTGACCGCAGATCTTTACTAGTCATCTAACCTCTAGCCTCTAGGTACTCTGCAGGATTGCTTGTGAAAAAGTTTGAGATTAATGCTGCTGGTCTGTCAAATTTTGATTTTTACACCCTTAAGTGTAAGGTATCTTCTTTTTATGCTTTTTACGGTTTATATGTACATATGTAGACCAATAATATAACATACTTTTTATTGTGAATGCTTTTTATTTTATTCTTTCATTGCTCATCCAACAAAATAAAATGAGCAATCAAATCAAATTCATTAGTCCAAAGCCTATAGAAACTATTCCCTCTATAACACCCTACCATCCATCATCTTATCTCATTACAGATCAAAAGAACAAATAAACAAAACTTTTATTAAATTCTCCACAAGACTTTATCCAAATTATCTCCAAAAAGGAAGCCAAATCACAAAATGAAGGGGTTTATCGTCATATACGAGTACGTAAGTATATCCTGCTATAAAGGTAGGTATTGTGCGGTCCATTAAGGTCCATCGGAACTCATTAATCTAACCGCCTCTGGCCCCTTGAGGTTGTGGATTTTCTTGTAAACAACAACTATCAACTTCAACTTCATAGCCTCCAATCTTGTACCCTTTAACTTTGCCTCATGGTTGTGTGCTGAATGTTAATCCCTTGCATCGCAAGGTGTTAATTCTTTTCGCCTGGATGAACAAAAATGGAAATAATTCAATTTTCAGAACTTTCATCTTCAGTCCAACACGTAAGCCCCTTACAATGTACTAGGTATAGAGGGAGAGAGAGTGACTGAGAGACATAGAGAAAGAGTAAATGAAACGCCTTTCGGCATTTATCTAACTTTATCTTGATTCTTTTGCAGCAATCGATTGGAAAAGTTCTCCTTTTACCACCAATGCCACCGCTAACCCCACTTCCTTGAACACGAGAAAAAAGTAGAAAGGAAGCAGCCCATCATCTCAGACCGCTTCAAAGAAAATTCCATCCTGGCTCCTGGAAAACTTTTTCTATAGGGTTTTTCCTCCTCTTTTTTTTTGTTTGTTTGCATGAAGATGCTGCCAAGTACTAGAGGCTTCCAAGATCTAATATTTTCTAACAAGGGTAGGTGATAAGTAGGGTGTTGGTATCGGATGGTTTTGGAGTACGAAGAAGAGTGGGCTCTGTACAAGACTGCGGTAAGTCAATATCGGGGTAAAGGATTTTTCAATTATAAATCAATTTTCGATTAAAATTACTTTGGTTATAATGGCTGGTGTTTTTTTTTTTTTTTGAAGAGTGGTGGTGGCGGTAGCAGTGGGTGTTTTCTGGGGTGTCGGTCTTGAGGTTTATTCAAACCGCTAAGCAAAAAAGTTAAGCATTGTCTTGATGCGATGAGATTTTCGCGGATTCTATGCGCGATATAGTGTCGCGTAGTGCCTTGCCTATCATCATCAAATGGTAAAATCATACAAATAAAAGTTTTGTCTCGAGAAAATTGGAGCAGGTGTTGCCAGATTTGCATTTAAGTTATCTTTAATATGAATAATTTGATTAAATGGTTGAATGCTTGCTTAGATGTGTATAGGTTTCAGCATCACCAATCATTTTCGTGCTATTATCCCGTTAAATTAATCGGACTTGGTTCGTGAGGTTATTATTATTTTGGTGGGGGCAATACCCTTATTTATCAGGCTTACCTAAGCTTTTTCTTAATCGAACTTAAGTTTAGCTCTTAAATCCAGGATTGGAGTGAATTGAAAAGATGATTAAGACGGAGATTTAGGCAGGGCGCAGTTGAAACAGTTAATGTTACAATGGCACTTTGAAATATTTAGCTCTAAGCAAATTTCCAGGCACCAGGCAGGGATACTGTTGAGATCAAGTTGTTTCGTCCGCGTAGAGTGAAATTTGGAATATTTGATGACCATTTCAATGTCGTAAATAGTAAGAATAAAGAGAAGAGGTCCTAAGTGGCTGCCTTGTGGGACTCTGGAGGTAGCTAAGAAATCATCGGAGCAGGTAGGTTAGGTTAGGTTAGGTTAGGTTAGGTTAAAGTGGCTGCTGACCGGAAAAGGACAGCACACTTAGACCAATATTTGGTCCGTTGTGATACCACAAGGATTTCAAAAATCCCCCTTACTCGTTAAACCATTTTGAGCTAATAATGAAGCGTTTGAGACAGTGAATGTCGGAATTATTTAGATCACTAGGATCGTTATAGTAGTAGTCTCCCAAGTGGAGTCTACGTCTTTGCGCTAGGGCAGGACAAGAGCATAGAAGGTGGGGAATTGACTCCTCTTCTTCTTCATCCATGCAGCTTCTGCAAAAGTCATTTGCAGGAACTCCAAGACGAGAAGCATGTCTTCCTATTAGGCAGTGCCCAGTAAGGACACCTATAATGGAGCTAATATGCAATCTACCAATAGAAATTAGTTGTTTTGAGCGTTTGGCATCAAACAATGGCCAAATCAGTTTAGTAGACCGGCAAGTTGGGGTGCTGGTCCACCTGTGGTTGGCTTTCTTTATGGTATCTTGCTTTAGCATAAGTTTACAAGTAGCTAGGGGTATACCGATGTTAGATTTGCTATCCAACAAAGGTAATATTGTTCCGTTTTTTGCAAGTTCGTCAGCTTTACAATTTCCTGGAATGTCTCTATGCCCCGGCACCCATGTAAGGTGAATGTTGAACTGTTTTGACATCTCCACCAGAGATGATCGACAATTTTGGGCTGTTTGTGAGTTAATGGAGACAGAGTCCAGTGACTTTAAGGCAGCTTGACTGTCTGAGAAGATACGTATATCGGTTGTCGATATAACGTTTTCTTTTAGCCAAGAGAGGACTTCTTTTATTGCTAAAAGCTCTGCCTGGAACACGCTACAGTGATTGGGAAGACGAAAAGATAGACAAAGATTTAATTTTTCGGAGTATACGCCTCCACCGACCCCGTCATCGGTTTTAGATCCATCTGTATAGAAATGAATTGCTTCGTCTATCAAAAACGACTCATTTTCCCATGAAGACCTGGAAGGGATGGATACTTGAAAATTTTTATCAAATTTTGGATGAGGGGTGGTGTAATCGACGTTACTAGGTAGACTACTGAACGAGTTCAGTATAGTAGAGTGACCAATATCATTATTGATCCACTGCGAGGAGGCTTTAAGTCGAATGGCTATGTTAGCGGCCGATTGTTTGCTAAAAATATCTAGCGGTATGAGATGAAAAAGAACATCAAGTGCAGCAGAAGGAGTTGAGCGGAGAGTTCCACCCATGATTAAACAGGCTGTTCGTTGGACTTTGCTGAGCTTATCGCGGTTAGTTGCTGTTTCCAGCGCAGTCCACCATACTGTCACTCCATATGTAAGTATCGGTCTAATGACTGAGATGTATAGCCAGTGTGTTATATGAGTTTGTAGACCCCATTTATTACCTACGGCTTTTTTGCAAGAGAAAAGAGCTATGTTGGCTTTGTTGACTCTCTCTTGGATATTGGGCTTCCAGCTTAATTTCTTGTCCAAAATAAGACCCAGATATTTTGCTTTGTCTGAGAATTTAAGCGGTATACCTTTGATGAGGGGAGGGTCTATGTGTGGGATTTTATATTTCCTGGTAAATAGGACAAGTTCAGTTTTGTGGGGGTTGACACCGAGTCCACATTGATCTGCCCAGTTAGTAAGCTTGTTTAGAGCATTTTGTAGGAGTTCCTTCAGAGTATTAGGATGCTTACCAGATATCGCTATCGCAACATCGTCCGCATAGGCAATCACCCTGTGCCCCTCCCCTTCAAGAATCACTAGTAGTTCATTTACGACTAGGTTCCAAAGGAGAGGAGAGAGGACGCCGCCTTGCGGCGTACCCCTACTGACAGTCCTTCGAGTAGTAAAATCGCCCAGTTTTGAATTAATAATCCTGCTTATCAGCATATGATTTATCAAATTACTGATTGACTTATCCACCTTTAGAGATGACAGCGCAGATGTGATTGCGGATGCGTCGACATTGTTAAAAGCTCCTTCTATATCCAGGAAAGCGACTAAGGTGAACTCCTTATGATGAAGGGAGTGTTCGATAGTACGAACCAGCGTATGTAGAGCGGTTTCTACAGATTTCCCTTTGTTATAAGCATGTTGAGCATTGGATAGTAAGGACTTATCAATGTTTGTCCTCAAATGGATTTCAATCAGACGTTCAAATGTTTTAAGTAGGAATGATGAAAGGCTAATAGGTCTTAGATCTTTAGGATTAACATGGCTAGGTTTGCCAGCTTTGGGGATGAAAATAACATTTACTTCTCTCCATGACAAAGGAATGTGAGCCAGAGCGATATAACCATTTAAGATGTTTACCAGAATGGGTATCAGAATATCGGAATTTTCCTGTAATTCCGCTGGAATTATTCCATCTGGCCCAGGAGATTTGTATGGATTGAAGCTGTTTATTACCCATTTTAATTTTTCCTCTGTAATCAGACCTTGTGGAGGAGTTATGCTACTGAGTATGTTGTTAGGATCAGGATCAGTGCTATTAACGTAAGGAGAGCTGTCTGGAAAATGTACATCCAGGAGCAGATTGAGCGATTCTTCGCTTGAGTTTGTCCAGGAACCGTCATTGTTTTTTAGGCAACTTGGCATTACTGGATTTTTGGAGAGGATTTTTCTTAACCTTGATGCCTCTGAGTTGCCTTCTATATTGTTACAGAAAGTTCTCCAGGACATACGCTTGGTTTTCCTCAGTTCTTTTTTATATAACTTGAGGGAGTCTTTATATGAATCCCAATCAGAAGCTTCTCTGGAGGTTTTCGCTCTATTAAAGAGTTTCCTGCATTCTTTTCTTAGTGGATCCAGCCCCGAGTACCACCAGTGTGGTTTCTTTTTACCTCTTATTTGTATAAGAGGGCAGGCAGTTTCCAGAGATTTGTTGAGGGCTGCTGTGAGGTCATTGACTTTAATATCAAGATCCTCAGTGTTGAAGGGTATGCTATATAACTCAGGCCTGATTGACCTTAATAGAGTTGCCCTATATAGAAGCCAATCTGTTTTCCGATGGTTACGGAAGGAAGGTTGGCTAGGAGGTTCGTCCATTATTTCGAATTGTATGTATCTATGATCAGAGAAAGAATGATCATTTGATACTTTCCAATTCGAGATAGTATGATAAATTTTATCTGAGACAAGAGTTATGTCAAGTACTTCCTGTCTGTTTTTAGTAACAAATGTGGGTTCATTTCCAACGTTACATATTGTTAGGTTAGTGTTCAAAATATAATCGAAAAGAGACTCACCTCTGTCGTTTATATTCGTGCTACCCCACACTGTATGATGGGCGTTAGCATCACTTCCAATAATGAGGTCAGTCTTCTGCCTATCTGCATCAGTGATAAGCCTCCTCAGAGTGTCTCCTGGGAGAGGGCCAAGGTGGTCATGGCCTAGATATGCCGACGCCAGCCAGAAAGTTCCTTTGGCTGTTTCCAGTCTTGCGACGGTTACATCTCGATCACTGAAATTAGGTAGTAAAAATACATTTAGGCTACTTTTAACTAGTATGCAAGATCTGGGTTCACCTTTATCTAATGCATACAGCAAGTAGTAGTTTGGAGTCCTTAGTCCCCGAACGATGGATTTCACAATCCAGGGTTCTTGGATTAGGACGATGTCTTCTCCGCTGCTGGATAGACGAAGAAGCAGGGAGGCCGAGGCCTTGATAGAGTGTTGGAGATTAATCTGAAGAAATCGCAGCATCTTTGCTACAACCCTCCCGATCAACCTCCAACACGGTGACGTTGGAGTCTTCCGATTCCGAGGTTGAGCCCAGAAGAGCGTCCTCACTCAGAAGATCTTCATTGCTGTGGTCATCGATCTCCATGTCGCTGACTGTTTTTATTGTCTCCACTGTTGCCGAAGATGACCTGGATGCCTCTTCCTCTTCCAGTGATGGGAAGGTGATAGATGCACCAGGGTCTGCAGCAGCAGTTTCGACTACGTTGAAGGAAGTGGATGCACCAGTAACATCCGCGTCCTTTTTATACACCTTCAGTGTGATGGTCTCAAACCCAAACCTAATCACACCTTTGGTCTGCGCCAGAGGAGCAAGGGACTCCTTATTTAGTACAATAATTGCACCTCTGTAGGGTCCCTTTTTCTCCTCCAGTTTCGCAACTTTCCAGTTGTGAGTAGGAAGGGATGGGTTCGATAGCCGGATCATCTGGAGTATTACATCCATGCTGGAGAGTTCGGCTGTAACCATGGCGCGAGCTCTTGGTCTGCACGGGATTTTCTCCTTAGCAACAACCTCGAGCTTAGCACCAGGCCAGACTTCCCCTAACCGGCTAACGGCCAACGATAGAAGATCACACGATCTCTGATCGTCACAAACCATGAGCTTAACATGTCCTTGATGCCAGCCTCCATCGTTTGTGATTGGAGGTGGTCCAGGGTTCTCCATCATGATACTCATGAAGCTCAACTGGAGCTTCCCCTTGACCACCTGCCAATTTTCCGCAGAGATCGTGCCATCGACGTCGTTCCCGTCAATGATCGCGACCACGATTTTGTTTTTAACCACATCACTGAAGGTCTTATTCCCTCCACAGGGATGTGATGGAGCGCTGATGTTGTGCACTTTGGGGCGTTTGGGTACTGAAATTGTGCCCTCCATAGACCTTTGACGCTTCGACGTGGAGTCTCCGCTGGCCTGGACGCTATTATTAGCTAAAAAGCTTTTAGCCCACTTGATTTTTGCATCATGCTGAGAGTTCCCCCCGGCGCCAGGTTGTTCACCATACACCCTGAGTATCCTCTTAGCATTGCGAATGTCCTTGTAGAGTGTCCTAGAAGGGTTGGGCTTACGTCCGCTCCCCCTAGGGCCTTCTTTAGGATTTGTGGAGTTGTTAGAGGTGGAGGGACCATGCTTCACAGTCCTACCACCGCTGGAATGAGGCAAAGAAGTTCGGGGAGGTTTACTCTCCTTAGTGGTAGCAGGATCATGCTTCACAATCTTACTACCACTGAACCGCGGTGTCGAAGTTTGGAGAGGTTTACTCTCTGAAGTAGTAATAGAAGGGCCATGCTTCACAGCCCCCCTGTTACTGGAAGGAGGTATTTCTACCATTTTACTCCTGCTTTTGCTTTCGGCAATAGGACTGTGAGAATCCACAGAACTACTACTTCCAGCGCAAGCCGGAGAAACAGCAGACGGCTTTTCAGTCGCACTGCTGGCCTGTCTCAAAGACCAGGACTTTCCACCATCTTTTTTATTTAAATTTTCCATAAAAGATCCCACGAGTAACGGAGAAAGGGTGGTCCATCTGCACAGAGATCCGTATATGCAGATAAGGCTAGTTAATCCGGAGGTCGCCTGGTATCCGGATACTCCGTTAGCGACTGAGCTAGTTTTTTTTGATTGGGCCCTCAGCCAGGCTGATCATCGGCACGGGTCGTATAACACCTTGAATCCAGCCCAATTGGGAAGTTGCAAAAATAGGAAAAGGAGAGAGTGGGCGGGGAATCAGACAGTAAGCACCGTTCTGAAAAGAAGGACGTTAAGGGTAATAGAGGAGCTGGTAACTTTGGATAGCTTTTCGCATTTCCAATGTGGGAGATGGAGGGATACAAGGATGTGTAAGAGGATGATGAGCGTCCTTTGGTTTCAGGACTCTTCTGGAGATGACATCTCGAGAATCATTGACCCTACTCAGCTTCTACAACTCGACAAGTTCGACGCTCAGGTAGAAGATCGGAGCAGGTAGATCTGAATCAAACTTTATATTACCTATAGGGTTTTCAGGTTTAAAGATATCCATCTTAGGAAAATAGGTTCAAGCCCAAAAGTGGACAGTTATAATGTAAGATTTTGTCAAAGGCCTTATTGAAATCGGTTGATGCAACGTCGACTTCCTTTTTGTTCTCTGAGCCTGAGAGCCTAAAGGATACGAATTCAACAAGGTTAGTCGTTGTCGACCTACCTATGACAAAGATGTGTTGACTAGGGTAGTAAATGAGAGACCTACTGTTTAAAATTTCGTACAAAATGCTTTCAAAGATTTTGGGAATGTGTGAAAGTTTAGCAATTGGACAATAGTTTGTAACTTTACACCTTGGGCCTTTTGTATGTATTGGGGTTATGGATAAAGCAAAAATTTTTGAGACAGAAAGAGAGAATATTGAAGAGCATTTTTTGAGAAATATTGCGGTAATCACTGAAAATAAATTCCTAGGTAATATTGACAAAAACGTTTTGTTGACTTTTAACAAAACAATTTTATCGTTATGGTAAAATTTTTGTCAATACGAAAGAATGATTTTGTTGATTTCACAAAATTTTTATAATCCACCATGATTTTTTGTCAGTTTAACAAAATATGCACTACAAATAATATTGTCAGTTTAACAAACCAAGTTTTGTTAATATAACAAAATAAATCAGAGATTTTTGTCACATCGACAAACTTTTTTGTGATGTTAACAAAATGTTTGTTGTATCTACAAAAAATCTGTTTTGTAAATGTTTGTCAATATCACAAAGTCTTTGTTAGTTTTTTTTTTGTCAATTTAACAAAAAATGAAAACATTTTTGTTAAAATGACAAATATTTTGTTTTGGGGTTGAATTATTTTGTAATATTGATAAAATAATATTATCAGATAGATAAAACTATTTTGTAAGGAAACCAAAAAATTCTTTTGTGTATGATATAGTTCACACTTGGTTTTTGTTAAGAAATCGATGTAAGATTAACTGAACTTAACAAAAATTGCGTATTGTCCATACGCCCTCACAGATGGTTGTATGTGAGATCGTAGGGACGAAACGCCAATTTTTGTGGACTTAAAACCAAAAAAAAAACTATTTTGACAAAATAAAATTTGTTTTTTTTTGGATTCAACAAAAGAAATTTGTAAAATTGACAAAATATTTTGTTGAATTGACAAAATATTTTGTTTATTTAACAAAATATAACAAGAAATTTTTGTTAATTTAACAAAATATTTTGTTAATGTAACAAAACAATTTTGTTAATTTAACAAAACAATTTTGTTAATTTAACAAAAAAAACTTGTTAATCTGATAATAATAAAAAAAAACAATAACACTAACAAAAAAATTGTTAATACAACAAAAGAATTGTTAATATGACAAATTTATTTTGTAAATTCTACTAAATTTTGTCATATTGACAAAATATTTTTGTTATTTCAACAAATTTATCTGTTAGCATAACAAAATAATTTTGTGGATACAACAAAATATTTTTTGTTACCTCAACACAATTCTATAATTTTTGTCAATTTGATAAAACTTTTTGTTGGACGTATATTGACAAAATTTTTGTCAAATCAACCTAGATTTTTATCATATATACCTAGATTTTATTTTCAGTTTACCATGACCATCTGAGCCGGAAATATACTCATATTGATCATTGAGTTGATTCAGCTTTTTTTGGATAAAAATAGGTCAGGTAGAAATGGACCGATGGAGAAATTCGGTAAATAATTGAAATTATTACAAAAATGTATAAAGCATTCGTCGATTTCGATTGTTTAAAAAAAAACTAACAAAGAAGTTGGTGTCTGTTTGTGGTTCGTTTGATGTTTCGTTATCAAAAGAGAGAGGGAGAGGGTAACCATCAAAATTTCGTTTAAAGTTGAAAAATTGGAAGAAGGATTATGGGTCTTTTATAAGATTGCTTTAGGCTTGGATTAAATAGCGTTGATATAAAGAGTTGTAAAATTCGTTAAAGTGAAGAAAAGAACCAAGGTAATTAGAGTAGTCAGTTGGAGATCGAGAAAGAAGGAAAATTGACCCAAACTTATACCTCTTGTTACGCAACGATTGTAGCCAGTGATTATGCCAAGTCACTACGACGTTTAACGTTAAAAAAGGGCACATAAGGAGCAATAGAATTAAAAATTTCTCCATGAAATATGTCTATTGCATCATTTACAGTTAGAAGGGTAGGCTTATTATAGGTCGCGGTGCTAATTTGTCTGCAGTGTCATACTGCATTGTGATTTGTGTTGCATTCGAATGACCGAATGTCTAACAGGTCTTAATACTATTCTCATAAGCGAGGACTCATACAATCAAATATGAAGCCGACACCTTTAAAATGATCATCACCATCATTGCCAAGGGCAAAAATCATCTCAACCACTCTTGGGGAGGTTAATAGCAACAAAGACAAAGTAAAGGTATTTGCTAACAACCTTGTAGAACCCTTAATAACCAATCCATTATTATCAGACTCTGAGCTCTTAGAAAAACTTAACATTATCGTAGAAAGTGCACAAGCAATCTAAGAGAGCGTACATTTCAGTGGCACTTGTCCGCTAGCGACCCCCTGATCACTTTGAATTCACATTGTTACGAAGTTACACCTTTTAACCTAATTACAGCTTTTACCACCCAGAGAAGACAGAACGCCAAAAATTTTACTTCAATTACTATTCTGAATGAAATGGCCAGACAATATTGCATACCTCAAGGCGCCCACGCAAAAATGCAAAAGAGGACACACACTGATGGTTGGCGACATCAGCAAATAAATTTCGTTCGTCAGTTTTACAATCCACATTTGGTTTTGGCCGCCAAGTCAACAAGTAAAGCTAAGTGTACACAATTGGTAGATCTCTGGATATGATAGAAAGGATCCCAGCCGACAACGAACCAGCAGTTCGTTTCTACGCTGACGCCGAGTCAGCATATCACCGTGGCTGAAAACATCAAAAAAACAACCCCCAACAACCCACCAACTGGACAACCGGGACTGAACAACCCGAGTCAAAAACCAAGACAATTTATCATAATGCTAATTTTGAACCATGTACATTACAATTATTATAATTTTTAGAGTTTAAGTCATTTTATAAGTTAGGCCCCCTATGTGCCAACAAATTTCTACCCTATACATATTATCCTCAAGTTTCACAATTGTATATATTAAGTTCAATAAAAAACCTTGAAACCTTGAAACCAATTGGTAGATCTTACAATATTGTAAAATCTTACAATGTCTGACAATTATCTACCAATGAGCTGACAAATAAGTTGTGTGTGTACATGGTTGGTAGAAAATCTACCAAACTCTTACAATTAATTGTCAGAAGTTGGCTGACAATTCATTTTCAGATAGCCGGCTTAATACCTACCAATTAATTGTAAGAGATTGGTAGATTTTCTACCAACCGTGTACACACACAATTAGTTGTCAGTTTTTGTTCGTTATGGAAACTGTGACAATTGAACCTTGGCTGCAAATTGTCTGACAATGAAAAAATTGTATGATGCTAAAAAACGAACATCTTACAATTTCTTCATTGTCAGAAACGTCAGACAACGATAAAAATTGGCAGGCCTGACAATAAATTGTGTGTGTACACGATTATCAAAAACCTTACAATTTACCGTCTTACAATTAATTGTCAGATACATTTTCTGACAATGAATTGGAAGATTACACGATTGTCAGCTAGCGTACACATGATTGTCAGATTTCTTACAATTAATTGTCAGACAATGATCTAACAATTAATTGTCAGACAAATTTTCTGACAATTAATTGTAAGACTACACGGTTGTAAGACATTGTAAGCATGTTTTTCACTGACAGATCTGACAATATTGTAAGATCTACCAACAGCGGCGACGCGTGCCTAAAAAATGTAGTCGTTCAGTTTCAAAATTCTTATTTGCAATGCCAAGAAGTCAAACAAGTCTTTTTTTATATAAAGGTACATTAATATGTTTTTATTTTTATGTCAATAATAAATAGGTATGTGTTGATTTAGTACCAGCTAGCCGTTTTCCTCATTTCCTTCATTCCACAGTAAAAAAAGCTTTCCTCGTTCAAAACTGATTTGAACGAAACCGTCCCTATGAACGACGCGCGTCTCATTCCTCATATTCGAAAAAATAAAAAAATTAAATATTGGAATATGTACCTATGTAAATAAATAAATAAACTACTTACCTAGGCCCTAGCTACCCGTTTTCCTCATTTCCATCATTCTATATATTAAAAAAAAGCTCTACTCGTTCAAAACAGCACGAAATGCTCCCTACAACGAGCGAATTGTTTTTTTTTTTTCTTGTAAGTATGCTTTCTATGGGTTCATTTCGTTGCCAAATCGTATGAACGACTTGGGTAGATACTGATCGGTTGAGTGAAAACAAAACAGTAGCAGGTAGCTAGTTCGTTTTGTTTTGTTTGGGTAGTTCAGGGAAGGAATGCACGAGTTGGAAAATGGAAAATATGTACGTATACATTACATATAACTATAAGGAATGAACGAACAGTATGAGTATGAGGTGTGGGTTAATTACGAGTAGATAGAAATTAAAATAATTTCGCCTGTAAGCTAGTCGTTCATGCACGACTTGAACAATATGACGCCTCGCCACTGTCTACCAATCGTGTACACTTAGCTTAAGAGGTGGAAATTCATCGAAATTCAGATTTTTTTTTTGCCACCCGTGTCTTTTGTACTAATCAAGTGTACAATGTAAAGGTTATCTCAATAAGAAGCCACTGTTGGTCGCATATACCAGGTAGCAGCTTCGAAACTTTTAGCTTCCGCCGCCGTTAAATACCCCATCCGCTCTCCTCCTCCGCTCAGACTAGGGACTGTATCCCAATCTTTGCTGTCTGAATCTCCTCTCCTCCGCCGTGTAGTTAAGACTAGGGACTCTATCCCAATCTTCGCTGTCTGAGCCTCCTCTCTGATATCGCCGTTAGTGTATATGAAATACTTTGTTATCTTATTGTAAGGCCGTTATTGTTAAAGTATATGAAATACTTTTCTAGCTTATTATAAGATCATAAATATTGTAAACTTATATGAAATACTTTGTTAATCTATTTATGTATATTCAATAAAAACAAATTGGAACTGGAGTTTTGAACTCTTTATTGGACGAGTTTTTTTGCTTTTTCGGTGGACCCTGGACCCCGTTGAAATACCTCAGCTGGAAACAAAAAAGCATCACAACATATACGGAAGAAATCGGGGCACTTATTCACGGAAGCCATCTAAAGAAACCAACAACGCAGGACAATATCTCCAACTTCGTCATCAATATATTGCAATAGTCGTGAATGATCTTTTCGGCAATTATCCTCAATAAATGTGTCAATAACTGCTACTTTTCCAGCAAATGGGAAACGACTAAAATTGTGGTTATACCAAAGAATACCAACAACTACGACGTCTCTGGATACAGGTCTATCACTCTTTCGATGCTAATACCCATGCGGCTAAAAGCCTTTTGCAACGATTTTATTCCTGATATGCAGTTCCGATTCCAGGAAAAGGGAAAAATATCGACTTCTAAGTTTCAGGAAGAGTCCGCCTTTTCAGTACACTGTCCCCAAATCACTGTGGGATGTTTTCCTGACATCCAAACAGCATTTAACAGTGTATAATGGAAACAGGGACTTGTTCCCAAGCTTTTTTAAATAATATTCTACGTTGAAGTAGGAAACTGCCAATCGACATAGAGAACAACTAGAGTCGAAGTTCCACAGGGATCTAGGCTGCAGGCTGGGACTATTCCTCTTCAAAATTTACAGATCAGACCAAACAGACCCAGAAAACTCACAGACTATCCTGTTTACCGATAACTCCTTCACATACTCTAAGGCCATTTGACTGATCTTCCATTCTAGTACATAGAATGAAAGCCCCCATCAGATGTTTCTAGTATCGAATTTTACCAGCACTGGAGCTTCAAGAACAAAGCGGCCAATTACCTCTTAGGAGGAATTGACAAATCCTCCCGGAGTATCTCTTGTCATGAAAAGTGTTGCTCATTTGCCGTTCGTAATCGGCAGAAAGTTATAGGTCCCTTAAATTTCTTGTAACACGAATAACACGAACCCAGAAATCCTTGAAAGTTGTAAGTCATAGGTCCTGACTCTCTTAGAGCTATTTATGAAGTTTAATACTCTTATTTAAGTATTTGACATGTTCACTAAATAAACGATTTCAAGTTAAAGATCTATCTTAATGGCAATACTGTTGCCATGTCTTCAATTTTCTTACACCATAGTAAAATTTTGTTGCAAAGGAAAAAGTTAAATTGTGTGGTGTAGTTTTTGGGCGTCTTAAGAAATTAGTTTTCAAAGAAATTTTCCATGGGTAGGTATGGTTGTAAAAATAAACGCTAGACTGCATACTAAAGAACTCATCGTGTGGTCGGGTAAAAGGGAGTCTTATTCGCTTTTGTCCCATATACGAGTATAAATGCAAAATAGGAGATGGCAAGATTTTTTGATGATGAGTTTTTCCTTTTGAAAATTGAAATCCACGAAACCCCAACAGTCGCGATACCACAGTGAGTGGAAGAGTTTCTTATTTGAAGTTGAATGCATATCGGCTTCAATGCCAGCCTTGAGGTTTTGGTGCACTGTAGAAGGGGTTTTAGTTTTTGTTTAATAAAAAGAAGAGAGTATAACCCTCTTCCGTCAACTGGTTAAGAAGATAAGACAATGTTTGGATCGCGAGAATAGGGTTGTATAATAATATAAAAATTCAAACAGAAGAAGTCTGAGGAAACAACTCAGTCAATATGACCAGGATGACGTTGTCAAATGAAGGGACGGAAACAATTTAGCCATTAAAAGTGGCCTGTGGCCATCGCATGCCCTGTGTCATAAAACTTGGCTAATATCTTAAAGATTCCGGATTTAATTCTTATAGGAGCATAATGATGTTAATGTTTATGATGGGAAAGTTCGAAAATAAAATACGATCCTCAACAAATTGGACTAAAAAATAAAAATAGAACACAGTTTTTCAGGTATTAGAATGGCAAAGAAAACGTATCATTCGCACTGTCAGTAAAATCTATCGTTCATTTTTTTCTGATAGATGGTGAAACCAGTAAAGCTTAAGATCGATTTTAAATATTCAAAGAAAGCTAGATTGTCAGAATCCCAAAATGGCGATGGCCCTATTTTTGATCCCAGAAAAACGCTATGTTCTACCAACATATTTCGAATATAAACCATGATGTTATGAGAAGAAGGAACCATACAAGCTAACAAACGATGATCTTGGCCTATCAAAGTAACTCTTGCTACTAGCGCTCATAACTACAGCTTTTGACTATGGTAAACGATCTCCAAGACAACCATAAAGGAGCATCAAGATTTCCAGGGGGAAATAATAAGGCTCTAGACCAGATTACCAGATGGCGGTCAGCAATCAGACGAATAGGGGGAATGTAGCATACGAAAACATGGAAGTGTGATCATAGCCTCTCCGCGGCGGCCGCTAGAAACAAGCTTTTTAAAAAGGTTTGGCTAATATGATCAGGCTGGTTCCTCAGGTTGGCGACAGGTTAATTCCCTGTCCCGTAAAACTAAAAGAATTACGAGACAAGCCTCGGAAACGGACTGATCACACGACGACAACCCACGCAACGAAAACGGAAAAACGATTTACGAATTTTCTTATGGAACGTACGATCGCTCTATAGAGCTCGAGCTGCTCAGCAGCTAGCCGATGCTCTCTCAAAATATAAAGCTGACATAACAGCTCTTCAAGAAATCACATGGACAGGGAATGGTGTTTTACAGAAGAAAGAAAATGACGTATACTACAGCTGTCATACAAAACACCATGTGCTCGGGATAGGCTTCCTAGTCAGCGAAAAAATGAAGTCTGCCATCATCGACTTTAACGCTATAAGCGAAAGGCTATGCAGCCTTCGCGTGCGAGGCGAGTTTACGTACATCAGCCTCATTAACGTTCACGGACCTACGGAGGAGTCCTCAGACGAAGAAAAAGAGACTTACTACGAACAAGTCGAAAGGGCACTCAATGCCTGTCCAAGGTATGATGTTAAAATCATCCTTGGGGATTTAATGTTTTTTTAAATTTTTTTTTATTAACCAAATAGACCATGTGTTGATAGACCGTCGCCACTACTCGTACCGAGGTGCCAATATCGACGCGGATCACTTTCTTGTTGGTATGGTGTTCCGGGGGCGCATTGCCTTGCGAAGACGTATTGCATCCGCCGATCAGGTTCGAATCAACACGCAATGAAAATACCAGTAACACCTTTGGTAATGCGTTAGTACTCGCCCTAGAATCACTTGATTTAGGGAGAGTAAGTCCTGGAGCCAGTATGCTGGGCGTAAATGAGAAGTGGAGCCATCTTACCTGGGAGCGAGGTCCGCACCAGGCGCGGAAGTTCTACCAATCCGTCCGAAACATGACGCAGTACACACCACGCTGCACATACTGCAAGGACAGAAAGGGTAATCTGATCACCGATCCTGAAAGCATACTGGAGCGATGGGACGTGTACTTTAATGAATTGCTAAATGGCCAGCTCAATGCAGAAGTGGAGGCTCCACTACTTCAAGAAGAATACCCTATGTTACCAAGCATAGAAGAGGTTGAGAAGGCTATAGGCCGGCTTAAGCAGAATAAAGCCCCGGGAGCCGATGGCATGCCAGCCGAATTATTCCATCACGGCGGGCCAGCCTTACGTCAAGCAATTCATGATATTATAGTGCACGTATGGGAGCAGGAAGAAATACCAGAAGACTGGCGAAAAGGTTTAATATGCCCCATACATAAGGAGGGAGATGTCACAACGTGCAGCAATTATAGAGGTATCACGTTGTTGAGTACCGCCTATAAGATACTCTCCTCTATCCTACAAGACCGGATAACCCCATACGCTAAAACCATCATGGACAATATCAGTGTAGTTTCATTCCAAGCAAATCAACAACTGATCAGATCTTTACCCTTAGGCAGGCGATGGAAAAATGTCTAGAATTTAAAATCCCAACATACCATCTGTTTATAGACTTTAAGGCCGACTATGATAGCATAGCCAGGGTAGAACTTTACAAAGCCATGAGAGAATTCGGCATCCCAAATAAACTGACACGACTATGTAGGTTGACCATGACCAACGTAACAAGCCAAGTAAAAATAGCCGGATTGCTATCCAGAACAATCAACATCTTTAATGGACTTCGACAAGGGGACGGTTTGGCCTGCCTCCTCTTAAACCTGGTGTTGGAGAAAGCAATCCGTGACTCTGGCACGGCAACAAGAGGGACCATCGTCAACAGGTCCAGCCAGTTACTGGCTTACGCAGACGACATCGACATCATCGGAAGAACGAACAAGCTGTACACGGTTCCTTCATCCAGATCGTGCAGGTGGCACAAAATCTGGGGCTGCACATTAGTGAAGTTAAAACAAAGTACATGGTGGCGTCGAATGCGAGAGGAACAGTTGGTCAAACAATCAAGGTAACGGAGCACGAATTTGAAGTGGTGCAATCCGATAACAATATAGAAGAAGAAATACGCGGGCGGCTTCTCAAATCCAACAGAGCCTACTATAGTCTGTCAAAGCTCGTTAAAACCAGAAATCTCACGATAACTTCAAAACTGCTGCTGTACAGGACCATGGTCCTGCCAGTACTCACATATGGATCCGAGACTTCGGTGCTTAGCAAAAGGCACTCCGACCTCTTAGCTGCCTTCGAGAGAAAAGTCTTAAGGAGAACTGTTGGCCCCATATGCGAGGAAGGACGATTCCGCAGACGGTACAATCATGAACTGTACGCAATCTACCTTGAAGCAGATATCGTGACAAAAACTAAGCTCGGTAGACTCCGGTGGGCAGGGCACCTAGCTCGCATGAGCGAAGAGGAACCTGCTCGGAAAGTTCTTTGTGGTACATTGTATGGTAGACGACAGTGTAGTAGACCATGCTTGCGCTGGAGAGATGGCGTATATCAGGACGCCCGAAGCCTTGGGGTGCGCAACTGGATAGCGTCGGCTCGGGATAGGTGGAGAGACTTATTGAAAGAGGCCAGGACCGGAACCCGGTTGTCGAGCCGATGATGATGATAATGATTGGACAATGCTGTCAATATCAGAATTTAATGAGCTTATCTTGGGAGCTGCCGTTGGAAGTCCACATCCGAAGGACATGTGTGTAAATTTAAAAACGAATATGAAAAGCTGAGGGTATTAT
Organism: Philhelius festivus; assembly: GCA_963931855.1. Lineage (NCBI taxonomy): Eukaryota > Metazoa > Arthropoda > Insecta > Diptera > Syrphidae > Philhelius > Philhelius festivus. The sequence goes on along the minus strand of OZ007554.1, from coordinate 35,077,118 downwards.
CGTCAGCGAAACAATTCAGTAGATTAGAAGTTTCAGACAAAATATCATTTATGAACATGACACCGTCCAATACTACTTGTAGCGAACGGTCCGAAATATAATTTCTAATCCAACGAAGAAGAGATTCATCAATACCAAATGCACGCCTTTTTGATTAGAGAGCTTGATGCCAAACTCTATCAAATGCCTTGGAAATATCAAGCGCAATAAACTTACTTTCTCCAAAACGATGTAAAGATTTGTGCCACTGTTCGGTAAGATAAACCATCAGATCACCAGTGGACCTTTTGCTACGAGAGCCGTACTGCCAGTCATTAAGAAGCTTTCGTTCCTCAGGATATTTCTTAAGCTGAGAATTGATCAGCTTTTCTATGACCTTGGAACCTTGGAAAGAATAGACGTAAGTGCAATTGGACGATAGTTAGAGAGGGAGGAGGATTCTCCTTTTTTTAGAGACATGCTGCATAATTGCTGTTTTCCATCTACTCGGAAAGGGACCTGAAGAGTAGGACAGATGGAAAAGCTTACGCAGAGGTTTTGCCAGCGTTGAAGAACAATAGCAGGCATACTATCCGGGCCAGCGGATTTGTGAATGTCAAGATCTCTCCTAGCAACCGCACAGTGCGAAAGAAAATTCGTCCCATAAAATCGTTTACGCTCTCAAGTACAGGAGGAGTCCTAACACTCTATGGTAGCATCGAATTAACAGCGAAATGTGCTGCAAGCTAATTGGCTTTAGGGGGTGGCCGTGGCGCGATGGATATGTGCTCGCCTGTAAACCTCATGATCACAGGTTTGATCCGTGCCGTCGTCTATGTCGTTTTGATTCCATTAAAAACCTTCTAAAATTGTCATCAATGGGTTGCTGGTTTACTCATTACATGTTGTTCAGGCATAACACTAACAACATGTAATTGAGGTAAACTAGTATGCCCAACAAGGATGAACACGAATAAAAAATAATGTGAATTATAAGTGACATAGAAATAAGACACGGCATTCTCCGCTTTAGTCCACCCGCCATCCCTGGAGATAAAATATCTGAGACAACAACCTTCAGTCTCAGAACATCGCGCCACACGATCTTTCCTATCCTTCTTTCTCTTTCTTAACTTCACGCCCGCGCTGTGTTCAAACATTTAAAGGGTAATCATCATCTTTTGAGCGCGTGTAGATTATAAAAAAAAAATCTATCGAGTTTACAACAGGAGTGTCAATGCGGACGAGCGTTGGAGGATTTCGTAGTGTTTCGTACCTTTTTTTACAAATGACCAACAAATTTTACTACCTTTGGGACATAGTATTTTTTGCCGTTATTTTTGATCATGTAAAAATGTAGTTCTTCGGATATGAACGTTACAGGTCTTTCTAGCTTGTTTAAACTCAATCCAGTTTTTCTTAGTATGATAGGCCTTAAAACTACGGAACCTTACTTCTCTAACTCTGATAGCCTTTTTACAGCTCCAATCAAACAATGAATTCTCTTTTGGTTTGATATATTTTATCTTATTCCGAATACAATTTCTCATACCGTACAGAATCAGATCTTGTGACCATATCTGCACTGGAGTCTACGTCACTATCGAGGAAGCATGTGACCAGTTGAATTTCACGAAGAATTCATTGAGACCGTCCCAGTAGGCTTTAGCATACAACCAAACGGTTTTCATAGGGATTTTTCTTTAACTGGGGTTTGTTGACACGAAAAATTTGCAGATATGACGCAATGGTCTGAAATACCAAAGCAATCGAACAGATCCAAATGCTTTACCTACGTCCTGGGTGATATGGTTGTTCCAGTTTAACGTTTGATTAAAGCATATACCTGGAAAATGAGAAACATCAATAACTCTTTTCTATATAACAAATCCTTTAGTTTTTTTGTGGGTTAAGAGTGAGACCACATTCTGCAGACCATTGTTTTATTGATGAAAGGTCTTCATTAATCTTATTCACACAGTCATACCAACTGAACAGCTTTTCATTAATTGAAGGTCATCAGCAAACAGGTGTTCATCGCAGTGAACAAATTAATTTATGGGTTCCATTTACATAAATGGGGAAAAAAGTTGGACCTAGTATTGATCCTTGTTGGTTTCCACAGTACAGTGGTAGAGAGTTAAAAACTAGAATTTCAACGACAACAGCTGCAGTGTTTCGGAAGAAACGGTGCACATTTTCAATAGATTGTGAGGAAGTGACAAAATCTACAAATGATCGAATCGTTCAAAAATCGATTACGAAAATGATCTGATCATTTCAACCGATCGATCATTTGATCATTTTCATTTCACTGAAATGATTCAATACTGTTCCTATTCGATTTTAATTTCTATTTAGATGATAAGATTGACTTGTGGCTCTGATAATTCTCGCAAAATACTCTATTATTGTAAGCCATAAATTGCCAAATAACATCGAATGATGGCTCCTTTGTACATAGATTAAAAAGTGTCAAAAAAACCAAGAAAAAGAGATTTTAGTTGTTGCTCAGGAAGAGATCAATTTAAGGGCTTTCGGCTGACATTTTGTACGAATACACTTTGTACGTCATAGCTGAATTCGTCTTCTACTCGTCAAGTCATAAACTGTCAAATTCCATCAAAGGATGGCTACGATGTCGATGGATTAAGAAACATCCAAAAATCCACATTAAACATACCGGATCCTGATACATCAAATAACATCAGTTCAACCCAACAATTGTTTTTGCGGCCTAAAACATCAACAACCAACTCGATCAATCATGTTCTTCAATGCCGGGTTCAACCCAGAAATTCCAGTCCAATCAGAACAAATAGAATCGAGTTAATCATGGTTAGTCGAGTTAACTGATATCGAAAATCGAGACTCATTGAAATGATTGAGATTGAAATAGAAAATCGAGAATCCAGAATCGAGAATCATCTTAACCATCTTAAATGATTGAGATTGAGATCGATTAAAATGATTGATTTCAATGATCAATACTTTTCGATGATCGGATCAAAAAATCGAATCGATCCTGATTGACACAGCTCTACTTTCTAGTCGTCCATTTTGCCAGCAAGATGGACACTACCATGATTGAGAAAGAGTTGTAGGTCCCTAGGTTTATGTTCCTGAATTTATTTATTATATAAACTGCAAGAAATTTGTGTTATTTTTTGCATAGCGCTGTATACAGTTTCATACAATACTTTTGAAAATCATTAAGAATAAATACATACAACTGTTTTGAACAATTTATCACCCTGCAATGTATGGCGGATGAATTTTTTTTTCTCTGTCACAGATCCAAACATCGTCGTGGTGGTGGTGTTGATATCTCTTCGTTAATGATCCACATCCTCATAACATTTTTGTGATAAAAATAAAACCCAATCTGTCTACTGAGACCCACTTCATGATACCTTTCACAAGACAATGCAAACGGAATGCTATTTGCAGAATATAATTGCGTTGAATTTATCCCGGGCGCCAATTAGCGCACTCGCATTGCGAAGCCGTAACTTAGATTTTGCTCGGAAGTGAGTCATTTATGTTGGCAGGATTTTTTGAATTAAAAAAAAAACTCGTTTGGCACTAAAAGTCTGTCAGAGCATTCACGAGAGGAGTGGAGTGGCTCTACTGATCGATTTCACATCGATCATACAAATATTTACGATCGGCAATAATTAATAAATTATCGATTAGATTTAGATAAATCACTGCGAACAATAAAGCAGCAGCGCGCGCAACAACGATTTATGAAAATTATGATTTTTATTTGTATGCTGCTGTGAGGACTGAGGAGGAGGTAATGGTGGCGACCGACGCGACGCACCGTACCCTGCCAATTATGATCGAGTAAATCTGATGAATGCCATATCGCCACGTACCTACATATGTCGGAGTCAGAGTCGGAGGATGATGGAGGTGCTCCATGGAAGGTTCCCTATAATGCACCGCCAAACGTCGACGTCGACTTCTCATGCCACTGCATACGACTATAAACATATATATAAACTGCTTGCTATACTGTGGCTTTGGGTTCAAGTTTGTGCTCACTCGCGTCGCTCGCGCGCCCGTTTATTTGAAATTATATTTCTTGCAATATTTACGATGATCATAAAGAGGACAACTGCTTTTCATTCTCTGTGCCATATTTGGCTGCATTGCAATATATTGTCGAGATTTTCTTTTTTTTTTTTTTATTTTTATTTTTTGTCTCACCGTTGCGTTGTTGGGCCTGCGCTGATTGATTTACATCGAATCGGTGAGTTTATAATGATGAAATGAAAAATTAATATCACTGGATGACGACGACGGCGATAACGAAGGGGTGAAGCATTGGGAGGCGAAGGAGTCAGCCAGGGCAATCGCACAAGGTTTATCGTCGCATCTCGCGCGGTCTGTTTATGGTGCACATGGAGTGCGATTTATGGCACCTTGTATTGAAAGCCGTCCGTCAAAAAATAATATCTTTGTAAAATTCCTTTAAGCTTTTGTCGATATGCGAGTTGCGAGAATAGGTATACCTAGCTATAATTTGCGACTACATTGACCTTGATTTGGTGTGATATATTGATATTGGAGGTATTTCTGTATCAGAAAAAGTCAAGGATTATTCTCATTTTGGAAATGCAACACTCATTGTTGTTAGGAATTTTGCAAATGCTTTCAACTTTGATACACCTGGTTAATATCTAGATCTCACAAGATTGGATATAGCAACACACTCTTCATAGATCGTTAGCTTAAAATTTGACGAAAATTTGGCCAGCGACATATGGGAACTTTAGTTTTACTACGGATCCGACCCATCACAAAACGAAAAATCTCAAAAAAAAAAAAACAATAATATACAAGCCTTTGGCGAACATAAGAATTGGACGTGGTTTAGGTGAACTTTGGCCTGCTATTACCTTGAGACGAATCACCTTGAATTTTATATTTTTTTTTTCAATTGGAATTGAATGATTATTGTAAAATGCGTTCCCTGCATCGCAGCAATACCCGAAAATCGACCTGACTTATGCAAGGTATAATGATAGTATGATCGGTTAAAAACAACGTTAGACAAGTGTAAAATTAAACAAATGAGGTAGCTAGTATGCAACATACACACTTACTCGGTTAATTAATTAAATAAATCAGATGAAGTCTGCATCTGCACTACACCACCTCCGATAACGGATTCAAGCTGATCGACTTCGCTGTGGGCCGGGACGTTCTTGTAGCTAATACGCATTTCAAACATATTAATATTCACATAGGGGCATGGCGATCTCCTGATCAATCAACCTTGAACCAGATGGACCACATTGCGATCGACGCAAGGCCCTACTCTCGCATAGAGGGTGTCCGCACGTTAAGAGGGATTAACATTGACTCGGACCAGTATCTCGTTGTATCCAAGGTTTGGCTGCGGATATCCCGACCCAAACCAAAACAAGGAAGTACGACGTTGCACATTTAGAATCGCAAGAGATCGCAAGGTCCTTTTCCGATCGCGTTTCTTACAACCTCTTAAGATGTTCTATCCCGCCAGCATCAAGTACTGAGAACCAGTGGCAACATTTTCAACCAGCAATCAGGGATGCCCATTGTGATGTGCTGGGTTTTACACGACCACCACAACGAAACCCCTGGTTTGACAATGAGTGCCGTCAAGCACATGCAGCTCTCCAAAGAAGGACCAGAGCTCATGGCGAGCTCTACGAGCAGAAGAGGAGAGAAGATCACCTGCTTCTCAGAAAGAAAAAGAAGGAGCATGAGCAGCACTTGATCGAGGAAATAGAAAGGAATGAGGTTTGGAAGTTTTACCCAAAGTTAAAAAAAAAAAAAAACATCACAAGGGTACATACAATCCCCGAGCCGAAGTCTGCTTGGATAATCAAGGGAACATCGTAGTAGAATCGCAGTTGCTGAGAATATGGAAAGACCATTTCTCCATGAAGAAGAAAATTCCGCTGCTACAGAAATAGTACGACGCAGACCAACAATAGCGCCTACCCGACCTGGATGAATGAAGATAGCTATATTGAATCCCAAGTCCAACAAAGACGCTGGCGCTGGAGCTGATGGTCTCACTGTCGAGTTGCTCAAAGCGGGAGTTGGGAGTATGCACCAGCTCATCTGCAAAACATGGTCAGAAGAAAGCGTGTTCGATGAATGAAACCTCAGCATTGTCTGTCTGACCCTCAAGAAATAAGACCCTCTGAACTGCGGCCACTACAGAGGCATAAATCTCCCGAACATCGCGTACAAGATCTTTTCTGCAGTATTATGTGAACTTCTGCAGCCTTTTGTCAACAACCTGATCAGTGCAGCCTTAGACCAGGAAAGTCAACCATCGATCAAATATTCACATTACGGCAGATGCTGGAAAAAACTCAGGAGCTATAAATGTTTTCTCATTATTTTAGACTAAGAGCCCACAGCAATTTTTGGGTGTGATTGATAAAAAAAAATAATTAGCATAATTAGATAGGCCTTTTATAGTTATTTACAAATGTGAAATTCTTGCATACTCTAGTGGGCGCAATAGTGCATAATAGTGCATTAAGTATGCAGTTCTTTCCAAATCCAAATAATTGTGATAACAACTTTGCCAAAATGTAGAGTTAAGCCCCCTGATTGAAAATATCGAGTTCCAAGACGTTTTACAGACAGCCTTCTGCCTGCCAGACGCGATAAGAATACGCTACTTCTTGCACTAAGAAGGCCACCTTCAAAACGTCTTGGACCTCGATATTTGCAATCCGGGCACTAAGGTCTTCATTTCGAAGTTATGCCAAATTTTGAATCCCAATTTTTAAGACTTTGGAAAGAGCTGCATGGGGCACTTCACATGTCCGTTTCAAAATGATATCAAATCTTTGAATTCGATCAAAATCGACTAGATCCAGAATCTAACTACCAGGCGAGCATACGTTAGTAGTAGGGGTCACTTTTGTATTTGTTTTCTCATTATTTTTTTCTCCTGGGGAAAACGAAACCTGATTTTGATTTTGACGTTTGCGTCAGAAGTTGGATCCACAAGTGGTTTTGAAATATTTTATTATTTATTTGAGCTGCCAAGACGAAACCGACCATTTGTGTAGAAGTAATGGGCACTTCACATGTCCGTTTCAATATGTTATAAAATCTTTGAATTCGATCAAAATCGACTAGATCCAGAATCTAACTACCAGGCGCGCATACGTTAGTAGTAGGGGTCACTTTTGTATTTGTTTTCTCATTATTTTTTTCTCCTGGGGAAAACGAAACCTGATTTTGATTTTGACGTTTGCGTCAGAAGTTGGAGCCACAGGTGGTTTTGAAATATTTTATTATTTTGTATTTGTTTTCTCATTATTTGTTTCTCCTGGGAAGGAGGAAACCTGATTTTGATTTTGACGTTTGCGTCAGAAGTTGGAGCCACAGATGGTTTTGAAATATTTTATTATTTTGTATTTGTTTTCTCATTATTTGTTTCTCCTGGGAAAGAGGAAACCTGATTTTGATTTTGACGTTTGCGTCAGAGGTTGGAGCCACAGGTGGTATTGAAATATTTTATTATTTATTTCAGCTGCCAAGACGAAACCGAGCATTTGTTTAGAAGTAATGGGGGACTTCGCATGTCAGTTTCAAATTTTGAATTTTTTTTTTCTTATATATTTGAGCTGGCAAGACGGTACCGACCATTTGTGTAGAAGTAATGGGGCACTTCACATGTCCGTTTCAATATGTTATAAAATCTTTGAATTCGATCAAAATCGACTAGATCCAGAATCTAACTACCAGGCGCGCATACGTTAGTAGTAGGGGTCACTTTTGTATTTGTTTTCTCATTATTTTTTTCTCCTGGGGAAAACGAAACCTGATTTTGATTTTGACGTTTGCGTTAGAAGTTGGAGCCACAGGTGGTTTTGAAATATTTTATTATTTTGTATTTGTTTTCTCATTATTTGTTTCTCCTGGGAAGGAGGATACCTGATTTTGATTTTGACGTTTGCGTCAGAAGTTGGAGCCACAGATGGTTTTGAAATATTTTATTATTTTGTATTTGTTTTCTCATTATTTGTTTCTCCTGGGAAAGAGGAAGCCTGATTTTGATTTTGACGTTTGCGTCAGAAGTTGGAGCCACAGGTGGTATTGAAATATTTTATTATTTATTTCAACTGCCAAGACGAAACCGAGCATTTGTTTAGAAGTAATGGGGGACTTCGCATGTCAGTTTCAAAATTTTGAATTTTTCTTTTTCTTATATATTTGAGCTGGCAAGACGGTACCGACCATTTGTGTAGAAGTAATGGGGCAGGCACTTCACATGTCCGTTTCAAAGTGTGAAATTTTTGAATTCGATCAAAATCGACTAGATCCAGAATCTAACTACCAGGCGAGCATACGTTAGTAGTAGGGGTCACTTTTGTATTTGTTTTCTCATTATTTTTTTCTCCTGGGGAAAACGAAACCTGATTTTGATTTTGACGTTTGCGTTAGAAGTTGGAGCCACAGGTGGTTTTGAAATATTTTATTATTTTGTATTTGTTTTCTCATTATTTGTTTCTCCTGGGAAGGAGGATACCTGATTTTGATTTTGACGTTTGCGTCAGAAGTTGGAGCCACAGGTGGTTTTGAAATATTTTATTATTTTGTATTTGTTTTCTCATTATTTGTTTCTCCTGGGAAGGAGGAAACCTGATTTTGATTTTGACGTTTGCGTCAGAAGTTGGAGCCACAGATGGTTTTGAAATATTTTATTATTTTGTATTTGTTTTCTCATTATTTGTTTCTCCTGGGAAAGAGGAAGCCTGATTTTGATTTTGACGTTTGCGTCAGAAGTTGGAGCCACAGGTGGTATTGAAATATTTTATTATTTATTTCAACTGCCAAGACGAAACCGAGCATTTGTTTAGAAGTAATGGGGGACTTCGCATGTCAGTTTCAAAATTTTGAATTTTTCTTTTTCTTATATATTTGAGCTGGCAAGACGGTACCGACCATTTGTGTAGAAGTAATGGGGCAGGCACTTCACATGTCCGTTTCAAAGTGTTAAATTTTTGAATTCGATCAAAATCGACTAGATCCAGAATCTAACTACCAGGCGAGCATACGTTAGTAGTAGGGGTCACTTTTGTATTTGTTTTCTCATTATTTTTTTCTCCTGGGGAAAACGAAACCTGATTTTGATTTTGACGTTTGCGTCAGAAGTTGGAGCCACAGGTGGTTTTGAAATATTTTATTATTTTGTATTTGTTTTCTCATTATTTGTTTCTCCTGGGAAGGAGGAAACCTGATTTTGATTTTGACGTTTGCGTCAGAAGTTGGAGCCACAGGTGGTTTTGAAATATTTTATTATTTTGTATTTGTTTTCTCATTATTTGTTTCTCCTGGGAAGGAGGAAACCTGATTTTGATTTTGACGTTTGCGTCAGAAGTTGGAGCCACAGATGGTTTTGAAATATTTTATTATTTTGTATTTGTTTTCTCATTATTTGTTTCTCCTGGGAAAGAGGAAGCCTGATTTTGATTTTGACGTTTGCGTCAGAAGTTGGAGCCACAGGTGGTATTGAAATATTTTATTATTTATTTCAACTGCCAAGACGAAACCGAGCATTTGTTTAGAAGTAATGGGGGACTTCGCATGTCAGTTTCAAAATTTTGAATTTTTCTTTTTCTTATATATTTGAGCTGGCAAGACGGTACCGACCATTTGTGTAGAAGTAATGGGGCAGGCACTTCACATGTCCGTTTCAAAGTGTTAAATTTTTGAATTCGATCAAAATCGACTAGATCCAGAATCTAACTACCAGGCGAGCATACGTTAGTAGTAGGGGTCACTTTTGTATTTGTTTTCTCATTATTTTTTTCTCCTGGGGAAAACGAAACCTGATTTTGATTTTGACGTTTGCGTCAGAAGTTGGAGCCACAGGTGGTTTTGAAATATTTTATTATTTTGTATTTGTTTTCTCATTATTTGTTTCTCCTGGGAAGGAGGAAACCTGATTTTGATTTTGACGTTTGCGTCAGAAGTTGGAGCCACAGATGGTTTTGAAATATTTTATTATTTTGTATTTGTTTTCTCATTATTTGTTTCTCCTGGGAAAGAGGAAACCTGATTTTGATTTTGACGTTTGCGTCAGAAGTTGGAGCCACAGGTGGTATTGAAATATTTTATTATTTATTTGAGCTGCCAAGACGAAACCGAGCATTTGTTTAGAAGTAATGGGGGACTTCGCATGTCAGTTTCAAAATTTTGAATTTTTCTTTTTCTTATATATTTGAGCTGGCAAGACGGTACCGACCATTTGTGTAGAAGTAATGGGGCACTTCACATGTCCGTTTCAAAGTGTTAAATTTTTGAATTCGATCAAAATCGACTAGATCCAGAATCTAACTACCAGGCGAGCATACGTTAGTAGTAGGGGTCACTTTTGTATTTGTTTTCTCATTATTTGTTTCTCCTGGGAAAAAGGAAACCTGATTTTGATTTTGACGTTTGCGTCAGAAGTTGGAGCCACAGGTGGTTTTGAAATATTTTATTATTTATTTGAGCTGCCAAGACGAAACCGAGCATTTGTTTAGAAGTAATGGGGGACTTCGCATGTCAGTTTCAAAATTTTGAATTTTTCTTTTTCTTATATATTTGAGCTGGCAAGACGGTACCGACCATTTGTGTAGAAGTAATGGGGCACTTCACATGTCCGTTTCAAAGTGTTAAATTTTTGAATTCGATCAAAATCGACTAGATCCAGAATCTAACTACCAGGCGAGCATACGTTAGTAGTAGGGGTCACTTTTGTATTTGTTTTCTCATTATTTGTTTCTCCTGGGAAAAAGGAAACCTGATTTTGATTTTGACGTTTGCGTCAGAAGTTGGAGCCACAGGTGGTTTTGAAATATTTTATTATTTATTTGAGCTGCCAAGACGAAACCGAGCATTTGTTTAGAAGTAATGGGGGACTTCGCATGTCAGTTTCAAAATTTTGAATTTTTCTTTTTCTTATATATTTGAGCTGGCAAGACGGTACCGACCATTTGTGTAGAAGTAATGGGGCACTTCACATGTCCGTTTCAATATGTTATAAAATCTTTGAATTCGATCAAAATCGACTAGATCCAGAATCTAACTACCAGGCGCGCATACGTTAGTAGTAGGGGTCACTTTTGTATTTGTTTTCTCATTATTTTTTTCTCCTGGGGAAAACGAAACCTGATTTTGATTTTGTCGTTTGCGTCAGAAGTTGGAGCCACAGGTGGTTTTGAAATATTTTATTATTTATTTGAGCTGCCAAGACGAAACCGAGCATTTGTTTAGAAGTAATGGGGGACTTCGCATGTCAGTTTCAAAATTTTGAATTTTTCTTTTTCTTATATATTTGAGCTGGCAAGACGGTACCGACCATTTGTGTAGAAGTAATGGGGCAGGCACTTCACATGTCCGTTTCAAAGTGTTAAATTTTTGAATTCGATCAAAATCGACTAGATCCAGAATCTAACTACCAGGCGAGCATACGTTAGTAGTAGGGGTCACTTTTGTATTTGTTTTCTCATTATTTTTTTCTCCTGGGGAAAACGAAACCTGATTTTGATTTTGACGTTTGCGTCAGAAGTTGGAGCCACAGGTGGTTTTGAAATAATTTATTATTTATTTGAGCTGCCAAGACGGACTTCGCATGTCAGTTTCCAGTAATGTTTTTAAAGCCATTAACCAAATAACTTGTCGAAAATCGGCTATGAACAATCATTCCCAAGAACTCTTAATAGATGGGCGAACGCTTACAACCTCGTTAGAAAAAATTGATGCCTTCTATTCATATTTCTCTAGTCTTTATTCATTAAAAATCCCCATAGCTGATGCCGAAAACACAATAGCAGTAAACACGATTAATAGTGCCTTCTCAGCCTGGAATGCTGATCTAACAATAACAAATTTCTCCGCAAACAATACATCAGACTCACAAACTGATGAAAATTTTACTTCATTAGCTGCAATAGAACTTGCCATCTCTGCACTGAAAAATAAGAAATCTTCTGGACCAGATGGCATCCCAAATTTTGTACTGCGAAAAGCAAGAGTCACTATTGCAAAATTTTTAACCCCATTATTCAACAATTGCTTGAATAATTTTTACTTCCCCACAGCTTGGAAAGTAGCTTACCTCGTTCCCATTCGAAAAAACTTTAGATCCAATAAAATTGAGGACTTTCGTCCTATATCTTTACTCTCAAATTTAGGAAAAATTTTCGAAAAAATTTTCATTGCAAAAATTCAAAACTTTATTACTGAGTCAAATTTAGTTCAGCACCATCAGTTTGGTTTCAAAAGTGGACATTCTACTGAACACGCTCTGTTATTCCTGCAAAATAAAATATTGACCAATCTAAGAGCTAAAAAATGCACAGTGGCATGTGCGCTGGATTTGAGCAAGGCCTTTGACTCGGTGTGGCATGCAGGCTTAATATATAAACTTAATCGTCTCAATTTACCTACTAACTTCATTAAATTAATCATAAACTTCTTATCTAACCGTAGCTGTACCATTTGTTTTGAAAATGAAAAATCCTCTTCCATCCCTATTTGTTCCGGAGTTCCGCAAGGATCAATTTTGGGCCCTCTGTTGTTCAACCTATACCTATCCGACTTCCCAGTACACATCAACAATTCTGACACGATTCTCTACGCGGATGACACTATAGTTTTCAGCCACCACGAGAGACCACATGAAGCGCTTAACGAGATCACCTCACATCTGAATGTGATCATCCCCTACTTTAAAAAATGGTGTATTGAAATTAATTATAAAAAATGTGATCTCATCTGCTTCAGAAATGCAGCTGGCAAAGGACACTACCTCGCAGTAAGAGAAAGCAAATATTTAAAACTAGCTATAAATGGACATACGATTCCGCTTAGACAATCGATCAAATATTTAGGGATTAAATTACACGAAAGATTAAAAGTAAATCATCACGCCAGATATGCTCTTCAAAACGGTAAAGCGGCTGCTGCAATGCTAAAAACCTTGTTTAATTCCAATGACGTAGAAAGGAGCACTAAACTGCTTATGTACAAAACACTAGTACGCCCACTCATTTCATACGGTTTCCTCATATGGTTTTATATCACACCAAATGTAGCTAGGGATTTACAAATTTTCGAACGGAAAATATTGAGAAAATGTATTTCTAAATTCCGCAGACCAGGAGGAAAGTGGTACTCCAATAAATCGATATATGAGGAATCGAAAATTGTCCCTCTACTCGACTACCTCATATCTTTGGCCAAAAAGAGAATTTCATTATTACAGCACCATGACAATCCCTTCCTTAGACATTTATTTGAGGATAACATCAGATACTCGATAACATACAGATATTATATGTCCCCAATAGGCATCCTCAATGAAGGGTCCGATCCTGATTTCCGGCTTGTGGACAATGATTGCCTATTTCTCGCTCCCTTTTACCAAAAAGCCCAAGCTTCCAATTACAGAGGTTAGATCCCTTGTCTTACATACAACTTGAAACAAACAACAACATAAAACAAGCACACAATCAGTATCAAACATAATATTTAAGTATTTTAATACCTATGGTATCATATACATAACTATATTTACAAAAATACATCGAACCATTCTCGAAATTCGAATTTAGTAATAATTTAAACTAAACTAAAACAAAAATGTAAACAATGTCTTAAATAAACTGTATATCTGTTAATCAAACCAAATATCAATGCATAAACCTAGATACTACTATATAATATTATAATACAAAAAATGTAATTTATTTGACAGCCTACAATTACTTGAGTATAATGTCTACACCTTCAATCCAATGTATTTAGTCCGATACTAAAGGCTATTTGCCATAATTTAAGTCCACACACATGTGTTAAAATAGTGGAGACCTTCTGTCACCTCTGTCTTTTGTTTACATTTTATATTGTCATTTATGTTCTCCATCTTTCCCTTAGGTTAAGCTTTCTATCCATCTTTTTTTTTCTTTTTCTTCTTGCAACTAATGGTCTTTATTGAGTAGACACATACAAATATACTAAACCTAAAGTAAAACTTACAAATCCTAACACTGAAAAACAAAGAAACAATTGCTCTTGAAAAATAAATAATAATTTGTATAGCCAGACCAATTCAAAGTCGGCAATTCTATTCTAAGTGTATTAATAAGATAATTTCTTAAGAAACAAATGTAAAGTGAATTAAAAAAATCTCAATAAAAATTACTACTACTACTACTACTTTCTCATTATTTGTTTCTCCTGGGAAAGAGGAAACCTGATTTTGATTTTGACGTTTGCGTCAGAAGTTGGAGCCACAGGTGGTTTTGAAATATATTATTATTTATTTGAGCTGCCAAGACGAAACCGAGCATTTGTTTAGAAGTAATGGGGGACTTCGCATGTCAGTTTCAAAATTTTGAATTTTTCTTTTTCTTATATATTTGAGTTGGCAAGACGGTACCGACCATTTGTGTAGAAGTAATGGGGCACTTCACATGTCCGTTTTCAATATGTTATAAAATCTTTGAATTCGATCAAAATCGACTAGATCCAGAATCTAACTACCAGGCGAGCATACGTTAGTAGTAGGGGTCACTTTTGTATTTGTTTTCTCATTATTTTTTTCTCCTGGGGAAAACGAAACCTGATTTTGATTTTGACGTTTGCGTCAAAAGTTGGAGCCACAGGTGGTTTTGAAATATTTTATTATTTTGTATTTGTTTTCTCATTATTTGTTTCTCCTGGGAAAAAGGAAACCTGATTTTGATTTTGACGTTTGCGTCAGAAGTTGGAGCCACAGGTGGTTTTGAAATATATTATTATTTATTTGAGCTGCCAAGACGAAACCGAGCATTTGTTTAGAAGTAATGGGGGACTTCGCATGTCAGTTTCAAAATTTTGAATTTTTCTTTTTCTTATATATTTGAGCTGGCAAGACGGTACCGACCATTTGTGTAGAAGTAATGGGGCACTCCACATGTCCGTTTTGTTAAATTTTTGAATTCGATCAAAATCGACTAGATCCAGAATCTAACTACCAGGCGAGCATACGTTAGTAGTAGGGGTCACTTTATTTGTATTTGTTTTCTCATTATTTGTTTCTCCTGGGGAAAACGAAACCTGATTTTGATTTTGACGTTTGCGTCAGAAGTTGGAGCCACAGGTGGTTTTGAAATATTTTATTATTTTGTATTTGTTTTCTCATTATTTGTTTCTCCTGGGAAGGAGGAAACCTGATTTTGATTTTGACGTTTGCGTCAGAAGTTGGAGCCACAGGTGGTTTTGAAATATTTTATTATTTATTTGAGCTGCCAAGACGAAACCGAGCATTTGTTTAGAAGTAATGGGGGACTTCGCATGTCAGTTTCAAAATTTTGAATTTTTCTTTTTCTTATATATTTGAGCTGGCAAGACGGTACCGACCATTTGTGTAGAAGTAATGGGGCACTTCACATGTCCGTTTCAATATGTTATAAAATCTTTGAATTCGATCAAAATCGACTAGATCCAGAATCTAACTACCAGGCGCGCATACGTTAGTAGTAGGGGTCACTTTTGTATTTGTTTTCTCATTATTTTTTCTCCTGGGGAAAACGAAACCTGATTTTGATTTTGACGTTTGCGTCAGAAGTTGGAGCGACAGGTGGTTTTGAAATATTTTATTATTTTGTATTTGTTTCTCCTGGGAAAAAGGAAACCTGATTTTGATTTTGACGTTTGCGTCAGAAGTTGGAGCCACAGGTGGTTTTGAAATATATTATTATTTATTTGAGCTGCCAAGACGAAACCGAGCATTTGTTTAGAAGTAATGGGGGACTTCGCATGTCAGTTTCAAAATTTTGAATTTTTCTTTTTCTTATATATTTGAGCTGGCAAGACGGTACCGACCATTTGTGTAGAAGTAATGGGGCAGGCACTTCACATGTCCGTTTCAAAGTGTTAAATTTTTGAATTCGATCAAAATCGACTAGATCCAGAATCTAACTACCAGGCGAGCATACGTTAGTAGTAGGGGTTACTTTTGTATTTGTTTTCTCATTATTTTTTTCTCCTGGGGAAAACGAAACCTGATTTTGATTTTGACGTTTGCGTCAAAAGTTGGAGCCACAGGTGGTTTTGAAATATTTTATTATTTTGTATTTGTTTCTCCTGGGAAAAAGGAAACCTGATTTTGATTTTGACGTTTGCGTCAGAAGTTGGAGCCACAGGTGGTTTTGAAATATATTATTATTTTGTATTTGTTTTCTCATTATTTGTTTCTCCTGGGAAAAAGGAAACCTGATTTTGATTTTGACGTTTGCGTCAGAAGTTGGAGCCACAGGTGGTTTTGAAATATATTATTATTTATTTGAGCTGCCAAGACGAAACCGAGCATTTGTTTAGAAGTAATGGGGGACTTCGCATGTCAGTTTCAAAATTTTGAATTTTTCTTTTTCTTATATATTTGAGCTGGCAAGACGGTACCGACCATTTGTGTAAAGTAATGGGGCACTTCACATGTCCGTTTCAAAGTGTTAAAATTTTTGAATTCGATCAAAATCGACTAGATCCAGAATCTAACTACCAGGCGAGCATACGTTAGTAGTAGGGGTCACTTTTGTATTTGTTTTCTCATTATTTTTTTCTCCTGGGGAAAACGAAACCTGATTTTGATTTTGACGTTTGCGTCAAAAGTTGGAGCCACAGGTTGTTTTGAAATATTTTATTATTTTGTATTTGTTTTCTCATTATTTGTTTCTCCTGGGAAAAGGAAACCTGATTTTGATTTTGACGTTTGCGTCAGAAGTTGGAGCCACAGGTGGTTTTGAAATATATTATTATTTATTTGAGCTGCCAAGACGAAACCGAGCATTTGTTTAGAAGTAATGGGGGACTTCGCATGTCAGTTTCAAAATTTTGAATTTTTCTTTTTCTTATATATTTGAGCTGGCAAGACGGTACCGACCATTTGTGTAGAAGTAATGGGGCACTCCACATGTCCGTTTCAATATGTTATAAAATCTTTGAATTCGATCAAAATCGACTAGATCCAGAATCTAACTACCAGGCGAGCATACGTTAGTAGTAGGGGTCACTTTTGTATTTGTTTTCTCATTATTTTTTTCTCCTGGGGAAAACGAAACCTGATTTTGATTTTGACGTTTGCGTCAGAAGTTGGAGCCACAGGTAGTATTGAAATATTTTATTATTTATTTCAGCTGCCAAGACGAAACCGAGCATTTGTTTAGAAGTAATGGGGGACTTCGCATGTCAGTTTCAAAATTTTGAATTTTTCTTTTTCTTATATATTTGAGCTGGCAAGACGGTACCGACCATTTGTGTAGAAGTAATGGGGCACTTCACATGTCCGTTTCAATATGTTATAAAATCTTTGAATTCGATCAAAATCGACTAGATCCAGAATCTAACTACCAGCCGCGCATACGTTAGTAGTAGGGGTCACTTTTGTATTTGTTTTCTCATTATTTTTTTCTCCTGGGGAAAACGAAACCTGATTTTGATTTTGACGTTTGCGTCAGAAGTTGGAGCCACAGGTGGTTTTGAAATATTTTATTATTTTGTATTTGTTTTCTCATTATTTTTTTCTCCTGGGGAAAACGAAACCTGATTTTGATTTTGACGTTTGCGTCAGAAGTTGGAGCCACAGGTAGTATTGAAATATTTTATTATTTATTTCAGCTGCCAAGACGAAACCGAGCATTTGTTTAGAAGTAATGGGGGACTTCGCATGTCAGTTTCAAAATTTTGAATTTTTCTTTTTCTTATATATTTGAGCTGGCAAGACGGTACCGACCATTTGTGTAGAAGTAATGGGGCACTTCACATGTCCGTTTCAATATGTTATAAAATCTTTGAATTCGATCAAAATCGACTAGATCCAGAATCTAACTACCAGGCGCGCATACGTTAGTAGTAGGGGTCACTTTTGTATTTGTTTTCTCATTATTTTTTTCTCCTGGGGAAAACGAAACCTGATTTTGATTTTGACGTTTGCGTCAGAAGTTGGAGCCACAGGTGGTTTTGAAATATTTTATTATTTTGTATTTGTTTTCTCATTATTTTTTTCTCCTGGGGAAAACGAAACCTGATTTTGATTTTGACGTTTGCGTCAGAAGTTGGAGCCACAGGTAGTATTGAAATATTTTATTATTTATTTCAGCTGCCAAGACGAAACCGAGCATTTGTTTAGAAGTAATGGGGGACTTCGCATGTCAGTTTCAAAATTTTGAATTTTTCTTTTTCTTATATATTTGAGCTGGCAAGACGGTACCGACCATTTGTGTAGAAGTAATGGGGCAGGCACTTCACATGTCCGTTTCAAAGTGTTAAATTTTTGAATTCGATCAAAATCGACTAGATCCAGAATCTAACTACCAGGCGCGCATACGTTAGTAGTAGGGGTCACTTTTGTATTTGTTTCCTCATTATTTTTTCTCCTGGGGAAAACGAAACCTGATTTTGATTTTGACGTTTGCGTCAGAAGTTGGAGCCACAGGTGGTTTTGAAATATTTTATTATTTTGTATTTGTTTTCTCATTATTTGTTTCTCCTGGGAAGGAGGAAACCTGATTTTGATTTTGACGTTTGCGTCAGAAGTTGGAGCCACAGGTGGTTTTGAAATATTTTATTATTTATTTGAGCTGCCAAGACGAAACCGAGCATTTGTTTAGAAGTAATGGGGGACTTCGCATGTCAGTTTCAAAATTTTGAATTTTTCTTTTTCTTATATATTTGAGCTGGCAAGACGGTACCGACCATTTGTGTAGAAGTAATGGGGCACTTCACATGTCCGTTTCAATATGTTATAAAATCTTTGAATTCGATCAAAATCGACTAGATCCAGAATCTAACTACCAGGCGCGCATACGTTAGTAGTAGGGGTCACTTTTGTATTTGTTTCCTCATTATTTTTTCTCCTGGGGAAAACGAAACCTGATTTTGATTTTGACGTTTGCGTCAGAAGTTGGAGCCACAGGTGGTTTTGAAATATTTTATTATTTTGTATTTGTTTTCTCATTATTTGTTTCTCCTGGGAAGGAGGAAACCTGATTTTGATTTTGACGTTTGCGTCAGAAGTTGGAGCCACAGGTGGTTTTGAAATATTTTATTATTTATTTGAGCTGCCAAGACGAAACCGAGCATTTGTTTAGAAGTAATGGGGGACTTCGCATGTCAGTTTCAAAATTTTGAATTTTTCTTTTTCTTATATATTTGAGCTGGCAAGACGGTACCGACCATTTGTGTAGAAGTAATGGGGCACTTCACATGTCCGTTTCAATATGTTATAAAATCTTTGAATTCGATCAAAATCGACTAGATCCAGAATCTAACTACCAGGCGCGCATACGTTAGTAGTAGGGGTCACTTTTGTATTTGTTTTCTCATTATTTTTTTCTCCTGGGGAAAACGAAACCTGATTTTGATTTTGACGTTTGCGTTAGAAGTTGGAGCCACAGGTGGTTTTGAAATATTTTATTATTTATTTGAGCTGCCAAGACGAAACCGAGCATTTGTTTAGAAGTAATGGGGGACTTCGCATGTCAGTTTCAAAATTTTGAATTTTTCTTTTTCTTATATATTTGAGCTGGCAAGACGGTACCGACCATTTGTGTAGAAGTAATGGGGCACTTCACATGTCCGTTTCAATATGTTATAAAATCTTTGAATTCGATCAAAATCGACTAGATCCAGAATCTAACTACCAGGCGCGCATATGTTAGTAGTAGGGGTCACTTTTGTATTTGTTTTCTCATTATTTTTTTCTCCTGGGGAAAACGAAACCTGATTTTGATTTTGACGTTTGCGTTAGAAGTTGGAGCCACAGGTGGTTTTGAAATATTTTATTATTTTGTATTTGTTTTCTCATTATTTGTTTCTCCTGGGAAGGAGGATACCTGATTTTGATTTTGACGTTTGCGTCAGAAGTTGGAGCCACAGATGGTTTTGAAATATTTTATTATTTTGTATTTGTTTTCTCATTATTTGTTTCTCCTGGGAAAGAGGAAGCCTGATTTTGATTTTGACGTTTGCGTCAGAAGTTGGAGCCACAGGTGGTATTGAAATATTTTATTATTTATTTCAACTGCCAAGACGAAACCGAGCATTTGTTTAGAAGTAATGGGGGACTTCGCATGTCAGTTTCAAAATTTTGAATTTTTCTTTTTCTTATATATTTGAGCTGGCAAGACGGTACCGACCATTTGTGTAGAAGTAATGGGGCACTTCACATGTCCGTTTCAATATGTTATAAAATCTTTGAATTCGATCAAAATCGACTAGATCCAGAATCTAACTACCAGGCGCGCATACGTTAGTAGTAGGGGTCACTTTTGTATTTGTTTTCTCATTATTTTTTTCTCCTGGGGAAAACGAAACCTGATTTTGATTTTGACGTTTGCGTTAGAAGTTGGAGCCACAGGTGGTTTTGAAATATTTTATTATTTTGTATTTGTTTTCTCATTATTTGTTTCTCCTGGGAAGGAGGATACCTGATTTTGATTTTGACGTTTGCGTCAGAAGTTGGAGCCACAGGTGGTTTTGAAATATTTTATTATTTTGTATTTGTTTTCTCATTATTTGTTTCTCCTGGGAAGGAGGATACCTGATTTTGATTTTGACGTTTGCGTCAGAAGTTGGAGCCACAGATGGTTTTGAAATATTTTATTATTTTGTATTTGTTTTCTCATTATTTGTTTCTCCTGGGAAAGAGGAAACCTGATTTTGATTTTGACGTTTGCGTCAGAAGTTGGAGCCACAGGTGGTATTGAAATATTTTATTATTTATTTCAGCTGCCAAGACGAAACCGAGCATTTGTTTAGAAGTAATGGGGGACTTCGCATGTCAGTTTCAAATTTTGAATTTTTCTTTTTCTTATATATTTGAGCTGGCAAGACGGTACCGACCATTTGTGTAGAAGTAATGGGGCACTTCACATGTCCGTTTCAATATGTTATAAAATCTTTGAATTCGATCAAAATCGACTAGATCCAGAATCTAACTACCAGGCGCGCATACGTTAGTAGTAGGGGTCACTTTTGTATTTGTTTTCTCATTATTTTTTTCTCCTGGGGAAAACGAAACCTGATTTTGATTTTGACGTTTGCGTTAGAAGTTGGAGCCACAGGTGGTTTTGAAATATTTTATTATTTTGTATTTGTTTTCTCATTATTTGTTTCTCCTGGGAAGGAGGATACCTGATTTTGATTTTGACGTTTGCGTCAGAAGTTGGAGCCACAGATGGTTTTGAAATATTTTATTATTTTGTATTTGTTTTCTCATTATTTGTTTCTCCTGGGAAAGAGGAAGCCTGATTTTGATTTTGACGTTTGCGTCAGAAGTTGGAGCCACAGGTGGTATTGAAATATTTTATTATTTATTTCAACTGCCAAGACGAAACCGAGCATTTGTGTAGAAGTAATGGGGCACTTCACATGTCCGTTTCAATATGTTATAAAATCTTTGAATTCGATCAAAATCGACTAGATCCAGAATCTAACTACCAGGCGCGCATACGTTAGTAGTAGGGGTCACTTTTGTATTTGTTTTCTCATTATTTTTTTCTCCTGGGGAAAACGAAACCTGATTTTGATTTTGACGTTTGCGTCAGAAGTTGGAGCCACAGGTGGTTTTGAAATATTTTATTATTTATTTGAGCTGCCAAGACGAAACCGAGCATTTGTTTAGAAGTAATGGGGGACTTCGCATGTCAGTTTCAAAATTTTGAATTTTTCTTTTTCTTATATATTTGAGCTGGCAAGACGGTACCGACCATTTGTGTAGAAGTAATGGGGCACTTCACATGTCCGTTTCAATATGTTATAAAATCTTTGAATTCGATCAAAATCGACTAGATCCAGAATCTAACTACCAGGCGCGCATACGTTAGTAGTAGGGGTCACTTTTGTATTTGTTTTCTCATTATTTTTTTCTCCTGGGGAAAACGAAACCTGATTTTGATTTTGACGTTTGCGTTAGAAGTTGGAGCCACAGGTGGTTTTGAAATATTTTATTATTTTGTATTTGTTTTCTCATTATTTGTTTCTCCTGGGAAGGAGGAAACCTGATTTTGATTTTGACGTTTGCGTCAGAAGTTGAAGCCACAGGTGGTTTTGAAATATTTTATTATTTATTTGAGCTGCCAAGACGAAACCGAGCATTTGTTTAGAACTAATGGGGGACTTCGCATGTCAGTTTCAAAATTTTGAATTTTTCTTTTTCTTATATATTTGAGCTGGCAAGACGGTACCGACCATTTGTGTAGAAGTAATGGGGCACTTCACATGTCCGTTTCAATATGTTATAAAATCTTTGAATTCGATCAAAATCGACTAGATCCAGAATCTAACTACCAGGCGCGCATACGTTAGTAGTAGGGGTCACTTTTGTATTTGTTTTCTCATTATTTTTTTCTCCTGGGGAAAACGAAACCTGATTTTGATTTTGACGTTTGCGTCAGAAGTTGGAGCCACAGGTGGTTTTGAAATATTTTATTATTTATTTGAGCTGCCAAGACGAAACCGAGCATTTGTTTAGAAGTAATGGGGGACTTCGCATGTCAGTTTCAAAATTTTGAATTTTTCTTTTTCTTATATATTTGAGCTGGCAAGACGGTACCGACCATTTGTGTAGAAGTAATGGGGCACTTCACATGTCCGTTTCAATATGTTATAAAATCTTTGAATTCGATCAAAATCGACTAGATCCAGAATCTAACTACCAGGCGCGCATACGTTAGTAGTAGGGGTCACTTTTGTATTTGTTTTCTCATTATTTTTTTCTCCTGGGGAAAACGAAACCTGATTTTGATTTTGACGTTTGCGTTAGAAGTTGGAGCCACAGGTGGTTTTGAAATATTTTATTATTTTGTATTTGTTTTCTCATTATTTGTTTCTCCTGGGAAAGAGGAAGCCTGATTTTGATTTTGACGTTGGCGTCAGAAGTTGGAGCCACAGGTGGTATTGAAATATTTTATTATTTATTTCAGCTGCCAAGACGAAACCGAGCATTTGTTTAGAAGTAATGGGGGACTTCGCATGTCAGTTTCAAATTTTGAATTTTTCTTTTTCTTATATATTTGAGCTGGCAAGACGGTACCGACCATTTGTGTAGAAGTAATGGGGCACTTCACATGTCCGTTTCAATATGTTATAAAATCTTTGAATTCGATCAAAATCGACTAGATCCAGAATCTAACTACCAGGCGCGCATACGTTAGTAGTAGGGGTCACTTTTGTATTTGTTTTCTCATTATTTTTTTTCTCCTGGGGAAAACGAAACCTGATTTTGATTTTGACGTTTGCGTCAGAAGTTGGAGCCACAGGTGGTTTTGAAATATTTTATTATTTATTTGAGCTGCCAAGACGAAACCGAGCATTTGTTTAGAAGTAATGGGGGACTTCGCATGTCAGTTTCAAATTTTGAATTTTTCTTTTTCTTATATATTTGAGCTGGCAAGACGGTACCGACCATTTGTGTAGAAGTAATGGGGCACTTCACATGTCCGTTTCAATATGTTATAAAATCTTTGAATTCGATCAAAATCGACTAGATCCAGAATCTAACTACCAGGCGCGCATACGTTAGTAGTAGGGGTCACTTTTGTATTTGTTTTCTCATTATTTTTTTTCTCCTGGGGAAAACGAAACCTGATTTTGATTTTGACGTTTGCGTCAGAAGTTGGAGCCACAGGTGGTTTTGAAATATTTTATTATTTTGTATTTGTTTTCTCATTATTTTTTTCTCCTGGGGAAAACGAAACCTGATTTTGATTTTGACGTTTGCGTCAGAAGTTGGAGCCACAGGTGGTTTTGAAATATATTATTATTTATTTGAGCTGCCAAGACGAAACCGAGCATTTGTTTAGAAGTAATGGGGGACTTCGCATGTCAGTTTCAAAATTTTGAATTTTTCTTTTTCTTATATATTTGAGCTGGCAAGACGGTACCGACCATTTGTGTAGAAGTAATGGGGCACTTCACATGTCCGTTTCAATATGTTATAAAATCTTTGAATTCGATCAAAATCGACTAGATCCAGAATCTAACTACCAGGCGCGCATACGTTAGTAGTAGGGGTCACTTTTGTATTTGTTTTCTCATTATTTTTTCTCCTGGGGAAAACGAAACCTGATTTTGATTTTGACGTTTGCGTCAGAAGTTGGAGCCACAGGTGGTTTTGAAATATTTTATTATTTTGTATTTGTTTTCTCATTATTTGTTTCTCCTGGGAAAAGGAAACCTGATTTTGATTTTGACGTTTGCGTCAGAAGTTGGAGCCACAGGTGGTTTTGAAATATATTATTATTTATTTGAGCTGCCAAGACGAAACTGAGCATTTGTTTAGAAGTAATGGGGGACTTCGCATGTCAGTTTCAAAATTTTGAATTTTTCTTTTTCTTATATATTTGAGCTGGCAAGACGGTACCGACCATTTGTGTAGAAGTAATGGGGCAGGCACTTCACATGTCCGTTTCAAAGTGTTAAATTTTTGAATTCGATCAAAATCGACTAGATCCAGAATCTAACTACCAGGCGAGCATACGTTAGTAGTAGGGGTCACTTTTGTATTTGTTTTCTCATTATTTTTTTCTCCTGGGGAAAACGAAACCTGATTTTGATTTTGACGTTTGCGTCAAAAGTTGGAGCCACAGGTGGTTTTGAAATATTTTATTATTTTGTATTTGTTTTCTCATTATTTGTTTCTCCTGGGAAAGAGGAAGCCTGATTTTGATTTTGACGTTGGCGTCAGAAGTTGGAGCCACAGGTGGTATTGAAATATTTTATTATTTATTTGAGCTGCCAAGACGAAACCGAGCATTTGTTTAGAAGTAATGGGGGACTTCGCATGTCAGTTTCAAATTTTGAATTTTTCTTTTTCTTATATATTTGAGCTGGCAAGACGGTACCGACCATTTGTGTAGAAGTAATGGGGCACTTCACATGTCCGTTTCAATATGTTATAAAATCTTTGAATTCGATCAAAATCGACTAGATCCAGAATCTAACTACCAGGCGCGCATACGTTAGTAGTAGGGGTCACTTTTGTATTTGTTTTCTCATTATTTTTTTTCTCCTGGGGAAAACGAAACCTGATTTTGATTTTGACGTTTGCGTCAGAAGTTGGAGCCACAGGTGGTTTTGAAATAATTTATTATTTATTTGAGCTGCCAAGACGAAACCGAGCATTTGTTTAGAAGTAATGGGGGACTTCGCATGTCAGTTTCAAAATTTTGAATTTTTCTTTTTCTTATATATTTGAGCTGGCAAGACGGTACCGACCATTTGTGTAGAAGTAATGGGGCACTTCACATGTCCGTTTCAATATGTTATAAAATCTTTGAATTCGATCAAAATCGACTAGATCCAGAATCTAACTACCAGGCGCGCATACGTTAGTAGTAGGGGTCACTTTTGTATTTGTTTTCTCATTATTTGTTTCTCCTGGGGAAAACGAAACCTGATTTTGATTTTGAGGTTTGCGTCAGAAGTTGGAGCCACAGGTGGTTTTGAAATATTTTATTATTTTGTATTTGTTTTCTCATTATTTTTTTCTCCTGGGGAAAACGAAACCTGATTTTGATTTTGACGTTTGCGTCAGAATTTGGAGCCACAGGTGGTTTTGAAATATATTATTATTTATTTGAGCTGCCAAGACGAAACCGAGCATTTGTTTAGAAGTAATGGGGGACTTCGCATGTCAGTTTCAAAATTTTGAATTTTTCTTTTTCTTATATATTTGAGCTGGCAAGACGGTACCGACCATTTGTGTAGAAGTAATGGGGCACTTCACATGTCCGTTTCAATATGTTATAAAATCTTTGAATTCGATCAAAATCGACTAGATCCAGAATCTAACTACCAGGCGCGCATACGTTAGTAGTAGGGGTCACTTTTGTATTTGTTTTCTCATTATTTGTTTCTCCTGGGGAAAACGAAACCTGATTTTGATTTTGACGTTTGCGTCAGAAGTTGGATCCACAGGTGGTTTTGAAATAATTTATTATTTATTTGAGCTGCCAAGACGAAACCGAGCATTTGTTTAGAAGTAATGGGGGACTTCGCATGTCAGTTTCAAAATTTTGAATTTTTCTTTTTCTTATATATTTGAGCTGGCAAGACGGTACCGACCATTTGTGTAGAAGTAATGGGGCACTTCACATGTCCGTTTCAATATGTTATAAAATCTTTGAATTCGATCAAAATCGACTAGATCCAGAATCTAACTACCAGGCGAGCATACGTTAGTAGTAGGGGTCACTTTTGTATTTGTTTTCTCATTATTTTTTTCTCCTGGGGAAAACGAAACCTGATTTTGATTTTGACGTTTGCGTCAAAAGTTGGAGCCACAGGTGGTTTTGAAATATTTTATTATTTTGTATTTGTTTTCTCATTATTTGTTTCTCCTGGGGAAAACGAAACCTGATTTTGATTTTGACGTTTGCGTCAGAAGTTGGAGCCACAGGTGGTTTTGAAATATATTATTATTTATTTGAGCTGCCAAGACGAAACCGAGCATTTGTTTAGAAGTAATGGGGGACTTCGCATGTCAGTTTCAAAATTTTGAATTTTTCTTTTTCTTATATATTTGAGCTGGCAAGACGGTACCGACCATTTGTGTAAAGTAATGGGGCACTTCACATGTCCGTTTCAAAGTGTTAAATTTTTGAATTCGATCAAAATCGACTAGATCCAGAATCTAACTACCAGGCGCGCATACGTTAGTAGTAGGGGTCACTTTTGTATTTGTTTTCTCATTATTTTTTTCTCCTGGGGAAAACGAAACCTGATTTTGATTTTGACGTTTGCGTCAAAAGTTGGAGCCACAGGTGGTTTTGAAATATTTTATTATTTTGTATTTGTTTCTCCTGGGAAAAAGGAAACCTGATTTTGATTTTGACGTTTGCGTCAGAAGTTGGAGCCACAGGTGGTTTTGAAATATATTATTATTTTGTATTTGTTTTCTCATTATTTGTTTCTCCTGGGAAAAAGGAAACCTGATTTTGATTTTGACGTTTGCGTCAGAAGTTGGAGCCACAGGTGGTTTTGAAATATATTATTATTTATTTGAGCTGCCAAGACGAAACCGAGCATTTGTTTAGAAGTAATGGGGGACTTCGCATGTCAGTTTCAAAATTTTGAATTTTTCTTTTTCTTATATATTTGAGCTGGCAAGACGGTACCGACCATTTGTGTAAAGTAATGGGGCACTTCACATGTCCGTTTCAAAGTGTTAAAATTTTTGAATTCGATCAAAATCGACTAGATCCAGAATCTAACTACCAGGCGAGCATACGTTAGTAGTAGGGGTCACTTTTGTATTTGTTTTCTCATTATTTTTTTCTCCTGGGGAAAACGAAACCTGATTTTGATTTTGACGTTTGCGTCAAAAGTTGGAGCCACAGGTGGTTTTGAAATATTTTATTATTTTGTATTTGTTTTCTCATTATTTGTTTCTCCTGGGAAAAGGAAACCTGATTTTGATTTTGACGTTTGCGTCAGAAGTTGGAGCCACAGGTGGTTTTGAAATATATTATTATTTATTTGAGCTGCCAAGACGAAACCGAGCATTTGTTTAGAAGTAATGGGGGACTTCGCATGTCAGTTTCAAAATTTTGAATTTTTCTTTTTCTTATATATTTGAGCTGGCAAGACGTTACCGACCATTTGTGTAGAAGTAATGGGGCACTCCACATGTCCGTTTCAATATGTTATAAAATCTTTGAATTCGATCAAAATCGACTAGATCCAGAATCTAACTACCAGGCAGTGTTGCCATAAGATATTTTTGGAAATCGGGAGATTTCCACATCAGAAATCGGGGAAATCGGGGAATTAGAAGTTGAAATAATTTTACTTATTAAGCCTAGTACTCAGTTCAAGTGAAAATGAAAATTTCATATAAAAGTGACTGCTGGTTCACTGGCATGAAATCCGCACGAGAGGTGAGTACTAAAATGTGGATTGGAAAAACAAATATGTTCCACAACTTTTTCCACGCTATGATTTTCATTTCTCAATGTACAACCATCAGGAAAAAGTTTAAGAGGCAACGTGGAAAACTGTGACATTTGTCAGTTGATTTGAATATTTTGTTTCAAAACAAAAAATTGAAAATTTATAAACAGAAAGAATGAATCAGTTTAAAAATAATTGTCATTATTTTTCATTCAAAGTGAGTATCAAAAATTCACGTAATTCGTGTAATTTGGAACGTATTTATTTTTCATTTCACGCTAGGTGAGTACTAGGCTTTAAAAAAAAAATTTTTTCTTCATCAATTTATTTGAGAAAAAGTTCTCTCAACATTAGTTGAAGAGTTTGGTAATGTTAATATCGATGAAATAAAGTTAGCCATCAATGGAAAGGCCAAACTTTGATTGCTCCTTTTGATTGAACAAACAATTTTCCAAAATATTTCAATTTTAATAGTATCAAAGCTTTCATATATTAAGCTTTTAAAATTTCTCTATATTTACAATCGATTCGCTGCATATCAGAATAATGAATAATATTAGGAAATAAGTTAAAAAGATTACTTAGGGGATCAATTTGTTTATTTACAGTTTGTTTTGGTTTTAAAAAGGTCAAAACCTGAAAATTTTTATTTTTAAAATCAAACCTATGTAATATTTGCTTGCAAAGTTCAACGTAAACGCTTATACAGCTGTTTTTAAATCGTTCAACTTTTTGTCCAATTGTAACTTAAGATCGCTCCCGAGGTACAAAATATCATTGCTTATTATATTGTAGGTACAGTATGATTTTAACATATCGCTAAAAGATAAAGAAAATGGATCTACATTTATATTATTAGTGTAATTGAAAATATTAACAAGAACTTAACTACCGACACGCACCGCCCCACACAAAATCAAACAAATCCCGGCCACCGCCGCCGCGGCCCGCCGGAACGAAACGCCAATTTTTGTGAACTAAAGGCCAAAAAGGCTGTTTTGAAGAAGAAGAAAGACAATGACAACGACGTTAACAAAAATTGCAAGGAATATGTTTTCATACTAAAATTAAAAAGAGAAAACCATAAGTTAGGCACTGCCAAAATTTTTAATAAAATAATAAATTATGTTCATTCAAGAGCGGAGAAAATATCTGAACGTATTTTTAAATTGAAAATCGGGAAAAAGTGCACTATTTACATCAAAAATCGGTGTATCGGAAATAGGTCTAGAAATCGGGAGAAATACGATAAATCGGTGTTTCTGGCAACACTGCTACCAGGCGAGAATACGTTAGTAGTAGGGGTCACTTTTGTATTTGTTTTCTCATTATTTTTTTCTCCTGGGGAAAACGAAACCTGATTTTGATTTTGACGTTTGCGTCAGAAGTTGGAGCCACAGGTAGTATTGAAATATTTTATTATTTATTTCAGCTGCCAAGACGAAACCGAGCATTTGTTTAGAAGTAATGGGGGACTTCGCATGTCAGTTTCAAAATTTTGAATTTTTCTTTTTCTTATATATTTGAGCTGGCAAGACGGTACCGACCATTTGTGTAGAAGTAATGGGGCACTTCACATGTCCGTTTCAATATGTTATAAAATCTTTGAATTCGATCAAAATCGACTAGATCCAGAATCTAACTACCAGGCGCGCATACGTTAGTAGTAGGGGTCACTTTTGTATTTGTTTTCTCATTATTTTTTTCTCCTGGGGAAAACGAAACCTGATTTTGATTTTGACGTTTGCGTCAGAAGTTGGAGCCACAGGTGGTTTTGAAATATTTTATTATTTTGTATTTGTTTTCTCATTATTTTTTTCTCCTGGGGAAAACGAAACCTGATTTTGATTTTGACGTTTGCGTCAGAAGTTGGAGCCACAGGTAGTATTGAAATATTTTATTATTTATTTCAGCTGCCAAGACGAAACCGAGCATTTGTTTAGAAGTAATGGGGGACTTCGCATGTCAGTTTCAAAATTTTGAATTTTTCTTTTTCTTATATATTTGAGCTGGCAAGACGGTACCGACCATTTGTGTAAAGTAATGGGGCACTTCACATGTCCGATTCAAAGTGTTAAATTTTTGAATTCGATCAAAATCGACTAGATCCAGAATCTAACTACCAGGCGAGCATACGTTAGTAGTAGGGGTCACTTTTGTATTTGTTTTCTCATTATTTGTTTCTCCTGCGGAAAACGAAACCTGATTTTGATTTTGACGTTTGCGTCAGAAGTTGGAGCCACAGGTGGTTTTGAAATATTTTATTATTTTGTATTTGTTTTCTCATTATTTGTTTCTCCTGGGAAAGAGGAAACCTGATTTTGATTTTGACGTTTGCGTCAGAAGTTGGAGCCACAGGTAGTATTGAAATATTTTATTATTTATTTCAGCTGCCAAGACGAAACCGAGCATTTGTTTAGAAGTAATGGGGGACTTCGCATGTCAGTTTCAAAATTTTGAATTTTTCTTTTTCTTATATATTTGAGCTGGCAAGACGGTACCGACCATTTATGTAGAAGTAATGGGGCACTTCACATGTCCGTTTCAATATGTTATAAAATCTTTGAATTCGATCAAAATCGACTAGATCCAGAATCTAACTACCAGGCGCGCATACGTTAGTAGTAGGGGTCACTTTTGTATTTGTTTTCTCATTATTTGTTTCTCCTGGGGAAAACGAAACCTGATTTTGATTTTGACGTTTGCGTCAGAAGTTGGAGCCACAGGTGGTTTTGAAATAATTTATTATTTATTTGAGCTGCCAAGACGAAACCGAGCATTTGTTTAGAAGTAATGGGGGACTTCGCATGTCAGTTTCAAAATTTTGAATTTTTCTTTTTCTTATATATTTGAGCTGGCAAGACGGTACCGACCATTTGTGTAGAAGTAATGGGGCACTTCACATGTCCGATTCAAAGTGTTAAATTTTTGAATTCGATCAAAATCGACTAGATCCAGAATCTAACTACCAGGCGCGCATACGTTAGTAGTAGGGGTCACTTTTGTATTTGTTTTCTCATTATTTGTTTCTCCTGGGGAAAACGAAACCTGATTTTGATTTTGACGTTTGCGTCAGAAGTTGGAGCCACAGGTGGTTTTGAAATAATTTATTATTTATTTGAGCTGCCAAGACGAAACCGAGCATTTGTTTAGAAGTAATGGGGGACTTCGCATGTCAGTTTCAAAATTTTGAATTTTTCTTTTTCTTATATATTTGAGCTGGCAAGACGGTACCGACCATTTGTGTAGAAGTAATGGGGCACTTCACATGTCCGATTCAAAGTGTTAAATTTTTGAATTCGATCAAAATCGACTAGATCCAGAATCTAACTACCAGGCGAGCATACGTTAGTAGTAGGGGTCACTTTTGTATTTGTTTTCTCATTATTTGTTTCTCCTGCGGAAAACGAAACCTGATTTTGATTTTGACGTTTGCGTCAGAAGTTGGAGCCACAGGTGGTTTTGAAATATTTTATTATTTTGTATTTGTTTTCTCATTATTTGTTTCTCCTGGGAAAGAGGAAACCTGATTTTGATTTTGACGTTTGCGTCAGAAGTTGGAGCCACAGGTAGTATTGAAATATTTTATTATTTATTTCAGCTGCCAAGACGAAACCGAGCATTTGTTTAGAAGTAATGGGGGACTTCGCATGTCAGTTTCAAAATTTTGAATTTTTCTTTTTCTTATATATTTGAGCTGGCAAGACGGTACCGACCATTTATGTAGAAGTAATGGGGCACTTCACATGTCCGTTTCAATATGTTATAAAATCTTTGAATTCGATCAAAATCGACTAGATCCAGAATCTAACTACCAGGCGCGCATACGTTAGTAGTAGGGGTCACTTTTGTATTTGTTTTCTCATTATTTGTTTCTCCTGGGGAAAACGAAACCTGATTTTGATTTTGACGTTTGCGTCAGAAGTTGGAGCCACAGGTGGTTTTGAAATATTTTATTATTTTGTATTTGTTTTCTCATTATTTTTTTCTCCTGGGGAAAACGAAACCTGATTTTGATTTTGACGTTTGCGTCAGAAGTTGGAGCCACAGGTGGTTTTGAAATATATTATTATTTATTTGAGCTGCCAAGACGAAACCGAGCATTTGTTTAGAAGTAATGGGGGACTTCGCATGTCAGTTTCAAAATTTTGAATTTTTCTTTTTCTTATATATTTGAGCTGGCAAGACGGTACCGACCATTTGTGTAGAAGTAATGGGGCACTTCACATGTCCGTTTCAATATGTTATAAAATCTTTGAATTCGATCAAAATCGACTAGATCCAGAATCTAACTACCAGGCGCGCATACGTTAGTAGTAGGGGTCACTTTTGTATTTGTTTTCTCATTATTTGTTTCTCCTGGGGAAAACGAAACCTGATTTTGATTTTGACGTTTGCGTCAGAAGTTGGAGCCACAGGTGGTTTTGAAATATATTATTATTTATTTGAGCTGCCAAGACGAAACCGAGCATTTGTTTAGAAGTAATGGGGGACTTCGCATGTCAGTTTCAAAATTTTGAATTTTTCTTTTTCTTATATATTTGAGCTGGCAAGACGGTACCGACCATTTGTGTAGAAGTAATGGGGCACTTCACATGTCCGTTTCAAAGTGTTAAATTTTTGAATTCGATCAAAATCGACTAGATCCAGAATCTAACTACCAGGCGAGCATACGTTAGTAGTAGGGGTCACTTTTGTATTTGTTTTCTCATTATTTGTTTCTCCTGGGGAAAACGAAACCTGATTTTGATTTTGACGTTTGCGTCAGAAGTTGGAGCCACAGGTGGTTTTGAAATATTTTATTATTTTGTATTTGTTTTCTCATTATTTTTTTCTCCTGGGGAAAACGAAACCTGATTTTGATTTTGACGTTTGCGTCAGAAGTTGGAGCCACAGGTGGTTTTGAAATATATTATTATTTATTTGAGCTGCCAAGACGAAACCGAGCATTTGTTTAGAAGTAATGGGGGACTTCGCATGTCAGTTTCAAAATTTTGAATTTTTCTTTTTCTTATATATTTGAGCTGGCAAGACGGTACCGACCATTTGTGTAGAAGTAATGGGGCACTTCACATGTCCGTTTCAATATGTTATAAAATCTTTGAATTCGATCAAAATCGACTAGATCCAGAATCTAACTACCAGGCGCGCATACGTTAGTAGTAGGGGTCACTTTTGTATTTGTTTTCTCATTATTTGTTTCTCCTGGGGAAAACGAAACCTGATTTTGATTTTGACGTTTGCGTCAGAAGTTGGAGCCACAGGTGGTTTTGAAATATATTATTATTTATTTGAGCTGCCAAGACGAAACCGAGCATTTGTTTAGAAGTAATGGGGGACTTCGCATGTCAGTTTCAAAATTTTGAATTTTTCTTTTTCTTATATATTTGAGCTGGCAAGACGGTACCGACCATTTGTGTAGAAGTAATGGGGCACTTCACATGTCCGTTTCAAAGTGTTAAATCTTTGAATTCGATCAAAATCGACTAGATCCAGAATCTAACTACCAGGCGCGCATACGTTAGTAGTAGGGGTCACTTTTGTATTTGTTTTCTCATTATTTGTTTCTCCTGGGCAAAACGAAACCTGATTTTGATTTTGACGTTTGCGTCAGAAGTTGGAGCCACAGGTGGTTTTGAAATATTTTATTATTTTGTATTTGTTTTCTCATTATTTTTTTCTCCTGGGGAAAACGAAACCTGATTTTGATTTTGACGTTTGCGTCAGAAGTTGGAGCCACAGGTGGTTTTGAAATATATTATTATTTATTTGAGCTGCCAAGACGAAACCGAGCATTTGTTTAGAAGTAATGGGGGACTTCGCATGTCAGTTTCAAAATTTTGAATTTTTCTTTTTCTTATATATTTGAGCTGGCAAGACGGTACCGACCATTTGTGTAGAAGTAATGGGGCACTTCACATGTCCGTTTCAAAGTGTTAAATTTTTGAATTCGATCAAAATCGACTAGATCCAGAATCTAACTACCAGGCGAGCATACGTTAGTAGTAGGGGTCACTTTTGTATTTGTTTTCTCATTATTTTTTTCTCCTGGGGAAAACGAAACCTGATTTTGATTTTGACGTTTGCGTCAGAAGTTGGAGCCACAGGTGGTTTTGAAATATTTTATTATTTTGTATTTGTTTTCTCATTATTTGTTTCTCCTGGGAAAAAGGAAACCTGATTTTGATTTTGACGTTTGCGTCAGAAGTTGGAGCCACAGGTGGTTTTGAAATATTTTATTATTTTGTATTTGTTTTCTCATTATTTTTTTCTCCTGGGGAAAACGAAACCTGATTTTGATTTTGACGTTTGCGTCAGAAGTTGGAGCCACAGGTGGTTTTGAAATATATTATTATTTATTTGAGCTGCCAAGACGAAACCGAGCATTTGTTTAGAAGTAATGGGGGACTTCGCATGTCAGTTTCAAAATTTTGAATTTTTCTTTTTCTTATATATTTGAGCTGGCAAGACGGTACCGACCATTTGTGTAGAAGTAATGGGGCACTTCACATGTCCGTTTCAATATGTTATAAAATCTTTGAATTCGATCAAAATCGACTAGATCCAGAATCTAACTACCAGGCGCGCATACGTTAGTAGTAGGGGTCACTTTTGTATTTGTTTTCTCATTATTTGTTTCTCCTGGGGAAAACGAAACCTGATTTTGATTTTGACGTTTGCGTCAGAAGTTGGAGCCACAGGTGGTTTTGAAATATATTATTATTTATTTGAGCTGCCAAGACGAAACCGAGCATTTGTTTAGAAGTAATGGGGGACTTCGCATGTCAGTTTCAAAATTTTGAATTTTTCTTTTTCTTATATATTTGAGCTGGCAAGACGGTACCGACCATTTGTGTAGAAGTAATGGGGCACTTCACATGTCCGTTTCAAAGTGTTAAATCTTTGAATTCGATCAAAATCGACTAGATCCAGAATCTAACTACCAGGCGCGCATACGTTAGTAGTAGGGGTCACTTTTGTATTTGTTTTCTCATTATTTGTTTCTCCTGGGCAAAACGAAACCTGATTTTGATTTTGACGTTTGCGTCAGAAGTTGGAGCCACAGGTGGTTTTGAAATATTTTATTATTTTGTATTTGTTTTCTCATTATTTTTTTCTCCTGGGGAAAACGAAACCTGATTTTGATTTTGACGTTTGCGTCAGAAGTTGGAGCCACAGGTGGTTTTGAAATATATTATTATTTATTTGAGCTGCCAAGACGAAACCGAGCATTTGTTTAGAAGTAATGGGGGACTTCGCATGTCAGTTTCAAAATTTTGAATTTTTCTTTTTCTTATATATTTGAGCTGGCAAGACGGTACCGACCATTTGTGTAGAAGTAATGGGGCACTTCACATGTCCGTTTCAAAGTGTTAAATTTTTGAATTCGATCAAAATCGACTAGATCCAGAATCTAACTACCAGGCGAGCATACGTTAGTAGTAGGGGTCACTTTTGTATTTGTTTTCTCATTATTTTTTTCTCCTGGGGAAAACGAAACCTGATTTTGATTTTGACGTTTGCGTCAGAAGTTGGAGCCACAGGTGGTTTTGAAATATTTTATTATTTTGTATTTGTTTTCTCATTATTTGTTTCTCCTGGGAAAAAGGAAACCTGATTTTGATTTTGACGTTTGCGTCAGAAGTTGGAGCCACAGGTGGTTTTGAAATATTTTATTATTTTGTATTTGTTTTCTCATTATTTTTTTCTCCTGTGGAAAACGAAACCTGATTTTGATTTTGACGTTTGCGTCAGAAGTTGGAGCCACAGGTGGTTTTGAAATATTTTATTATTTTGTATTTGTTTTCTCATTATTTGTTTCTCCTGGGAAGGAGGAAACCTGATTTTGATTTTGACGTTTGAGTCAGAAGTTGGAGCCACAGGTGGTTTTGAAATAATTTATTATTTATTTGAGCTGCCAAGACGAAACCGAGCATTTGTTTAGAAGTAATGGGGGACTTCGCATGTCAGTTTCAAAATTTTGAATTTTTCTTTTCTTATATATTTGAGCTGGCAAGACGGTACCGACCATTTGTGTAGAAGTAATGGGGCACTTCACATGTCCGTTTCAAAGTGTTAAATTTTTGAATTCGATCAAAATCGACTAGATCCAGAATCTAACTATCAGGCGAGCATACGTTAGTAGTAGGGGTCACTTTTGTATTTGTTTTCTCATTATTTTTTTCTCCTGGGGAAAACGAAACCTGATTTTGATTTTGACGTTTGCGTCAGAAGTTGGAGCCACAGGTGGTTTTGAAATATTTTATTATTTTGTATTTGTTTTCTCATTATTTGTTTCTCCTGGGAAGGAGGAAACCTGATTTTGATTTTGACGTTTGAGTCAGAAGTTGGAGCCACAGGTGGTTTTGAAATAATTTATTATTTATTTGAGCTGCCAAGACGAAACCGAGCATTTGTTTAGAAGTAATGGGGGACTTCGCATGTCAGTTTCAAAATTTTGAATTTTTCTTTTCTTATATATTTGAGCTGGCAAGACGGTACCGACCATTTGTGTAGAAGTAATGGGGCACTTCACATGTCCGTTTCAAAGTGTTAAATTTTTGAATTCGATCAAAATCGACTAGATCCAGAATCTAACTACCAGGCGAGCATACGTTAGTAGTAGGGGTCACTTTTGTATTTGTTTTCTCATTATTTGTTTCTCCTGGGAAAAAGGAAACCTGATTTTGATTTTGACGTTTGCGTCACAAGTTGGAGCCACAGGTGGTTTTGAAATATTTTATTATTTATTTGAGCTGCCAAGACGAAACCGAGCATTTCGTCACCTGAGTTCTATCTTGTTCAATAGACCATTTTTGACGAAATTGAGTTAGAAATGCAGTTTTTATAATTCGAGGTTGCTCTTTCGATTGGCGCAAACCATTTTGTTCTATCTCATTTAGTTTTCAAGTTATGGATAACTGTTTTGTGCAATAAACCACTTTTCTGACCAGTTTGAGTGTCACTTTTGTTCAATAAACCACTATTTATTCTTTTTGTATCATATTGAACAATTCATAGTATATCTTTAAAATCATATCTTCTTATTTCTTTCTTGTTCAATATCCACATTTATGGATTTTTTGTTCAATATCTTTATATACTTCATTCATTTCTTTTTTGTTCAATGTTCAAATTATGTTGGTTATAATTTGTACCTTAATGAACAAAAAGATATGAATTTGGTTGTGTAAGAACAAGAATTCTATCTTGTTCAATATCATACGAGATCACCATTGTTGTACTTGATTTGGGTATATGATCAGATCTGATCTCTCATCGAGTAAGCACGTCGGTGCAAGTGCAGTGCGTTGTTATAAAAGATGAACTCTGAAAACATGTAAGTTCCTACCAATAAAATAATTTTTGATTGAAGTTTGGCGCATTTTTTTATCATATTATAGTTTGATGGAGGGAACCGAATATTTGTCTTCCCCTGAACCAGAAGTGCCAAACGAAATTTGAATGTTAAAATAACTATTGGGTCTTTTTTAACTTTTTTGACTTATACCTATTTCAGGACTTTGAATGATATTGATATAAGCTCTCCAGATCAAAACAATACAACCAATCCCTTAAAGTAATGTCGTTTTTATTTGGCAATCCGGAATCTCTCTCCGATCCGGAATCCCAACTGAACACTTTTGTTTGCTTCTGATGATTCTGAAGTTTTGTTTGATTGTATATGTGAAACATCAAATGCGTACAATAATCAAAATCAAGAAAAATGTTTGTTGAAAGCAGGGTTGGCCGAATTGTCACTTTTTAGAAATAACTACATCTGTTACGTCTGCTACGTATTTTTTGTAGTTAATGTAGTTAAATGTAGTTAATTGTAGTTTATGTAAGAAATTGTAACATTGCTGTCAATTAACTATCAGTTATGCATTTGAAATTTGAATTTTTAAATTAAACGTTCAGTTATTCCTACAATTCTTCATCCTTATGGTAAATGAAACTTTTTTTTTACAAACCTTCATTAGATCATAAGTGCATAATTGTTTTTTTTTCCTTTATTATATTGAATTTTTATGAATTAATTTTTATGAATTAATTTTTATGAATTTATTACTACTAATATGTAGCAGACGTAACAAATTGTAGTAAATTAGGCATGTAGTTTCTTCAATAAACTACGCGTAGTTAAATACTACGTTTATATGCAGTATCGAAAGATCGAGTTGGATTAGGGTCGGATTTTCGACTCA
This sequence comes from Philhelius festivus, assembly GCA_963931855.1. NCBI lineage: Eukaryota > Metazoa > Arthropoda > Insecta > Diptera > Syrphidae > Philhelius > Philhelius festivus. The sequence goes on along the minus strand of OZ007554.1, from coordinate 35,038,983 downwards.
CATTTCTACTCGACACCGCTGAGCGATTGAGATCGAGTCGAACGAAGCTCATTTCAACTCAATACATGTATATAAAGGTTCGAAGCGAGCTTCAAGCTCCCTTCAACACCTCATATAAACGTAGTAAATCATGTAGAAAATGTAGTGTAGTTAATTCGGCCAACCCTGGTTCGCACAATTTCAATACCAAAAATCACATCTGTTGAGGTTGACGTTTAAGTATATGAATGTGTGAGTGCTTCTGGTTTTGCTTCTGATTTCAAATCCAGAAGCAAATTTCTCTTCTTTTCAGAATCAGAACTGTCATTTTTTCCCAGTTGAACACTTTCAGAAGAGTCCGGAAGGCTTCCGAATTGCCAAAAAAACGACATAAGTTTTCAAACAATTTAATAGCACATTTTTATAATTAGTTTCGACAAAATCTTAAATGTAAAGGATGGTTAATATTTAAGGGCCGATGTTGATTTTGAATAAAACACAAATTATTTAGGAAATTATTCTCATTTCTTTTTATTATGATAATATTGGTATGGTTCAATTACGTATGGTACAAAATATCGGCCAAATGGCCGCCGCGACCTCGGCGGCACACCTCCATCCACTGATGCCGCCAGCCCATAAACCGCACCAAAAAGTCACTCTTTGTGGGTGCATTTGTTTTTCGATAATCACTCTTGGATTATCATTCGCCTAAATGCGACAATTCTGCTTATTGACGAATCCACTGAGGTGAAAATGTGCCTCATCACTGAAGATGATTTTCTTTGCAAATTGATCATCCACTGTTGCCATTTCTTGCCACCATTCTGACCATTGACGACGCTTGAAATGGTCAAGAGGCTTTAGTTCTTGAGTCAATTGCACCTTGTAAGCGTGAAAATGCAAGTCTTTATGCAAAATGTTCATCAACGACGAGCGTGAGAGGTGCAATTGTTGGGCACGACAACGAGTTGAGGTGGACGGCGGCGCTTCAGCCACACTATCGCGAACAGCAGCAATATTTTCTGCAGTACGAGCTGTACGGGCATGCACTGGTATTTTCACATCTCCTACAGACCCGGTTTGCTCAAATTTTTGCACGAATTTTCCGATTGTACGCACATTTGGACGATTAAATTGACCGAAAAAATCACGAAGTGCACGATATGCATTTTGATTTGAACGCCCATTTTCATAATAAGCCTGAATAACTTTAACGCGTTGCTCAATTGTGTATCTTTCCATGGTTCAAATTGAGTTAGACTGAAATTGAGAAAGGTCAAATGAAATGCAGAAAAAACTTGACGTTTAGGTGTGGTTCCCATTCAACATCGGCCCTTAAAATTTAACCACCCTTTATTTCAGTGTTACAAATAATAATGAAATCGTAACAAATAATCCTGTTTGTATTCCTGTAAATTCAAAACAGAGCGCAGATCTAGAGCAGTACCCGAAAACAACTTTAAGGCATGCCTAACGTACAAGATCAAAGTTTTTTTTTTTAAGAATTTCTCCTGTATTTTTTGTTTAAGAAAAATAAATTTTTCAACCCTTTGGTTTAGAAATACATAGATCTTTTAGTTATGAAACCTACATAATTTTTTTTATTTCAGATGATAAAAACATACCAAGATATTCAAAATTTTGTTGTTCCCATTCATAGTACCGTTCAGAGAACCTAATGAAATCTGATTTGAATAATGAAATATGTTTTTGTTCAATTTAATACAAAATAGATCTGGTTTCCTATAGTATCCTTGTTAATTTCTGTCTTGTTCAATATTAAGTTTTTTTGTTCAATATCCACCAATTTTATCAAACTATCTTCACTCCATATAACTTTGTTCAATATCCAAAATGACTTCTACGTGGATTTTTATTTATCATTATTTCAAAACAAAAGAAAAAAGAAATTTGTGAATTGTTTTTAAAACAAAATTGTTAAGGCATTCAGAAAAACATCACTTCCAAAAATAAATTAGGTAAAATAAACAAAAGTTTTCGATCTGAACTTTAAAAATCGATTTCCCAACATTTTGAAAAATGGACATAGAACAAGATAGAACTCAGGTGACGATTTGTTTAGAAGTAATGGGGGACTTCGCATGTCAGTTTCAAAATTTTGAATTTTTCTTTTCTTATATATTTGAGCTGGCAAGACGAAACCGACCATTTGTGTAGAAGTAATGGGGCACTTCACATGTCCGTTTCAAAGTGTTAAATTTTTGAATTCGATCAAAATCGACTAGATCCAGAATCTAACTACCAGGCGAGCATACGTTAGTAGTAGGGGTCACTTTTGTATTTGTTTTCTCATTATTTGTTTCTCCTGGGAAAAAGGAAACCTGATTTTGATTTTGACGTTTGCGTCAGAAGTTGGAGCCACAGGTGGTTTTGAAATAATTTATTATTTATTTGAGCTGCCAAGACGAAACCGAGCATTTGTTTAGAAGTAATGGGGGACTTCGCATGTCAGTTTCAAAATTTTGAATTTTTCTTTTCTTATATATTTGAGCTGGCAAGACGGTACCGACCATTTGTGTAGAAGTAATGGGGCACTTCACATGTCCGTTTCAAAGTGTTAAATTTTTGAATTCGATCAAAATCGACTAGATCCAGAATCTAACTACCAGGCGAGCATACGTTAGTAGTAGGGGTCACTTTTGTATTTGTTTTCTCATTATTTGTTTCTCCTGGGAAAAAGGAAACCTGATTTTGATTTTGACGTTTGCGTCAGAAGTTGGAGCCACAGGTGGTTTTGAAATATTTTATTATTTTGTATTTGTTTTCTCATTATTTGTTTCTCCTGGGAAGGAGGAAACCTGATTTTGATTTTGACGTTTGCGTCACAAGTTGGAGCCACAGGTGGTTTTGAAATATTTTATTATTTATTTGAGCTGCCAAGACGAAACCGAGCATTTGTTTAGAAGTAATGGGGGACTTCGCATGTCAGTTTCAAAATTTTGAATTTTTCTTTTTCTTATATGTATATTTGAGCTGGCAAGACGGTACCGACCATTTGTGTAGAAGTAATGGGGCACTTCACATGTCCGTTTCAAAGTGTTAAATTTTTGAATTCGATCAAAATCGACTAGATCCAGAATCTAACTACCAGGCGAGCATACGTTAGTAGTAGGGGTCACTTTTGTATTTGTTTTCTCATTATTTTTTTCTCCTGGGGAAAACGAAACCTGATTTTGATTTTGACGTTTGCGTCAGAAGTTGGAGCCACACGTGGTTTTGAAATAATTTATTATTTATTTGAGCTGCCAAGACGAAACCGAGCATTTGTTTAGAAGTAATGGGGGACTTCGCATGTCAGTTTCCAGTAATGTTTTTAAAGCCATTAACCAAATAACTTGTCGAAAATCGGCTATGAACAATCATTCCCAAGAACTCTTAATAGATGGGCGAACGCTTACAACCTCGTTAGAAAAAATTGATGCCTTCTATTCATATTTCTCTAGTCTTTATTCATTAAAAATCCCCATAGCTGATGCCGAAAACACAATAGCAGTAAACACGATTAATAGTGCCTTCTCAGCCTGGAATGCTGATCTAACAATAACAAATTTCTCCGCAAACAATACATCAGACTCACAAACTGATGAAAATTTTACTTCATTAGCTGCAATAGAACTTGCCATCTCTGCACTGAAAAATAAGAAATCTTCTGGACCAGATGGCATCCCAAATTTTGTACTGCGAAAAGCAAGAGTCACTATTGCAAAATTTTTAACCCCATTATTCAACAATTGCTTGAATAATTTTTACTTCCCCACAGCTTGGAAAGTAGCTTACCTCGTTCCCATTCGAAAAAACTTTAGATCCAATAAAATTGAGGACTTTCGTCCTATATCTTTACTCTCAAATTTAGGAAAAATTTTCGAAAAAATTTTCATTGCAAAAATTCAAAACTTTATTACTGAGTCAAATTTAGTTCAGCACCATCAGTTTGGTTTCAAAAGTGGACATTCTACTGAACACGCTCTGTTATTCCTGCAAAATAAAATATTGACCAATCTAAGAGCTAAAAAATGCACAGTGGCATGTGCGCTGGATTTGAGCAAGGCCTTTGACTCGGTGTGGCATGCAGGCTTAATATATAAACTTAATCGTCTCAATTTACCTACTAACTTCATTAAATTAATCATAAACTTCTTATCTAACCGTAGCTGTACCATTTGTTTTGAAAATGAAAAATCCTCTTCCATCCCTATTTGTTCCGGAGTTCCGCAAGGATCAATTTTGGGCCCTCTGTTGTTCAACCTATACCTATCCGACTTCCCAGTACACATCAACAATTCTGACACGATTCTCTACGCGGATGACACTATAGTTTTCAGCCACCACGAGAGACCACATGAAGCGCTTAACGAGATCACCTCACATCTGAATGTGATCATCCCCTACTTTAAAAAATGGTGTATTGAAATTAATTATAAAAAATGTGATCTCATCTGCTTCAGAAATGCAGCTGGCAAAGGACACTACCTCGCAGTAAGAGAAAGCAAATATTTAAAACTAGCTATAAATGGACATACGATTCCGCTTAGACAATCGATCAAATATTTAGGGATTAAATTACACGAAAGATTAAAAGTAAATCATCACGCCAGATATGCTCTTCAAAACGGTAAAGCGGCTGCTGCAATGCTAAAAACCTTGTTTAATTCCAATGACGTAGAAAGGAGCACTAAACTGCTTATGTACAAAACACTAGTACGCCCACTCATTTCATACGGTTTCCTCATATGGTTTTATATCACACCAAATGTAGCTAGGGATTTACAAATTTTCGAACGGAAAATATTGAGAAAATGTATTTCTAAATTCCGCAGACCAGGAGGAAAGTGGTACTCCAATAAATCGATATATGAGGAATCGAAAATTGTCCCTCTACTCGACTACCTCATATCTTTGGCCAAAAAGAGAATTTCATTATTACAGCACCATGACAATCCCTTCCTTAGACATTTATTTGAGGATAACATCAGATACTCGATAACATACAGATATTATATGTCCCCAATAGGCATCCTCAATGAAGGGTCCGATCCTGATTTCCGGCTTGTGGACAATGATTGCCTATTTCTCGCTCCCTTTTACCAAAAAGCCCAAGCTTCCAATTACAGAGGTTAGATCCCTTGTCTTACATACAACTTGAAACAAACAACAACATAAAACAAGCACACAATCAGTATCAAACATAATATTTAAGTATTTTAATACCTATGGTATCATATACATAACTATATTTACAAAAATACATCGAACCATTCTCGAAATTCGAATTTAGTAATAATTTAAACTAAACTAAAACAAAAATGTAAACAATGTCTTAAATAAACTGTATATCTGTTAATCAAACCAAATATAAATGCATAAACCTAGATACTACTATATAATATTATAATACAAAAAATGTAATTTATTTGACAGCCTACAATTACTTGAGTATAATGTCTACACCTTCAATCCAATGTATTTAGTCCGATACTAAAGGCTATTTGCCATAATTTAAGTCCACACACATGTGTTAAAATAGTGGAGACCTTCTGTCACCTCTGTCTTTTGTTTACATTTTATATTGTCATTTATGTTCTCCATCTTTCCCTTAGGTTAAGCTTTCTATCCATCTTTTTTTTTCTTTTTCTTCTTGCAACTAATGGTCTTTATTGAGTAGACACATACAAATATACTAAACCTAAAGTAAAACTTACAAATCCTAACACTGAAAAACAAAGAAACAATTGCTCTTGAAAAATAAATAATAATTTGTATAGCCAGACCAATTCAAAGTCGGCAATTCTATTCTAAGTGTATTAATAAGATAATTTCTTAAGAAACAAATGTAAAGTGAATTAAAAAAATCTCAATAAAAATTACTACTACTACTACTACTTTCTCATTATTTGTTTCTCCTGGGAAGGAGGAAACCTGATTTTGATTTTGACGTTTGAGTCAGAAGTTGGAGCCACAGGTGGTTTTGAAATAATTTATTATTTATTTGAGCTGCCAAGACGAAACCGAGCATTTGTTTAGAAGTAATGGGGGACTTCGCATGTCAGTTTCAAAATTTTGAATTTTTCTTTTTCTTATATATTTGAGTTGGCAAGACGGTACCGACCATTTGTGTAGAAGTAATGGGGCACTTCACATGTCCGTTTTCAATATGTTATAAAATCTTTGAATTCGATCAAAATCGACTAGATCCAGAATCTAACTACCAGGCGAGCATACGTTAGTAGTAGGGGTCACTTTTGTATTTGTTTTCTCATTATTTTTTTCTCCTGGGGAAAACGAAACCTGATTTTGATTTTGACGTTTGCGTCAAAAGTTGGAGCCACAGGTGGTTTTGAAATATTTTATTATTTTGTATTTATTTTCTCATTATTTGTTTCTCCTGGGAAAAAGGAAACCTGATTTTGATTTTGACGTTTGCGTCAGAAGTTGGAGCCACAGGTGGTTTTGAAATATATTATTATTTATTTGAGCTGCCAAGACGAAACCGAGCATTTGTTTAGAAGTAATGGGGGACTTCGCATGTCAGTTTCAAAATTTTGAATTTTTCTTTTTCTTATATATTTGAGCTGGCAAGACGGTACCGACCATTTGTATAGAAGTAATGGGGCACTCCACATGTCCGTTTCAAAGTGTTAAATTTTTGAATTCGATCAAAATCGACTAGATCCAGAATCTAACTACCAGGCGAGCATACGTTAGTAGTAGGGGTCACTTTTGTATTTGTTTTCTCATTATTTTTTTCTCCTGGGGAAAACGAAACCTGATTTTGATTTTGACGTTTGCGTCAAAAGTTGGAGCCACAGGTGGTTTTGAAATATTTTATTATTTTGTATTTGTTTTCTCATTATTTGTTTCTCCTGGGAAAAAGGAAACCTGATTTTGATTTTGACGTTTGCGTCAGAAGTTGGAGCCACAGGTGGTTTTGAAATATATTATTATTTATTTGAGCTGCCAAGACGAAACCGAGCATTTGTTTAGAAGTAATGGGGGACTTCGCATGTCAGTTTCAAAATTTTGAATTTTTCTTTTTCTTATATATTTGAGCTGGCAAGACGGTACCGACCATTTGTGTAGAAGTAATGGGGCACTCCACATGTCCGTTTCAAAGTGTTAAATTTTTGAATTCGATCAAAATCGACTAGATCCAGAATCTAACTACCAGGCGAGCATACGTTAGTAGTAGGGGTCACTTTTGTATTTGTTTTCTCATTATTTTTTTCTCCTGGGGAAAACGAAACCTGATTTTGATTTTGACGTTTGCGTCAAAAGTTGGAGCCACAGGTGGTTTTGAAATATTTTATTATTTTGTATTTGTTTTCTCATTATTTGTTTCTCCTGGGAAAAAGGAAACCTGATTTTGATTTTGACGTTTGCGTCAGAAGTTGGAGCCACAGGTGGTTTTGAAATATTTTATCATTTCTTTGAGCTGCCAAGACGAAACCGAGCATTTTTTTAGAAGTAATGGGGGACTCGCAAGTCAGTTTCAAAATTTTGAATTTTTCTTTTTCTTATATATTTGAGCTGGCAAGACGGTACCGACCATTTGTGTAGAAGTAATGGGGCACTTCACATGCCCGTTTCAATAAGTTATAAAATCTTTGAATTCGATCAAAATCGACTAGATCCAGAATCTAACTACCAGGCGCGCATACGTTAGTAGTAGGGGTCACTTTTGTATTTGTTTTCTCATTATTTGTTTCTCCTGGGGAAAACGAAACCTGATTTTGATTTTGAGGTTTGCGTCAGAAGTTGGAGCCACAGGTGGTTTTGAAATATTTTATTATTTTGTATTTGTTTTCTCATTATTTTTTTCTCCTGGGGAAAACGAAACCTGATTTTGATTTTGACGTTTGCGTCAGAAGTTGGAGCCACAGGTGGTTTTGAAATATATTATTATTTATTTGAGCTGCCAAGACGAAACCGAGCATTTGTTTAGAAGTAATGGGGGACTTCGCATGTCAGTTTCAAAATTTTGAATTTTTCTTTTTCTTATATATTTGAGCTGGCAAGACGGTACCGACCATTTGTGTGAAGTAATGGGGCACTTCACATGTCCGTTTCAATATGTTATAAAATCTTTGAATTCGATCAAAATCGACTAGATCCAGAATCTAACTACCAGGCGCGCATACGTTAGTAGTAGGGGTCACTTTTGTATTTGTTTTCTCATTATTTGTTTCTCCTGGGGAAAACGAAACCTGATTTTGATTTTGACGTTTGCGTCAGAAGTTGGATCCACAGGTGGTTTTGAAATAATTTATTATTTATTTGAGCTGCCAAGACGAAACCGAGCATTTGTTTAGAAGTAATGGGGGACTTCGCATGTCAGTTTCAAAATTTTGAATTTTTCTTTTTCTTATATATTTGAGCTGGCAAGACGGTACCGACCATTTGTGTAAAGTAATGGGGCACTTCACATGTCCGTTTCAAAGTGTTAAATTTTTGAATTCGATCAAAATCGACTAGATCCAGAATCTAACTACCAGGCGAGCATACGTTAGTAGTAGGGGTCACTTTTGTATTTGTTTTCTCATTATTTTTTTCTCCTGGGGAAAACGAAACCTGATTTTGATTTTGACGTTTGCGTCAGAAGTTGGAGCCACAGGTGGTTTTGAAATATTTTATTATTTTGTATTTGTTTTCTCATTATTTGTTTCTCCTGGGGAAAACGAAACCTGATTTTGATTTTGACGTTTGCGTCAGAAGTTGGAGCCACAGGTGGTTTTGAAATATTTTATTATTTTGTATTTGTTTTCTCATTATTTGTTTCTCCTGGGAAGGAGGAAACCTGATTTTGATTTTGACGTTTGCGTCAGAAGTTGGAGCCACAGGTGGTTTTGAAATATTTTATTATTTATTTGAGCTGCCAAGACGAAACCGAGCATTTGTTTAGAAGTAATGGGGGACTTCGCATGTCAGTTTCAAAATTTTGAATTTTTCTTTTTCTTATATATTTGAGCTGGCAAGACGGTACCGACCATTTGTGTAGAAGTAATGGGGCACTTCACATGTCCGTTTCAATATGTTATAAAATCTTTGAATTCGATCAAAATCGACTAGATCCAGAATCTAACTACCAGGCGCGCATACGTTAGTAGTAGGGGTCACTTTTGTATTTGTTTTCTCATTATTTTTTCTCCTGGGGAAAACGAAACCTGATTTTGATTTTGACGTTTGCGTCAGAAGTTGGAGCCACAGGTGGTTTTGAAATATTTTATTATTTTGTATTTGTTTTCTCATTATTTGTTTCTCCTGGGAAAAGGAAACCTGATTTTGATTTTGACGTTTGCGTCAGAAGTTGGAGCCACAGGTGGTTTTGAAATATATTATTATTTATTTGAGCTGCCAAGACGAAACCGAGCATTTGTTTAGAAGTAATGGGGGACTTCGCATGTCAGTTTCAAAATTTTGAATTTTTCTTTTTCTTATATATTTGAGCTGGCAAGACGGTACCGACCATTTGTGTAGAAGTAATGGGGCAGGCACTTCACATGTCCGTTTCAAAGTGTTAAATTTTTGAATTCGATCAAAATCGACTAGATCCAGAATCTAACTACCAGGCGAGCATACGTTAGTAGTAGGGGTCACTTTTGTATTTGTTTTCTCATTATTTTTTTCTCCTGGGGAAAACGAAACCTGATTTTGATTTTGACGTTTGCGTCAAAAGTTGGAGCCACAGGTGGTTTTGAAATATTTTATTATTTTGTATTTGTTTCTCCTGGGAAAAAGGAAACCTGATTTTGATTTTGACGTTTGCGTCAGAAGTTGGAGCCACAGGTGGTTTTGAAATATATTATTATTTTGTATTTGTTTTCTCATTATTTGTTTCTCCTGGGAAAAAGGAAACCTGATTTTGATTTTGACGTTTGCGTCAGAAGTTGGAGCCACAGGTGGTTTTGAAATATATTATTATTTATTTGAGCTGCCAAGACGAAACCGAGCATTTGTTTAGAAGTAATGGGGGACTTCGCATGTCAGTTTCAAAATTTTGAATTTTTCTTTTTCTTATATATTTGAGCTGGCAAGACGGTACCGACCATTTGTGTAAAGTAATGGGGCACTTCACATGTCCGTTTCAAAGTGTTAAATTTTTGAATTCGATCAAAATCGACTAGATCCAGAATCTAACTACCAGGCGAGCATACGTTAGTAGTAGGGGTCACTTTTGTATTTGTTTTCTCATTATTTTTTTCTCCTGGGGAAAACGAAACCTGATTTTGATTTTGACGTTTGCGTCAAAAGTTGGAGCCACAGGTGGTTTTGAAATATTTTATTATTTTGTATTTGTTTCTCCTGGGAAAAAGGAAACCTGATTTTGATTTTGACGTTTGCGTCAGAAGTTGGAGCCACAGGTGGTTTTGAAATATATTATTATTTATTTGAGCTGCCAAGACGAAACCGAGCATTTGTTTAGAAGTAATGGGGGACTTCGCATGTCAGTTTCAAAATTTTGAATTTTTCTTTTTCTTATATATTTGAGCTGGCAAGACGTTACCGACCATTTGTGTAGAAGTAATGGGGCACTCCACATGTCCGTTTCAATATGTTATAAAATCTTTGAATTCGATCAAAATCGACTAGATCCAGAATCTAACTACCAGGCGAGCATACGTTAGTAGTAGGGGTCACTTTTGTATTTGTTTTCTCATTATTTTTTTCTCCTGGGGAAAACGAAACCTGATTTTGATTTTGACGTTTGCGTCAGAAGTTGGAGCCACAGGTGGTTTTGAAATATTTTATTATTTTGTATTTGTTTTCTCATTATTTTTTTCTCCTGGGGAAAACGAAACCTGATTTTGATTTTGACGTTTGCGTCAGAAGTTGGAGCCACAGGTAGTATTGAAATATTTTATTATTTATTTCAGCTGCCAAGACGAAACCGAGCATTTGTTTAGAAGTAATGGGGGACTTCGCATGTCAGTTTCAAAATTTTGAATTTTTCTTTTTCTTATATATTTGAGCTGGCAAGACGGTACCGACCATTTGTGTAAAGTAATGGGGCACTTCACATGTCCGTTTCAAAGTGTTAAATTTTTGAATTCGATCAAAATCGACTAGATCCAGAATCTAACTACCAGGCGCGCATACGTTAGTAGTAGGGGTCACTTTTGTATTTGTTTTCTCATTATTTTTTCTCCTGGGGAAAACGAAACCTGATTTTGATTTTGACGTTTGCGTCAGAAGTTGGAGCCACAGGTGGTTTTGAAATATTTTATTATTTTGTATTTGTTTTCTCATTATTTGTTTCTCCTGGGAAAAGGAAACCTGATTTTGATTTTGACGTTTGCGTCAGAAGTTGGAGCCACAGGTGGTTTTGAAATATATTATTATTTATTTGAGCTGCCAAGACGAAACCGAGCATTTGTTTAGAAGTAATGGGGGACTTCGCATGTCAGTTTCAAAATTTTGAATTTTTCTTTTTCTTATATATTTGAGCTGGCAAGACGGTACCGACCATTTGTGTAGAAGTAATGGGGCAGGCACTTCACATGTCCGTTTCAAAGTGTTAAATTTTTGAATTCGATCAAAATCGACTAGATCCAGAATCTAACTACCAGGCGAGCATACGTTAGTAGTAGGGGTCACTTTTGTATTTGTTTTCTCATTATTTTTTTCTCCTGGGGAAAACGAAACCTGATTTTGATTTTGACGTTTGCGTCAAAAGTTGGAGCCACAGGTGGTTTTGAAATATTTTATTATTTTGTATTTGTTTCTCCTGGGAAAAAGGAAACCTGATTTTGATTTTGACGTTTGCGTCAGAAGTTGGAGCCACAGGTGGTTTTGAAATATATTATTATTTTGTATTTGTTTTCTCATTATTTGTTTCTCCTGGGAAAAAGGAAACCTGATTTTGATTTTGACGTTTGCGTCAGAAGTTGGAGCCACAGGTGGTTTTGAAATATATTATTATTTATTTGAGCTGCCAAGACGAAACCGAGCATTTGTTTAGAAGTAATGGGGGACTTCGCATGTCAGTTTCAAAATTTTGAATTTTTCTTTTTCTTATATATTTGAGCTGGCAAGACGGTACCGACCATTTGTGTAAAGTAATGGGGCACTTCACATGTCCGTTTCAAAGTGTTAAATTTTTGAATTCGATCAAAATCGACTAGATCCAGAATCTAACTACCAGGCGAGCATACGTTAGTAGTAGGGGTCACTTTTGTATTTGTTTTCTCATTATTTTTTTCTCCTGGGGAAAACGAAACCTGATTTTGATTTTGACGTTTGCGTCAAAAGTTGGAGCCACAGGTGGTTTTGAAATATTTTATTATTTTGTATTTGTTTCTCCTGGGAAAAAGGAAACCTGATTTTGATTTTGACGTTTGCGTCAGAAGTTGGAGCCACAGGTGGTTTTGAAATATATTATTATTTATTTGAGCTGCCAAGACGAAACCGAGCATTTGTTTAGAAGTAATGGGGGACTTCGCATGTCAGTTTCAAAATTTTGAATTTTTCTTTTTCTTATATATTTGAGCTGGCAAGACGTTACCGACCATTTGTGTAGAAGTAATGGGGCACTCCACATGTCCGTTTCAATATGTTATAAAATCTTTGAATTCGATCAAAATCGACTAGATCCAGAATCTAACTACCAGGCGAGCATACGTTAGTAGTAGGGGTCACTTTTGTATTTGTTTTCTCATTATTTTTTTCTCCTGGGGAAAACGAAACCTGATTTTGATTTTGACGTTTGCGTCAGAAGTTGGAGCCACAGGTGGTTTTGAAATATTTTATTATTTTGTATTTGTTTTCTCATTATTTTTTTCTCCTGGGGAAAACGAAACCTGATTTTGATTTTGACGTTTGCGTCAGAAGTTGGAGCCACAGGTAGTATTGAAATATTTTATTATTTATTTCAGCTGCCAAGACGAAACCGAGCATTTGTTTAGAAGTAATGGGGGACTTCGCATGTCAGTTTCAAAATTTTGAATTTTTCTTTTTCTTATATATTTGAGCTGGCAAGACGGTACCGACCATTTGTGTAAAGTAATGGGGCACTTCACATGTCCGTTTCAAAGTGTTAAATTTTTGAATTCGATCAAAATCGACTAGATCCAGAATCTAACTACCAGGCGCGCATACGTTAGTAGTAGGGGTCACTTTTGTATTTGTTTTCTCATTATTTGTTTCTCCTGGGGAAAACGAAACCTGATTTTGATTTTGACGTTTGCGTCAGAAGTTGGAGCCACAGGTGGTTTTGAAATAATTTATTATTTATTTGAGCTGCCAAGACGAAACCGAGCATTTGTTTAGAAGTAATGGGGGACTTCGCATGTCAGTTTCAAAATTTTGAATTTTTCTTTTTCTTATATATTTGAGCTGGCAAGACGGTACCGACCATTTGTGTAGAAGTAATGGGGCACTTCACATGTCCGATTCAAAGTGTTAAATTTTTGAATTCGATCAAAATCGACTAGATCCAGAATCTAACTACCAGGCGAGCATACGTTAGTAGTAGGGGTCACTTTTGTATTTGTTTTCTCATTATTTGTTTCTCCTGGGGAAAACGAAACCTGATTTTGATTTTGACGTTTGCGTCAGAAGTTGGAGCCACAGGTGGTTTTGAAATATTTTATTATTTTGTATTTGTTTTCTCATTATTTGTTTCTCCTGGGAAAGAGGAAACCTGATTTTGATTTTGACGTTTGCGTCAGAAGTTGGAGCCACAGGTAGTATTGAAATATTTTATTATTTATTTCAGCTGCCAAGACGAAACCGAGCATTTGTTTAGAAGTAATGGGGGACTTCGCATGTCAGTTTCAAAATTTTGAATTTTTCTTTTTCTTATATATTTGAGCTGGCAAGACGGTACCGACCATTTGTGTAGAAGTAATGGGCCACTTCACATGTCCGTTTCAATATGTTATAAAATCTTTGAATTCGATCAAAATCGACTAGATCCAGAATCTAACTACCAGGCGCGCATACGTTAGTAGTAGGGGTCACTTTTGTATTTGTTTTCTCATTATTTGTTTCTCCTGGGGAAAACGAAACCTGATTTTGATTTTGACGTTTGCGTCAGAAGTTGGAGCCACAGGTGGTTTTGAAATATTTTATTATTTTGTATTTGTTTTCTCATTATTTTTTTCTCCTGGGGAAAACGAAACCTGATTTTGATTTTGACGTTTGCGTCAGAAGTTGGAGCCACAGGTGGTTTTGAAATATATTATTATTTATTTGAGCTGCCAAGACGAAACCGAGCATTTGTTTAGAAGTAATGGGGGACTTCGCATGTCAGTTTCAAAATTTTGAATTTTTCTTTTTCTTATATTATATTTGAGCTGGCAAGACGGTACCGACCATTTGTGTAGAAGTAATGGGGCACTTCACATGTCCGTTTCAATATGTTATAAAATCTTTGAATTCGATCAAAATCGACTAGATCCAGAATCTAACTACCAGGCGCGCATACGTTAGTAGTAGGGGTCACTTTTGTATTTGTTTTCTCATTATTTGTTTCTCCTGGGGAAAACGAAACCTGATTTTGATTTTGACGTTTGCGTCAGAAGTTGGATCCACAGGTGGTTTTGAAATAATTTATTATTTATTTGAGCTGCCAAGACGAAACCGAGCATTTGTTTAGAAGTAATGGGGGACTTCGCATGTCAGTTTCAAAATTTTGAATTTTTCTTTTTCTTATATATTTGAGCTGGCAAGACGGTACCGACCATTTGTGTAAAGTAATGGGGCACTTCACATGTCCGTTTCAAAGTGTTAAATTTTTGAATTCGATCAAAATCGACTAGATCCAGAATCTAACTACCAGGCGAGCATACGTTAGTAGTAGGGGTCACTTTTGTATTTGTTTTCTCATTATTTTTTTCTCCTGGGGAAAACGAAACCTGATTTTGATTTTGACGTTTGCGTCAGAAGTTGGAGCCACAGGTGGTTTTGAAATATTTTATTATTTTGTATTTGTTTTCTCATTATTTGTTTCTCCTGGGGAAAACGAAACCTGATTTTGATTTTGACGTTTGCGTCAGAAGTTGGAGCCACAGGTGGTTTTGAAATATTTTATTATTTTGTATTTGTTTTCTCATTATTTGTTTCTCCTGGGAAGGAGGAAACCTGATTTTGATTTTGACGTTTGCGTCAGAAGTTGGAGCCACAGGTGGTTTTGAAATATTTTATTATTTATTTGAGCTGCCAAGACGAAACCGAGCATTTGTTTAGAAGTAATGGGGGACTTCGCATGTCAGTTTCAAAATTTTGAATTTTTCTTTTTCTTATATATTTGAGCTGGCAAGACGGTACCGACCATTTGTGTAGAAGTAATGGGGCACTTCACATGTCCGTTTCAATATGTTATAAAATCTTTGAATTCGATCAAAATCGACTAGATCCAGAATCTAACTACCAGGCGCGCATACGTTAGGCCGGCAATTCACGACACAAAATAACTGCCCAAACTGACATTTCACTCAAGTCGGTTTGTGCAAAACACGATACAAGTGAACTGCACAATTCTCAGTTTTAAAAAGTTTTCATTCTGTAAGCATGTGTTCATATCATATAATCATCGGCTCCGGCACCAGCCATTATAAAAAAAAAACAATGTATACTGCGTAAATAAAATTTTTCAACTGAGCGGTTGCACAGTTTTTGACATTCACGACACAAATAACTGCACAAATTTAAGACTTGAGCAAAAATATCAAAATTTTTTGATTTTTACACAGTTAACTGCACAAACCGCACAAACAACCCCATTCACAACACAACTAAACTGCGCAAACCCCAGTTTGCGCAGTTATTTTGTGTCGTGAATTGCCGGCCTTAGTAGTAGGGGTCACTTTTGTATTTGTTTTCTCATTATTTTTTCTCCTGGGGAAAACGAAACCTGATTTTGATTTTGACGTTTGCGTCAGAAGTTGGAGCCACAGGTGGTTTTGAAATATTTTATTATTTTGTATTTGTTTTCTCATTATTTGTTTCTCCTGGGAAAAGGAAACCTGATTTTGATTTTGACGTTTGCGTCAGAAGTTGGAGCCACAGGTGGTTTTGAAATATATTATTATTTATTTGAGCTGCCAAGACGAAACCGAGCATTTGTTTAGAAGTAATGGGGGACTTCGCATGTCAGTTTCAAAATTTTGAATTTTTCTTTTTCTTATATATTTGAGCTGGCAAGACGGTACCGACCATTTGTGTAGAAGTAATGGGGCAGGCACTTCACATGTCCGTTTCAAAGTGTTAAATTTTTGAATTCGATCAAAATCGACTAGATCCAGAATCTAACTACCAGGCGAGCATACGTTAGTAGTAGGGGTCACTTTTGTATTTGTTTTCTCATTATTTTTTTCTCCTGGGGAAAACGAAACCTGATTTTGATTTTGACGTTTGCGTCAAAAGTTGGAGCCACAGGTGGTTTTGAAATATTTTATTATTTTGTATTTGTTTCTCCTGGGAAAAAGGAAACCTGATTTTGATTTTGACGTTTGCGTCAGAAGTTGGAGCCACAGGTGGTTTTGAAATATATTATTATTTTGTATTTGTTTTCTCATTATTTGTTTCTCCTGGGAAAAAGGAAACCTGATTTTGATTTTGACGTTTGCGTCAGAAGTTGGAGCCACAGGTGGTTTTGAAATATATTATTATTTATTTGAGCTGCCAAGACGAAACCGAGCATTTGTTTAGAAGTAATGGGGGACTTCGCATGTCAGTTTCAAAATTTTGAATTTTTCTTTTTCTTATATATTTGAGCTGGCAAGACGGTACCGACCATTTGTGTAAAGTAATGGGGCACTTCACATGTCCGTTTCAAAGTGTTAAATTTTTGAATTCGATCAAAATCGACTAGATCCAGAATCTAACTACCAGGCGAGCATACGTTAGTAGTAGGGGTCACTTTTGTATTTGTTTTCTCATTATTTTTTTCTCCTGGGGAAAACGAAACCTGATTTTGATTTTGACGTTTGCGTCAAAAGTTGGAGCCACAGGTGGTTTTGAAATATTTTATTATTTTGTATTTGTTTCTCCTGGGAAAAAGGAAACCTGATTTTGATTTTGACGTTTGCGTCAGAAGTTGGAGCCACAGGTGGTTTTGAAATATATTATTATTTATTTGAGCTGCCAAGACGAAACCGAGCATTTGTTTAGAAGTAATGGGGGACTTCGCATGTCAGTTTCAAAATTTTGAATTTTTCTTTTTCTTATATATTTGAGCTGGCAAGACGTTACCGACCATTTGTGTAGAAGTAATGGGGCACTCCACATGTCCGTTTCAATATGTTATAAAATCTTTGAATTCGATCAAAATCGACTAGATCCAGAATCTAACTACCAGGCGAGCATACGTTAGTAGTAGGGGTCACTTTTGTATTTGTTTTCTCATTATTTTTTTCTCCTGGGGAAAACGAAACCTGATTTTGATTTTGACGTTTGCGTCAGAAGTTGGAGCCACAGGTGGTTTTGAAATATTTTATTATTTTGTATTTGTTTTCTCATTATTTTTTTCTCCTGGGGAAAACGAAACCTGATTTTGATTTTGACGTTTGCGTCAGAAGTTGGAGCCACAGGTAGTATTGAAATATTTTATTATTTATTTCAGCTGCCAAGACGAAACCGAGCATTTGTTTAGAAGTAATGGGGGACTTCGCATGTCAGTTTCAAAATTTTGAATTTTTCTTTTTCTTATATATTTGAGCTGGCAAGACGGTACCGACCATTTGTGTAAAGTAATGGGGCACTTCACATGTCCGTTTCAAAGTGTTAAATTTTTGAATTCGATCAAAATCGACTAGATCCAGAATCTAACTACCAGGCGCGCATACGTTAGTAGTAGGGGTCACTTTTGTATTTGTTTTCTCATTATTTGTTTCTCCTGGGGAAAACGAAACCTGATTTTGATTTTGACGTTTGCGTCAGAAGTTGGAGCCACAGGTGGTTTTGAAATAATTTATTATTTATTTGAGCTGCCAAGACGAAACCGAGCATTTGTTTAGAAGTAATGGGGGACTTCGCATGTCAGTTTCAAAATTTTGAATTTTTCTTTTTCTTATATATTTGAGCTGGCAAGACGGTACCGACCATTTGTGTAGAAGTAATGGGGCACTTCACATGTCCGATTCAAAGTGTTAAATTTTTGAATTCGATCAAAATCGACTAGATCCAGAATCTAACTACCAGGCGAGCATACGTTAGTAGTAGGGGTCACTTTTGTATTTGTTTTCTCATTATTTGTTTCTCCTGGGGAAAACGAAACCTGATTTTGATTTTGACGTTTGCGTCAGAAGTTGGAGCCACAGGTGGTTTTGAAATATTTTATTATTTTGTATTTGTTTTCTCATTATTTGTTTCTCCTGGGAAAGAGGAAACCTGATTTTGATTTTGACGTTTGCGTCAGAAGTTGGAGCCACAGGTAGTATTGAAATATTTTATTATTTATTTCAGCTGCCAAGACGAAACCGAGCATTTGTTTAGAAGTAATGGGGGACTTCGCATGTCAGTTTCAAAATTTTGAATTTTTCTTTTTCTTATA
Organism: Philhelius festivus; assembly: GCA_963931855.1. Classification (NCBI taxonomy): domain Eukaryota; kingdom Metazoa; phylum Arthropoda; class Insecta; order Diptera; family Syrphidae; genus Philhelius; species Philhelius festivus. The sequence continues at coordinate 35,020,493 of OZ007554.1, read as the reverse complement.
TATTTGAGCTGGCAAGACGGTACCGACCATTTGTGTAGAAGTAATGGGCCACTTCACATGTCCGTTTCAATATGTTATAAAATCTTTGAATTCGATCAAAATCGACTAGATCCAGAATCTAACTACCAGGCGCGCATACGTTAGTAGTAGGGGTCACTTTTGTATTTGTTTTCTCATTATTTGTTTCTCCTGGGGAAAACGAAACCTGATTTTGATTTTGACGTTTGCGTCAGAAGTTGGAGCCACAGGTGGTTTTGAAATATTTTATTATTTTGTATTTGTTTTCTCATTATTTTTTTCTCCTGGGGAAAACGAAACCTGATTTTGATTTTGACGTTTGCGTCAGAAGTTGGAGCCACAGGTGGTTTTGAAATATATTATTATTTATTTGAGCTGCCAAGACGAAACCGAGCATTTGTTTAGAAGTAATGGGGGACTTCGCATGTCAGTTTCAAAATTTTGAATTTTTCTTTTTCTTATATATTTGAGCTGGCAAGACGGTACCGACCATTTGTGTAGAAGTAATGGGGCACTTCACATGTCCGTTTCAAAGTGTTAAATTTTTGAATTCGATCAAAATCGACTAGATCCAGAATCTAACTACCAGGCGAGCATACGTTAGTAGTAGGGGTCACTTTTGTATTTGTTTTCTCATTATTTTTTTCTCCTGGGGAAAACGAAACCTGATTTTGATTTTGACGTTTGCGTCAGAAGTTGGAGCCACAGGTGGTTTTGAAATATTTTATTATTTTGTATTTGTTTTCTCATTATTTGTTTCTCCTGGGAAAAAGGAAACCTGATTTTGATTTTGACGTTTGCGTCAGAAGTTGGAGCCACAGGTGGTTTTGAAATATTTTATTATTTTGTATTTGTTTTCTCATTATTTTTTTCTCCTGTGGAAAACGAAACCTGATTTTGATTTTGACGTTTGCGTCAGAAGTTGGAGCCACAGGTGGTTTTGAAATATTTTATTATTTTGTATTTGTTTTTTCATTATTTGTTTCTCCTGGGAAGGAGGAAACCTGATTTTGATTTTGACGTTTGAGTCAGAAGTTGGAGCCACAGGTGGTTTTGAAATAATTTATTATTTATTTGAGCTGCCAAGACGAAACCGAGCATTTGTTTAGAAGTAATGGGGGACTTCGCATGTCAGTTTCAAAATTTTGAATTTTTCTTTTCTTATATATTTGAGCTGGCAAGACGGTACCGACCATTTGTGTAGAAGTAATGGGGCACTTCACATGTCCGTTTCAAAGTGTTAAATTTTTGAATTCGATCAAAATCGACTAGATCCAGAATCTAACTACCAGGCGAGCATACGTTAGTAGTAGGGGTCACTTTTGTATTTGTTTTCTCATTATTTTTTTCTCCTGGGGAAAACGAAACCTGATTTTGATTTTGACGTTTGCGTCAGAAGTTGGAGCCACAGGTGGTTTTGAAATATTTTATTATTTTGTATTTGTTTTCTCATTATTTTTTTCTCCTGTGGAAAACGAAACCTGATTTTGATTTTGACGTTTGCGTCAGAAGTTGGAGCCACAGGTGGTTTTGAAATATTTTATTATTTTGTATTTGTTTTCTCATTATTTGTTTCTCCTGGGAAGGAGGAAACCTGATTTTGATTTTGACGTTTGAGTCAGAAGTTGGAGCCACAGGTGGTTTTGAAATAATTTATTATTTATTTGAGCTGCCAAGACGAAACCGAGCATTTGTTTAGAAGTAATGGGGGACTTCGCATGTCAGTTTCAAAATTTTGAATTTTTCTTTTCTTATATATTTGAGCTGGCAAGACGGTACCGACCATTTGTGTAGAAGTAATGGGGCACTTCACATGTCCGTTTCAAAGTGTTAAATTTTTGAATTCGATCAAAATCGACTAGATCCAGAATCTAACTACCAGGCGAGCATACGTTAGTAGTAGGGGTCACTTTTGTATTTGTTTTCTCATTATTTGTTTCTCCTGGGAAAAAGGAAACCTGATTTTGATTTTGACGTTTGCGTCAGAAGTTGGAGCCACAGGTGGTTTTGAAATAATTTATTATTTATTTGAGCTGCCAAGACGAAACCGAGCATTTGTTTAGAAGTAATGGGGGACTTCGCATGTCAGTTTCAAAATTTTGAATTTTTCTTTTCTTATATATTTGAGCTGGCAAGACGGTACCGACCATTTGTGTAGAAGTAATGGGGCACTTCACATGTCCGTTTCAAAGTGTTAAATTTTTGAATTCGATCATCGACTAGATCCAGAATCTAACTACCAGGCGAGCATACGTTAGTAGTAGGGGTCACTTTTGTATTTGTTTTCTCATTATTTGTTTCTCCTGGGAAAAAGGAAACCTGATTTTGATTTTGACGTTTGCGTCACAAGTTGGAGCCACAGGTGGTTTTGAAATATTTTATTATTTATTTGAGCTGCCAAGACGAAACCGAGCATTTGTTTAGAAGTAATGGGGGACTTCGCATGTCAGTTTCAAAATTTTGAATTTTTCTTTTCTTATATATTTGAGCTGGCAAGACGGTACCGACCATTTGTGTAGAAGTAATGGGGCACTTCACATGTCCGTTTCAAAGTGTTAAATTTTTGAATTCGATCAAAATCGACTAGATCCAGAATCTAACTACCAGGCGAGCATACGTTAGTAGTAGGGGTCACTTTTGTATTTGTTTTCTCATTATTTGTTTCTCCTGGGAAAAAGGAAACCTGATTTTGATTTTGACGTTTGCGTCAGAAGTTGGAGCCACAGGTGGTTTTGAAATAATTTATTATTTATTTGAGCTGCCAAGACGAAACCGAGCATTTGTTTAGAAGTAATGGGGGACTTCGCATGTCAGTTTCAAAATTTTGAATTTTTCTTTTCTTATATATTTGAGCTGGCAAGACGGTACCGACCATTTGTGTAGAAGTAATGGGGCACTTCACATGTCCGTTTCAAAGTGTTAAATTTTTGAATTCGATCAAAATCGACTAGATCCAGAATCTAACTACCAGGCGAGCATACGTTAGTAGTAGGGGTCACTTTTGTATTTGTTTTCTCATTATTTGTTTCTCCTGGGAAAAAGGAAACCTGATTTTGATTTTGACGTTTGCGTCAGAAGTTGGAGCCACAGGTGGTTTTGAAATAATTTATTATTTATTTGAGCTGCCAAGACGAAACCGAGCATTTGTTTAGAAGTAATGGGGGACTTCGCATGTCAGTTTCAAAATTTTGAATTTTTCTTTTCTTATATATTTGAGCTGGCAAGACGGTACCGACCATTTGTGTAGAAGTAATGGGGCACTTCACATGTCCGTTTCAAAGTGTTAAATTTTTGAATTCGATCAAAATCGACTAGATCCAGAATCTAACTACCAGGCGAGCATACGTTAGTAGTAGGGGTCACTTTTGTATTTGTTTTCTCATTATTTTTTTCTCCTGGGGAAAACGAAACCTGATTTTGATTTTGACGTTTGCGTCAGAAGTTGGAGCCACAGGTGGTTTTGAAATATTTTATTATTTTGTATTTGTTTTCTCATTATTTTTTTCTCCTGTGGAAAACGAAACCTGATTTTGATTTTGACGTTTGCGTCAGAAGTTGGAGCCACAGGTGGTTTTGAAATATTTTATTATTTTGTATTTGTTTTCTCATTATTTGTTTCTCCTGGGAAGGAGGAAACCTGATTTTGATTTTGACGTTTGAGTCAGAAGTTGGAGCCACAGGTGGTTTTGAAATAATTTATTATTTATTTGAGCTGCCAAGACGAAACCGAGCATTTGTTTAGAAGTAATGGGGGACTTCGCATGTCAGTTTCAAAATTTTGAATTTTTCTTTTCTTATATATTTGAGCTGGCAAGACGGTACCGACCATTTGTGTAGAAGTAATGGGGCACTTCACATGTCCGTTTCAAAGTGTTAAATTTTTGAATTCGATCAAAATCGACTAGATCCAGAATCTAACTACCAGGCGAGCATACGTTAGTAGTAGGGGTCACTTTTGTATTTGTTTTCTCATTATTTGTTTCTCCTGGGAAAAAGGAAACCTGATTTTGATTTTGACGTTTGCGTCAGAAGTTGGAGCCACAGGTGGTTTTGAAATAATTTATTATTTATTTGAGCTGCCAAGACGAAACCGAGCATTTGTTTAGAAGTAATGGGGGACTTCGCATGTCAGTTTCAAAATTTTGAATTTTTCTTTTCTTATATATTTGAGCTGGCAAGACGGTACCGACCATTTGTGTAGAAGTAATGGGGCACTTCACATGTCCGTTTCAAAGTGTTAAATTTTTGAATTCGATCATCGACTAGATCCAGAATCTAACTACCAGGCGAGCATACGTTAGTAGTAGGGGTCACTTTTGTATTTGTTTTCTCATTATTTGTTTCTCCTGGGAAAAAGGAAACCTGATTTTGATTTTGACGTTTGCGTCACAAGTTGGAGCCACAGGTGGTTTTGAAATATTTTATTATTTATTTGAGCTGCCAAGACGAAACCGAGCATTTGTTTAGAAGTAATGGGGGACTTCGCATGTCAGTTTCAAAATTTTGAATTTTTCTTTTCTTATATATTTGAGCTGGCAAGACGGTACCGACCATTTGTGTAGAAGTAATGGGGCACTTCACATGTCCGTTTCAAAGTGTTAAATTTTTGAATTCGATCAAAATCGACTAGATCCAGAATCTAACTACCAGGCGAGCATACGTTAGTAGTAGGGGTCACTTTTGTATTTGTTTTCTCATTATTTGTTTCTCCTGGGAAAAAGGAAACCTGATTTTGATTTTGACGTTTGCGTCAGAAGTTGGAGCCACAGGTGGTTTTGAAATAATTTATTATTTATTTGAGCTGCCAAGACGAAACCGAGCATTTGTTTAGAAGTAATGGGGGACTTCGCATGTCAGTTTCAAAATTTTGAATTTTTCTTTTCTTATATATTTGAGCTGGCAAGACGGTACCGACCATTTGTGTAGAAGTAATGGGGCACTTCACATGTCCGTTTCAAAGTGTTAAATTTTTGAATTCGATCAAAATCGACTAGATCCAGAATCTAACTACCAGGCGAGCATACGTTAGTAGTAGGGGTCACTTTTGTATTTGTTTTCTCATTATTTGTTTCTCCTGGGAAAAAGGAAACCTGATTTTGATTTTGACGTTTGCGTCAGAAGTTGGAGCCACAGGTGGTTTTGAAATAATTTATTATTTATTTGAGCTGCCAAGACGAAACCGAGCATTTGTTTAGAAGTAATGGGGGACTTCGCATGTCAGTTTCAAAATTTTGAATTTTTCTTTTCTTATATATTTGAGCTGGCAAGACGGTACCGACCATTTGTGTAGAAGTAATGGGGCACTTCACATGTCCGTTTCAATATGTTATAAAATCTTTGAATTCGATCAAAATCGACTAGATCCAGAATCTAACTACCAGGCGAGCATACGTTAGTAGTAGGGGTCACTTTTGTATTTGTTTTCTCATTATTTTTTTCTCCTGGGGAAAACGAAACCTGATTTTGATTTTGACGTTTGCGTCAGAAGTTGGAGCCACAGGTGGTTTTGAAATATTTTATTATTTTGTATTTGTTTTCTCATTATTTGTTTCTCCTGGGAAGGAGGAAACCTGATTTTGATTTTGACGTTTGCGTCACAAGTTGGAGCCACAGGTGGTTTTGAAATATTTTATTATTTATTTGAGCTGCCAAGACGAAACCGAGCATTTGTTTAGAAGTAATGGGGGACTTCGCATGTCAGTTTCAAAATTTTGAATTTTTCTTTTTCTTATATATTTGAGCTGGCAAGACGGTACCGACCATTTGTGTAGAAGTAATGGGGCACTTCACATGTCCGTTTCAAAGTGTTAAATTTTTGAATTCGATCAAAATCGACTAGATCCAGAATCTAACTACCAGGGGAGCATACGTTAGTAGTAGGGATCACTTTTGTATTTGTTTTCTCATTATTTTTTTCTCCTGGGGAAAACGAAACCTGATTTTGATTTTGACGTTTGCGTCAGAAGTTGGAGCCACAGGTGGTTTTGAAATAATTTATTATTTATTTGAGCTGCCAAGACGAAACCGAGCATTTGTTTAGAAGTAATGGGGGACTTCGCATGTCAGTTTCAAAATTTTGAATTTTTCTTTTTCTTATATATTTGAGCTGGCAAGACGGTACCGACCATTTGTGTAGAAGTAATGGGGCACTTCACATGTCCGTTTCAAAGTGTTAAATTTTTGAATTCGATCAAAATCGACTAGATCCAGAATCTAACTACCAGGGGAGCATACGTTAGTAGTAGGGGTCACTTTTGTATTTGTTTTCTCATTATTTTTTTCTCCTGGGGAAAACGAAACCTGATTTTGATTTTGACGTTTGCGTCAGAAGTTGGAGCCACAGGTGGTTTTGAAATATATTATTATTTATTTGAGCTGCCAAGACGAAACCGAGCATTTGTTTAGAAGTAATGGGGGACTTCGCATGTCAGTTTCAAAATTTTGAATTTTTCTTTTTCTTATATATTTGAGCTGGCAAGACGGTACCGACCATTTGTGTAGAAGTAATGGGGCACTTCACATGTCCGTTTCAATATGTTATAAAATCTTTGAATTCGATCAAAATCGACTAGATCCAGAATCTAACTACCAGGGGAGCATACGTTAGTAGTAGGGGTCACTTTTGTATTTGTTTTCTCATTATTTGTTTCTCCTGGGGAAAACGAAACCTGATTTTGATTTTGACGTTTGCGTCAGAAGTTGGAGCCACAGGTGGTTTTGAAATATTTTATTATTTTGTATTTGTTTTCTCATTATTTGTTTCTCCTGGGAAAGAGGAAACCTGATTTTGATTTTGACGTTTGCGTCAGAAGTTGGAGCCACAGGTAGTATTGAAATATTTTATTATTTATTTCAGCTGCCAAGACGAAACCGAGCATTTGTTTAGAAGTAATGGGGGACTTCGCATGTCAGTTTCAAAATTTTGAATTTTTCTTTTTCTTATATATTTGAGCTGGCAAGACGGTACCGACCATTTGTGTAGAAGTAATGGGGCACTTCACATGTCCGTTTCAAAGTGTTAAATTTTTGAATTCGATCAAAATCGACTAGATCCAGAATCTAACTACCAGGGGAGCATACGTTAGTAGTAGGGGTCACTTTTGTATTTGTTTTCTCATTATTTGTTTCTCCTGGGGAAAACGAAACCTGATTTTGATTTTGACGTTTGCGTCAGAAGTTGGAGCCACAGGTGGTTTTGAAATATTTTATTATTTTGTATTTGTTTTCTCATTATTTGTTTCTCCTGGGAAAGAGGAAACCTGATTTTGATTTTGACGTTTGCGTCAGAAGTTGGAGCCACAGGTAGTATTGAAATATTTTATTATTTATTTCAGCTGCCAAGACGAAACCGAGCATTTGTTTAGAAGTAATGGGGGACTTCGCATGTCAGTTTCAAAATTTTGAATTTTTCTTTTTCTTATATATTTGAGCTGGCAAGACGGTACCGACCATTTGTGTAGAAGTAATGGGGCACTTCACATGTCCGTTTCAAAGTGTTAAATTTTTGAATTCGATCAAAATCGACTAGATCCAGAATCTAACTACCAGGGGAGCATACGTTAGTAGTAGGGATCACTTTTGTATTTGTTTTCTCATTATTTTTTTCTCCTGGGGAAAACGAAACCTGATTTTGATTTTGACGTTTGCGTCAGAAGTTGGAGCCACAGGTGGTTTTGAAATAATTTATTATTTATTTGAGCTGCCAAGACGAAACCGAGCATTTGTTTAGAAGTAATGGGGGACTTCGCATGTCAGTTTCAAAATTTTGAATTTTTCTTTTTCTTATATATTTGAGCTGGCAAGACGGTACCGACCATTTGTGTAGAAGTAATGGGGCACTTCACATGTCCGTTTCAAAGTGTTAAATTTTTGAATTCGATCAAAATCGACTAGATCCAGAATCTAACTACCAGGGGAGCATACGTTAGTAGTAGGGATCACTTTTGTATTTGTTTTCTCATTATTTTTTTCTCCTGGGGAAAACGAAACCTGATTTTGATTTTGACGTTTGCGTCAGAAGTTGGAGCCACAGGTGGTTTTGAAATATTTTATTATTTTGTATTTGTTTTCTCATTATTTGTTTCTCCTGGGAAAGAGGAAACCTGATTTTGATTTTGACGTTTGCGTCAGAAGTTGGAGCCACAGGTAGTATTGAAATATTTTATTATTTATTTCAGCTGCCAAGACGAAACCGAGCATTTGTTTAGAAGTAATGGGGGACTTCGCATGTCAGTTTCAAAATTTTGAATTTTTCTTTTTCTTATATATTTGAGCTGGCAAGACGGTACCGACCATTTGTGTAGAAGTAATGGGGCACTTCACATGTCCGTTTCAAAGTGTTAAATTTTTGAATTCGATCAAAATCGACTAGATCCAGAATCTAACTACCAGGGGAGCATACGTTAGTAGTAGGGGTCACTTTTGTATTTGTTTTCTCATTATTTTTTTCTCCTGGGGAAAACGAAACCTGATTTTGATTTTGACGTTTGCGTCAGAAGTTGGAGCCACAGGTGGTTTTGAAATATATTATTATTTATTTGAGCTGCCAAGACGAAACCGAGCATTTGTTTAGAAGTAATGGGGGACTTCGCATGTCAGTTTCAAAATTTTGAATTTTTCTTTTTCTTATATATTTGAGCTGGCAAGACGGTACCGACCATTTGTGTAGAAGTAATGGGGCACTTCACATGTCCGTTTCAAAGTGTTAAATTTTTGAATTCGATCAAAATCGACTAGATCCAGAATCTAACTACCAGGGGAGCATACGTTAGTAGTAGGGGTCACTTTTGTATTTGTTTTCTCATTATTTGTTTCTCCTGGGGAAAACGAAACCTGATTTTGATTTTGACGTTTGCGTCAGAAGTTGGAGCCACAGGTGGTTTTGAAATATTTTATTATTTTGTATTTGTTTTCTCATTATTTGTTTCTCCTGGGAAAGAGGAAACCTGATTTTGATTTTGACGTTTGCGTCAGAAGTTGGAGCCACAGGTAGTATTGAAATATTTTATTATTTATTTCAGCTGCCAAGACGAAACCGAGCATTTGTTTAGAAGTAATGGGGGACTTCGCATGTCAGTTTCAAAATTTTGAATTTTTCTTTTTCTTATATATTTGAGCTGGCAAGACGGTACCGACAATTTGTGTAGAAGTAATGGGGCACTTCACATGTCCGTTTCAAAGTGTTAAATTTTTGAATTCGATCAAAATCGACTAGATCCAGAATCTAACTACCAGGGGAGCATACGTTAGTAGTAGGGGTCACTTTTGTATTTGTTTTCTCATTATTTGTTTCTCCTGGGGAAAACGAAACCTGATTTTGATTTTGACGTTTGCGTCAGAAGTTGGAGCCACAGGTGGTTTTGAAATATTTTATTATTTTGTATTTGTTTTCTCATTATTTGTTTCTCCTGGGAAAGAGGAAACCTGATTTTGATTTTGACGTTTGCGTCAGAAGTTGGAGCCACAGGTAGTATTGAAATATTTTATTATTTATTTCAGCTGCCAAGACGAAACCGAGCATTTGTTTAGAAGTAATGGGGGACTTCGCATGTCAGTTTCAAAATTTTGAATTTTTCTTTTTCTTATATATTTGAGCTGGCAAGACGGTACCGACCATTTGTGTAGAAGTAATGGGGCACTTCACATGTCCGTTTCAAAGTGTTAAATTTTTGAATTCGATCAAAATCGACTAGATCCAGAATCTAACTACCAGGGGAGCATACGTTAGTAGTAGGGGTCACTTTTGTATTTGTTTTCTCATTATTTTTTTCTCCTGGGGAAAACGAAACCTGATTTTGATTTTGACGTTTGCGTCAGAAGTTGGAGCCACAGGTGGTTTTGAAATATATTATTATTTATTTGAGCTGCCAAGACGAAACCGAGCATTTGTTTAGAAGTAATGGGGGACTTCGCATGTCAGTTTCAAAATTTTGAATTTTTCTTTTCTTATATATTTGAGCTGGCAAGACGGTACCGACCATTTGTGTAGAAGTAATGGGGCACTTCACATGTCCGTTTCAAAGTGTTAAATTTTTGAATTCGATCAAAATCGACTAGATCCAGAATCTAACTATCAGGCGAGCATACGTTAGTAGTAGGGGTCACTTTTGTATTTGTTTTCTCATTATTTTTTTCTCCTGGGGAAAACGAAACCTGATTTTGATTTTGACGTTTGCGTCAGAAGTTGGAGCCACAGGTGGTTTTGAAATATTTTATTATTTTGTATTTGTTTTCTCATTATTTTTTTCTCCTGTGGAAAACGAAACCTGATTTTGATTTTGACGTTTGCGTCAGAAGTTGGAGCCACAGGTGGTTTTGAAATATTTTATTATTTTGTATTTGTTTTCTCATTATTTGTTTCTCCTGGGAAGGAGGAAACCTGATTTTGATTTTGACGTTTGAGTCAGAAGTTGGAGCCACAGGTGGTTTTGAAATAATTTATTATTTATTTGAGCTGCCAAGACGAAACCGAGCATTTGTTTAGAAGTAATGGGGGACTTCGCATGTCAGTTTCAAAATTTTGAATTTTTCTTTTCTTATATATTTGAGCTGGCAAGACGGTACCGACCATTTGTGTAGAAGTAATGGGGCACTTCACATGTCCGTTTCAAAGTGTTAAATTTTTGAATTCGATCAAAATCGACTAGATCCAGAATCTAACTACCAGGCGAGCATACGTTAGTAGTAGGGGTCACTTTTGTATTTGTTTTCTCATTATTTGTTTCTCCTGGGAAAAAGGAAACCTGATTTTGATTTTGACGTTTGCGTCAGAAGTTGGAGCCACAGGTGGTTTTGAAATAATTTATTATTTATTTGAGCTGCCAAGACGAAACCGAGCATTTGTTTAGAAGTAATGGGGGACTTCGCATGTCAGTTTCAAAATTTTGAATTTTTCTTTTCTTATATATTTGAGCTGGCAAGACGGTACCGACCATTTGTGTAGAAGTAATGGGGCACTTCACATGTCCGTTTCAAAGTGTTAAATTTTTGAATTCGATCAAAATCGACTAGATCCAGAATCTAACTACCAGGCGAGCATACGTTAGTAGTAGGGGTCACTTTTGTATTTGTTTTCTCATTATTTGTTTCTCCTGGGAAAAAGGAAACCTGATTTTGATTTTGACGTTTGCGTCAGAAGTTGGAGCCACAGGTGGTTTTGAAATAATTTATTATTTATTTGAGCTGCCAAGACGAAACCGAGCATTTGTTTAGAAGTAATGGGGGACTTCTCATGTCAGTTTCAAAATTTTGAATTTTTCTTTTCTTATATATTTGAGCTGGCAAGACGGTACCGACCATTTGTGTAGAAGTAATGGGGCACTTCACATGTCCGTTTCAATATGTTATAAAATCTTTGAATTCGATCAAAATCGACTAGATCCAGAATCTAACTACCAGGCGAGCATACGTTAGTAGTAGGGGTCACTTTTGTATTTGTTTTCTCATTATTTGTTTCTCCTGGGAAAAAGGAAACCTGATTTTGATTTTGACGTTTGCGTCAGAAGTTGGAGCCACAGGTGGTTTTGAAATAATTTATTATTTATTTGAGCTGCCAAGACGAAACCGAGCATTTGTTTAGAAGTAATGGGGGACTTCTCATGTCAGTTTCAAAATTTTGAATTTTTCTTTTCTTATATATTTGAGCTGGCAAGACGGTACCGACCATTTGTGTAGAAGTAATGGGGCACTTCACATGTCCGTTTCAATATGTTATAAAATCTTTGAATTCGATCAAAATCGACTAGATCCAGAATCTAACTACCAGGCGAGCATACGTTAGTAGTAGGGGTCACTTTTGTATTTGTTTTCTCATTATTTTTTTCTCCTGGGGAAAACGAAACCTGATTTTGATTTTGACGTTTGCGTCAGAAGTTGGAGCCACAGGTGGTTTTGAAATATTTTATTATTTTGTATTTGTTTTCTCATTATTTGTTTCTCCTGGGAAGGAGGAAACCTGATTTTGATTTTGACGTTTGCGTCACAAGTTGGAGCCACAGGTGGTTTTGAAATAATTTATTATTTATTTGAGCTGCCAAGACGAAACCGAGCATTTGTTTAGAAGTAATGGGGGACTTCGCATGTCAGTTTCAAAATTTTGAATTTTTCTTTTTCTTATATATTTGAGCTGGCAAGACGGTACCGACCATTTGTGTAGAAGTAATGGGCACTTCACATGTCCGTTTCAAAGTGTTAAATTTTTGAATTCGATCAAAATCGACTAGATCCAGAATCTAACTACCAGGCGAGCATACGTTAGTAGTAGGGGTCACTTTTGTATTTGTTTTCTCATTATTTTTTTCTCCTGGGGAAAACGAAACCTGATTTTGATTTTGACGTTTGCGTCAGAAGTTGGAGCCACACGTGGTTTTGAAATATTTTATTATTTTGTATTTGTTTTCTCATTATTTGTTTCTCCTGGGAAGGAGGAAACCTGATTTTGATTTTGACGTTTGCGTCAGAAGTTGGAGCCACAGGTGGTTTTGAAATATTTTATTATTTTGTATTTGTTTTCTCATTATTTGTTTCTCCTGGGAAAGAGGAAACCTGATTTTGATTTTGACGTTTGCGTCAGAAGTTGGAGCCACAGGTAGTATTGAAATATTTTATTATTTATTTCAGCTGCCAAGACGAAACCGAGCATTTGTTTAGAAGTAATGGGGGACTTCGCATGTCAGTTTCAAAATTTTGAATTTTTCTTTTTCTTATATATTTGAGCTGGCAAGACGGTACCGACCATTTGTGTAGAAGTAATGGGGCACTTCACATGTCCGTTTCAAAGTGTTAAATTTTTGAATTCGATCAAAATCGACTAGATCCAGAATCTAACTACCAGGGGAGCATACGTTAGTAGTAGGGGTCACTTTTGTATTTGTTTTCTCATTATTTTTTTCTCCTGGGGAAAACGAAACCTGATTTTGATTTTGACGTTTGCGTCAGAAGTTGGAGCCACAGGTGGTTTTGAAATATATTATTATTTATTTGAGCTGCCAAGACGAAACCGAGCATTTGTTTAGAAGTAATGGGGGACTTCGCATGTCAGTTTCAAAATTTTGAATTTTTCTTTTTCTTATATATTTGAGCTGGCAAGACGGTACCGACCATTTGTGTAGAAGTAATGGGGCACTTCACATGTCCGTTTCAATATGTTATAAAATCTTTGAATTCGATCAAAATCGACTAGATCCAGAATCTAACTACCAGGCGAGCATACGTTAGTAGTAGGGGTCACTTTTGTATTTGTTTTCTCGTTATTTGTTTCTCCTGGGGAAAACGAAACCTGATTTTAATTTTGACGTTTGCGTCAGAAGTTGGAGCCACAGGTGGTTTTGAAATATTTTATTATTTATTTGAGCTGCCAAGACGAAACCGAGCATTTGTTTAGAAGTAATGGGGGACTTCGCATGTCAGTTTCAAAATTTTGAATTTTTCTTTTTCTTATATATTTGAGCTGGCAAGACGGTACCGACCATTTGTGTAGAAGTAATGGGGCACTTCACATGTCCGTTTCAATATGTTATAAAATCTTTGAATTCGATCAAAATCGACTAGATCCAGAATCTAACTACCAGGCGAGCATACGTTAGTAGTAGGGGTCACTTTTGTATTTGTTTTCTCATTATTTTTTTCTCCTGGGGAAAACGAAACCTGATTTTGATTTTGACGTTTGCGTCAGAAGTTGGAGCCACAGGTGGTTTTGAAATAATTTATTATTTATTTGAGCTGCCAAGACGAAACCGAGCATTTGTTTAGAAGTAATGGGGGACTTCGCATGTCAGTTTCAAAATTTTGAATTTTTCTTTTTCTTATATATTTGAGCTGGCAAGACGGTACCGACCATTTGTGTAGAAGTAATGGGGCACTTCACATGTCCGTTTCAAAGTGTTAAATTTTTGAATTCGATCAAAATCGACTAGATCCAGAATCTAACTACCAGGCGAGCATACGTTAGTAGTAGGGGTCACTTTTGTATTTGTTTTCTCATTATTTTTTTCTCCTGGGGAAAACGAAACCTGATTTTGATTTTGACGTTTGCGTCAGAAGTATGGAGTGAAATAATTTATTATTTATTTGAGCTGCCAAGACGAAACCGAGCATTTGTTTAGAAGTAATGGGGGACTTCGCATGTCAGTTTCAAAATTTTGAATTTTTCTTTTTCTTATATATTTGAGCTGGCAAGACGGTACCGACCATTTGTGTAGAAGTAATGGGGCACTTCACATGTCCGTTTCAAAGTGTTATTAAATCTTTGAATTCGATCAAAATCGACTAGATCCAGAATCTAACTACCAGGCGAGCATACGTTAGTAGTAGGGGTCACTTTTGTATTTGTTTTCTCATTATTTGTTTCTCCTGGGGAAAACGAAACCTGATTTTGATTTTGACGTTTGCGTCAGAGGTTGGAGCCACAGGTGGTTTTGAAATATTTTATTATTTATTTCAGCTGCCAAGACGAAACCGAGCATTTGTTTAGAAGTAATGGGGGACTTCGCATGTCAGTTTCAAAATTTTGAATTTTTCTTTTTCTTATATATTTGAGCTGGCAAGACGGTACCGACCATTTGTGTAGAAGTAATGGGGCACTTCACATGTCCGTTTCAAAGTGTTAAATTTTTTAATTCGATCAAAATCGACTAGATCCAGAATCTAACTACCAGGCGAGCATACGTTAGTAGTAGGGGTCACTTTTGTATTTGTTTTCTCATTATTTTTTTCTCCTGGGGAAAACGAAACCTGATTTTGACGTTTGCGTCAGAAGTATGGAGTCACAGGTGATTTTGAAATATTTTATTATTTATTTGAGCTGCCAAGACGAAACCGAGCATTTGTTTAGAAGTAATGGGGGACTTCGCATGTCAGTTTCAAAATTTTGAATTTTTCTTTTTCTTATATATTTGAGCTGGCAAGACGGTACCGACCATTTGTGTAGAAGTAATGGGGCACTTCACATGTCCGTTTCAAAGTGTTAAATTTTTGAATTCGATCAAAATCGACTAGATCCAGAATCTAACTACCAGGCGAGCATACGTTAGTAGTAGGGGTCACTTTTGTATTTGTTTTCTCATTATTTGTTTCTCCTGGGAAAAAGGAAACCTGATTTTGATTTTGACGTTTGCGTCAGAAGTTGGAGCCACAGGTGGTTTTGAAATATTTTATTATTTATTTGAGCTGCCAAGACGAAACCGAGCATTTGTTTAGAAGTAATGGGGGACTTCGCATGTCAGTTTCAAAATTTTGAATTTTTCTTTTTCTTATATATTTGAGCTGGCAAGACGGTACCGACCATTTGTGTAGAAGTAATGGGGCACTTCACATGTCCGTTTCAAAGTGTTAAATTTTTTAATTCGATCAAAATCCACTAGATCCAGAATTTTATTTTCGTGGAAAATTTTACCGCCGAACGTTTTTTTAATGTATTTATGCATTAAAGAGCTATGCCGAGAGTTCTATTGTGTATAGGGGCTGAAGGGGAACTAAACAAACAAAAGTTGTGAGAAGAAGCGTAGTTTTAGAATTCCTTTGACCTTACCTTTTCGTTATGCATTTTCGGTATGTCCTTCAAAATCACTCATTCATAATCGACTGATTGCTTGACATCACTCCAAGTGAAAGTGGACATCTTCCAAACATAAAATTTCACTTAACGCTATCAATCAATATTGGTCTTTCCCAACAAAAAAAAGAGTCCTTTTTATGCCAGAAGAACCACTCATACGTAAGTTGTGTCGTCCACACGCATGCAAAACCGAAGATCATTCATGCAAGAGCTCCTTTTGGGACCCCAGCGCATATATGGTACACAACACATGCGAATATAAAATGGCTGTTCATCATTGATGATGATGACGAGGATAATGTGACAGCACATGATGAGGGGTGGTAATATTGTATATATATTTATATTTTTTTACCAATTTTTGCTTTTTATTCACACACTTCAACGTCATGTCAAAATCTCGGATAAGTGGTACTACATTAGACTAATCCACAAGAAAATAGAACAGCCATTGCGAGATAAAGGATATCCTCCTTGGAGCGAAGAAAAATTTCAAAAAAAACACTAAACTATGAAGAAAGAAAATCTGGAGTTCATCCCTAGGGATGAATATATTACAGTTGTATGTCAAAGAAAAAGATTCTTAAAAAACCAAACAAAACTGAAATTGAAACAGGAGCATATCTTGGTTACAATTGCGGAAATGAATATCCTTGAGAGTTCCTATACCTATTCTTTGAATCGAGCTGAAATGGGGGTCCAATTTTATTTGATGTCCCAGAATATTCCTGAGTTTTCCAGATATCCGTATGCGTTTGTTGAATGGAGCTCAACGACGGAATTGAATAAAAGTACATAAGTTTCTACTGGGGTGACGATGACTCCGAATTGGAAAAAAGAAACACAGGGATTCATATAACATTGAGGTGCGAGGCGAGCATACAATAAGCGATGAGTCCTCGCAGTACCCATTTCATCAAGGATGTGAGGTGATTGATCGATGGGCAAGTGGATTTGGTGTGTGTGTTTTTTAGTATTTTCCTTTTTTAGGAATATTTTTTTTTTCTGTTTAGTCCCGAGACATACCTTTTGGAATTGGGGGAGGAAGAATTATATATGACGAGCGACGTGCGTCCTCGTTGTTGTCTCGGTAAGTTAATATAGGCCTCTCTTGTGGCTGTGTTAGTATTTATGGGCTGTCAATTGATTCTTATAAGTTATTTATTAGGACGGGCTGTATGGCGGCTGCCGCAAGACCGCAGGACAATTTTGATGGGTTGATGGCGGCGCGGCCGTGGCGCTGGGGGAAAAAATCGAAAGGAATAAAAAGGGTTATGGCTTTTTGGGTTTTCTTTATTTTGGTTCCGAATTGAATTTGAAATTGAGTTGATGAAACATTAAGAAGGTCAATATGCATGAGACTGGGGAATTGATGATTGAAAACACGTGCGTCCGTGATGAATGATTGATTTGTTTTACTTTTGCTTTTACTAAAAAAATAAAATGCATAAATAATACGTAGCTTTTGAGTATTTTGCTAAGAAATAGCAATAGATATAACTACGTTTAATGCAAAATTCAGGTTTTTTCTTCTTTTTTCTTCCTCATTCTTTGTCCCATATCATTCTTTTATAAAAAAAAGCGTAAGTCAGCCATTAGTCAAGTGTTTGCCCGCACAGGTAAAGAGAGGTAAGGATTGTAAATGAATACAATCTTTCCCGAATTTGGTTTTAAAAAATCATTCATTTAATTCAATTAAAAGATTGCATTCATTGTCCGTCAGCGTTGGCGGTCAGCCATCAGACGAATAGGGGGAACAACATGTAGCATACGAAAACATGCACGTGCCGTAACTATTCGGGACTGGTGGAAGTGTGATCATAGCCTCTCCGCGGCGGCCGCTAGAAACAAACCTTTTAAAAAAGGTTTGGCTAATATGATCAGGCTGGTTCCTCAGGTTGGCGACAGGTTAATTCCCTGTCCCGTAAAACTAAAAGAATTACGAGACCGACAACAAGCCTCGGAAACGGACTGATCTCACGACGACAACCCACGCAAAGAAAAAGGAATAACGATTTACGAATTTTCTTATGGAACGTACGATCGCTCTATAGAGCTCGAGCTGCTCAGCAGCTAGCCGATGCCCTGTCAAAGTATAAAGCTGACATAACAGCTCTTCAAGAAATCAGATGGACAGGGAATGGTGTTTTACAGAAGAAAGAATATGACATATACTACAGCTGTCATACAAAACACCATGTGCTCGGGGTAGGCTTCCTAGTCAGCGAAAAAATGAAGTCTACTATCATCGGCTTTAACGCTATAAGCGAAAGGCTATGCACCCTTCGCGTGCGAGGCAAATTTACGAACATCAGCCTCATTAACGTTCACGGACCTACGGAGGAGTCCTCAGACGAAGAAAAAGAGACTTACTACGAACAAGTCGAGAGGGCCCTCAATGCCTGTCCAAGGTATGATGTTAAAATCATCCTTGGGGATTTGAACGCAAAAATAGGTCGGGAGCCGGTATTCAGGCATTACGCAGGCACCCATAGTTTGCATGAGAACACTAATGACAATGGACTTCGAGTCTTAGAATTGGCAGCATCGAAAAACATGGTCGTTGCGAGTACCAGGTTCCCGCGTAAAGATATCTACAAAGCCACCTGGGTATCACCTGATGGAGTCACTCGTAACCAAATAGACCACGTGTTGATAGACCGTCGCCACTACTCGAACTTGATGACGGTACGAACGTACCGAGGTGCCAATATCGACTCGGATCACTATCTTGTTGGTATGGTTTTCCGAGGGCGGATTGCCTTGCGAAGACGCATTGCATCCGCCGATCAGGTTCGAATCAACACGGCTGCCCTGCGCAATGAAAACACCAGTAACACCTTTGGTAATGCGTTAGGACTCGCCCTAGAAACACCTGACTTAGGGAGAGTAAGTCCTGGAGCCAGTATGCTGGGCGTAAATGAAAAGTGGACACGTCTTAAAAATACTGTCATTAGTACTGCCAACTCCATCTTAGGCAGCAGTCGTAAAAATCGGAACGACTGGTTTGATGATGAATGCAAGCTAGCGACTGAACGTAAGAATGTTGCGTACCGAGCAATGCAACAATCTCATAGAACGCGGGCACGCGAAGAGGAATATAAAGAGCTCAGAAGAACAGAAAAACGGCTTCACAGACAAAAGAAATCAGCCTGGGAGAAGAACCTAATCTGTGAAATAGAAAACAGCCGAGAGCGAGGTCCGCACCAGGCGCGGAAGTTCTACCAATCCGTCCGAAACATGACGCAGTACACACCACGCTGCACATACTGCAAGGACGGAGAGGGAAATCTGATCACCGATCCTGAAAGCATACTGGAGCGATGGGAAGTGTACTTCAATGAATTGCTAAATGGTCAGCTCACTGCAGAAGTGGAGGCTCCACTACTTCAAGAAGAATACCCTATGTTGCCGCCACCAAGCATAGAAGAGGTTGAGAAGGCTATAGGCCGGCTCAAACAGAACAAATCCCCTGGAGCTGATGGCATACCAGCCGAATTATTTCATCACGGCGGGCCAGCCTTACGTCAAGCAATTCATGATATTATAGTGCACGTATGGGAGCAGGAAGAAATGCCAGAAGACTGGCGAAAAGGCATAATATGCCCCATACATAAGAAGGGAGATGTCACAACGTGCAGCAATTATAGAGGTATCACGTTGTTGAGTACCGCCTATAAGATACTCTCCTCTATCCTACAAGACCGGATAACCCCATACGCTAAAACCGTCATCGGACAATATCAGTGTGGTTTCATTCCAGGCAAATCAACAACTGATCAGATCTTTACCCTTAGGCAGGCGATGGAAAAATGTCTAGAATTTAACATCCCAACATACCATCTGTTTATAGACTTTAAGGCCGCCTATGATAGCATAGCCAGGGTAGAACTTTACAAAGCCATGAGAGAATTCGGCATCCCAAATAAATTGACACGACTATGTAGGTTGACCATGACCAACGTAACAAGCCAAGTAAAAATAGCCGGATTGCTATCCAGACCAATCAACATCTTTAATGGACTCCGACAAGGGGACGGTTTGGCCTGCCTCCTCTTCAACCTGGCGTTGGAGAAAGCAATCCGTGACTCTGGCACGGCAACAAGAGGGACCATCGTCAACAGGTCCAGCCAGTTACTAGCTTACGCAGACGACATTGACATCATCGGAAGAACCGAACAAGCTGTACACGATTCCTTCATCCAGATCGAGCAGGCGGCACAAAATCTGGGGCTGCACATTAGTGAAGGTAAAACAAAGTACATGGTGGCGTCGAATGCGAGAGGAACAGTTGGTCAAACAATCAAGGTAGCGGAGCACGAATTTGAAGTGGTGCAATCCTTTAAATACCTTGGGTCAATAGTAGCAGCCGATAACAATATAGAAGAAGAAATACGCGGGCGGCTTCTCAAATCCAACAGAGCCTACTATAGTCTGTCAAAGCTTTTCAAATCCAGAAATCTCACCATAACTTCAAAACTGCTGCTGTACAGGACCATGGTCCTGCCAGTACTCACATATGGATCCGAGACTTGGGTGCTTAGCAAAAGGCACTCCGACCTCTTAGCTGCGTTCGAGAGAAAAGTCTTAAGGAGAATTGTTGGCCCCATATGTGAGGGAGGACGATTCCGGAGACGGTACAATCATGAATTGTACGCAATCTACCTAGAAGCAGATATCGTGACAAAAATTAAGCTCGGTAGACTCCGGTGGGCAGGGCACCTAGCTCGCATGAGCGAAGAGGAACCTGCTCGGAAAGTTCTTTGTGGTACATTCTATGGTAGACGACAGCGTGGTAGACCATGCTTGCGCTGGAGAGATGGCGTAGACCAGGACGCCCGAAGCCTTGGGGTGCGCAACTGGATGGCGTCGGCTAGAGACCGGGATAGGTGGAGAGACTTGTTGAAAGAGGCCAGGACCGGAACCCGGTTGTCGAGCCGATGATGATGATTCATTGTCCTCCTTTTGAGACTGATAATTTAAATTCTACAATCATCAAACATTTAACATTTAAAGAATTGCAATCATCTTACAGCAATCAAATGATTGAAATCTTTTAAGAAATCGTGTATTCATTATCTTCCTTCCAAAAGAATGCAATAACAGCAAAGGAATGCAAAAAAAGAGAATTTAAAAGGAGAAACCGATGCACATTGGTTTTGAATGTATGAATATCGTAATCGGAGCATTCCAGATTCGTGGTGTGCGGCTAAAGAAAGAATCTCTGATTTTTTCCCGAAGTTGAACTCAAGAGAAAACTAATGGGCATTATCTGAAATGCGAGGATTACGGTTGAATTTTGTTAAGGGGAGAGGGGAGGAATGCAACTGGCTACTTCAATACTGGTTATACAAATAATGGTAAAATAATGAATGGCAAGAAAGTTGTTTAACAATGCAAGTGCCCCTCATGGATAGCGACATGGGGAGTGGGTTCCGCTTTATAGGCAGGATACAGGATTGAGGTTTTGAAGCATTAAATTCTATGCATTCTTGGTTCTTCACATGATAATGTATCGAGATCGAGAGATTGAATGAGCTTATTTTACAATTTCGTTCTAGATTCACATCCGAAGAACAAGGACGTGAATCTGGAAATTAATATTATAAGCTAAGAGTTCTGTCATTAGCAAGCTAATAGGGGTGGCCGTGGCGCGATGGATGTGTGCTCGCCTGTGAACATGATCACAGGTTCGATCCCTGCCGTCGTCTTTGTCGTTTTAATTTCATTAAAAACCTTCTAAAAATTTTCATCAATGGGTTGCTGGTTTTCTCATTACATGTTGTTCAGGCATAACACTAACAACATGTAATTGAGTTAAACTAGTATACCCAACAAGGATGAACACGAATAAAATAATGTGAATTATAAGCTACATTGAAATAAGACACGGCATTCTCCGCTTTAGTTCAGCCGCCATCCCTGGAGATAAAATATCTGAGACAACAACCTTCACGCCCGCGCTGTGTTCAAACATTTAAAGGGTAATCATAATCCCTTGAGCGCGTGTAGATTATAAAAAAAAAAAAAAAAAAAAAAAAATGAATTTAGAAGTTCAGACAGAAGATCATTGATAAGTATAAGTAATAGAATCGGAGACAAAATGGAGCCCTGGGGTACACCAGCATTTATTTTATGAATATCAGACCTTCTTCATGCAAGAAGTACTCTATTCTTATCGCATCTTGCAGGCAGAAGGCTGCTTTGACTACGTTGTTGTAGGTAGTATTTAATCAAACGGACCAATCTTTTACTAAAACCAAAATACAAATGCGGCGTTTTACGCAACATTTCCTGATTGACTCTGTTAAACGCCTTTTTGAGAAGCTCTGCAAACATAATATAGACAATTTTTCTTGATCATACTGAATTCTAATATCGTCAAAAGTACTTGAATATGATTTGGGCGAAACCCTGACTAAGTGACTATGGTGACTGACGTGGCTAGATATTTGATTTGCTAGAATCTTCTCAAAGACCTTTGTCAGGCAGGGAAGGATGCTTATAGGCCTAAGATCAGCATAAGATGATGGGTGAGATGCTTTAGGTACTGGTATTACTTTCGAAGTCTTCCAGCAATTGGGAAGCAATGAGGAAGTTATATAAAAATGTTTATGAGTAAAAATTGAGATGATTAGAGATAGTATCATTCTTATCAACTTAATAAGAACGCCATCATCACCAACTAAATTAGACTTGAGGGAATTAACGGTCATAAGTATTTCATTATCAGAGAGGACTTCAAAATGAAATTTATTTCCTCTATATAAACAGTGGGCCAAATAGAAGTTTCTTTTTAAAAATGCAATAAAATAAACACAATTAAAATGTTTCTATATATTTCGGCTTTATTAGTATGAGTATTCATTTCCATATGGAACACAAAGTTCGTTCAAGTAGCTGCCTCGGCTGTTCTTGCAGTAGCGCATTCCGAGATCTTTGGGCAGAATTCTCCTCAGGCTAGTGCATGAAATGTTGAACTGTTGAGATCGTTGGTGAGTTGATGTTCGTGAATTGAGTCTCACATTTTCAGCTACAGCAGCCACATTTTTGTCTGTGCGTACCATACGACGAAGGGGACCATGAGTGTTGTCCTCTAGCATACCAGTCTTACGAATTTACGGCTAAAACTTCTTTTCAAAAAACGCACTCTTTGAGCTACATAGCACTCACTTTGGAATTAAGTTTTCTATATTTCCCAACGTTATTGAAGCACTAAGAGAATCATTTCGTTTCGCGGATGTATGATACTGACTTTCTATCAAGACTTCGAGCGGGAAACAGGTGTCAGTGTCAAAATAGCCTATGACTGAAAAAGAAACCACTAGATGGCCCACCCATCTATTGTTATTGATGTGTGCAAAGTTTGAAATCTGTAAGTTACCTGATGTAAAAAATGTATTTTATCATTCATATGATACAGACTGTAACGCAAATCCTAAGGAATGGTACAGGCGTCGGATTATAAGTCCATATGGTAAATGGGCTTACGATCACGAAATTTAAATGTAGACGTGGAAGCGATCTGTGAGAAGTCAATTTTATAAGTGCAAAAGATCAAATCATGATCAGATATACCTTCAAGAGATATTTGATCCACTAGAATAACATTGGATAAGTCGAATAGAATCACCAAGTCAAGTAGACTTGGAGTGGATTTTGAACTGAAGTCGCATAAGAGTTTCCTACAACGTCATCAATCAGTTAGTGGGCTCTAGTATCATTGATAAAAAGGTCGGCATTAAAATCGCCACAAAGAGTGATATTTTCATAACTTCCAGATATTTTCCGGAGGACTGTTAAAAGAGGTTCCGGAGAAAAGCTTCTATTAGTATTTTTAGCAAATCGCAGTAGCCTTTAACATTATACTATCAGTTATTTCTAAAAGCAGAAATTCAATGCCGATAACTTTGGTTTTGGCAATGATTTTGAAACTCTTCTGCTGAAAGCCACGTCAATCTAATCTAACCTAAGTCACTGCTTGTAAAAATTGTTACATCACCACCAGGATGGCTTCTATCTGTTCAGCTCCTCCTTCTTGAATAATAAAAATTCAATTGATACAGCTTTAGAATTTTTCTACATGTCTATCTTTAACTGTCTCATTCAGTCTGTTCTCTACGTAAAACGTAAAAATGTCTCCTCTTCCCCTCCCTGGTATAATAAGAACTGCGAACCCTTCGTAATGTCAGAAAAAAACTATGGAGAATTTTCCTGAAATCCAGGAAAACGCCGCCGCTTCTACACTCTGTGCGAATTTATCTACCAAGAACATTCAAGATTGTCTGATGTCTGATCCTAGATGTTTCTATCAACTCATTAACGTCAAATGTAACTCAGATAGCTTCACCTCAACTCTTAAATTGTTGAACAAGACATCTTCAGTCCAATGTTTTTTTTTTAGTTACAATTGACATTAGTGTTGATATTGTCATAAAAAAGATAAGTTTGCTAAAAGATAACTTCTCTCCTGGGCCGGATGGTTTGCCTGCCATATTTCTAAAAAAATGTCCCAGCATTATTTCGTCTTTAATTCTCTCAAGCAATTTTTCCAAAATTATGGAAGAATTCTTTTATTTTTTCCATTCATAAAGGAGCAAGAAACGATATTGGCAACTAACAGCCCATAGCGAAACTTTCTTCTATTCCTAAGCGTTTCGAAAGCTTTGTGTACGACTCTCTTTACTTTCACTGCAAATCTTTCTTCTCTGCACAACAGCTTGGTATTTTAAAAGGTAGATCTAGCACTAAATAACTCACGGAATTCGTTTCCAAGGCTCTAAATGCATTAGAGAAAGGAAAAGAAGTGGACGTTATCACCACAGATTTTAGTAAAGTCTTGATAAAATATGTCATAAAGCCCTCGGTTTTCCACCATTTATCATCTCATGGCTCAAGTCATACCTAGGGAACCCCCAATACCTATAGAGTTTTCTTTAGGTTTTCAATTTCCCATCCCATTTGTGCTACTTCAGGTGTTCCTCAAGGGAGTGATTTCGGACCTTTGATTTTTGTTTTCAGTATAAACGAAATTATTAATGATGACATGAAAATAATTAAAGTCATTTCTTCGCCTTCTGACTCTATTTCAAAATGATCTTATTTTATTCCAAACCTGGTATGACAAGAACTTCTTAGAACTTAATGTTGCCAAATATCAGTCCATGATTTTCTCTAGTAAACGATTACCCCACCCAAACATATTACTTTCATGATATTGCTATTCCATCCACTTGTTTAATTCGTGGCTTGGAAATTATTTGCGATAGACAGTTAAGCTTTCTTATGCCAATGTTGATCATATAATTAACAAGGTTAATTTTTCTCTCGGCTTCATAAACCGTTGGTCCAAAGAATTTTTGAACCCTTATGTCAATAAGTCCCTTTACATATCATTTGTTAGACCCTTGAATATTCTAGTCAAGTTTGGTCACCATATCAGAACTCGCATTCCCAAAGAATCGAAGCTGTGCAACGCATATTTCTCCGATTTGCCCTTCTTGGCCTTTCTTGGTCTGATAATCTCATCTTACCCCCTTATGAAGATCGATTAAAATTGATCAGTCTGCAATCGCTACAAAAACATCTTGAATTTGCTGACGTTCTCCTTATGCACCAGCTCCTCACTGGGGCTATTGGTTCGTACTTTCTTTTGGAAATAATTCACATTAATACCAACACACTTAACCTTAGATCCACTCCCCTTTTCCGCCTTTCTCATCATCATCTTACGAACTACGGCATTTTTGAACCAATCTCGCTTTTAGCCAATAACTTACAGGACACATTTTACTTTCATATTAGTTCTTTCTCACTCCGAAACTACCTTTACAAATCGTCGTTATCCTGAGCCCCTCGTTTCTTATTCATTTATTCTCAAGATTAATTTTTAAGTTTTTTTATGTAAAAAAAACTGGTCGGTGGTCCTATTATGGGCCCGAATCCATAATAAAATATTAGCAATAAAAAAAAAACACTATAGAATATAGAGCTTTCTAAGCTAACTAGGAGAACAGAAAGACATACCAGGCCAATTTTGGCCTAAATTCAAGGTCTGTGTTCTGAAATGACAAATCTTCACGCCATTGCGCTGCTTACCTAAAACTTGTATCATATAAGGAATGGAATCAAGATTACATTCTATTGAATCTTCATAATTGAATTCAATGAATGATTTTTAAAGACTACATTTACAGAAGATTGCATTCTTTTACTGAATCTGTAATCTACAGATGCATATACACACCTGCTTATTATGATGAAATGATTCGTATAATTTTGAGAACATGTTTTTGACTTCGAATCCAAGTCCAATTATGAAATATTTTCCTAGTTCAACATTATTATAAGCTTAATGTATAAGTCGTCCTTTGAATCAATTCATTTCCTTGAATCTAATTTCCTTGCAGCAAATTTCAGTCTCAGTGCTTCATCCGAATCCCAAGAATAGCAAGTAGTATATCAACAAAAAAAAATGCAAAACAATTGTACCTTTATATAAATAAAGAAGAAGAATCTGGATAAAAAATTCCCCTGGGAGGACTAAATCGGAACACTTGACCGGCGCGCACCGGCTATTGGGGCTAAGAAGGAAGCGTTAAGCAAACAAAGCAAACAAACTTTATGTATAGAAAAGAAAAAAGAAACGTTATAAATAATGAGTTGCACTTAATCAAATGATAACCACCCACCCCACCACGATGATTTAGGGGCGCAATAAACGTAAATTAATTACGAGGACGGCTTACGGAGATTAATTATTTTGCGCCGTTTCGCATAAGCTCTGTTTTTTTTTTTACGTTATTTTCCTTCGTCCTTGCCTGAAATGTAAGTGATGTAAGAGTGTTGTTGTTTTATTTTGGATAGAGGACCGTGTGTTAAGACTACGATGACGGGGACAGACGGACGTTGACGTTGGTGCCAGCTGTTTAATGTATTTCAATGGCACATTACATCGGTCTGCGGACGAAAGCCTCAGTTCAAGTGATGGTGTGTGCCGCCTGTGCAGTGCGGATAGACTTTAGCCCAGGTGAGTGAGATTGGCTTTCCTCTACCTTAACCTATAGGTATGGGATCGAGGAGAAATTACAGGTAAAAGATAATGACTGTTTCTTGGTTATCTCATGGTTTTGTGGGTGTTCAATGCGGCTTAGTCAGAAAAATTAATGGTCAATGGGAGAATGATTATACACAAAAAACGGAGTTTCAAAGAAATGAAGAAAAAAAGGTTTAAAATCAAAAGAATTTTCAAGTGATTTTTTCTTTAAATTTGCTAGAAGACTTCCTTTTTTGTAGGCTCTCTCTAGCAATTGGATACATACACTCAAATTAAAACAAAAAATCAATTCAAGAACACTTAAGAGTTAAGTGAGTACGTATACGTTGTGGTTGCCTCTTTCCAGTCAGAGCCTGCATTTTCAACATCCTGTCATTCGTAGAAAAAGCACTCGAACCCTTTTCAGAAAGCTACTGTTAGCTCCCACACATTATCAAGAAGGATGGAAATAATTTTCTGCAAGTGAAAGTCAATGGCTAACTCATTTTAACATTACTTCCTTTTATGTATACATATGCATGCATACACATTTTTCGAGGCACGAAAAAATACAAATTCTCGTTTTTTTTTTAAACATTCTTTTGATGTCCTACCTATACTCAGTTGTAAGTCGTTAGGGCAAGTTATTGTATTTGTAAAAGTAATGAAGTTAAAACTCCGGACAACTGATGGAAGCTTCAAGAAACTTCGATTATTGAAATATTCAAAACTGTTTAATTGTTCAAAGACCAATTTAATTGAGCTTGATAATTACCTTGGAAATGCCGACTGGAAAACTGAATTTTTAAATTTAAAAAAGTATGCTTAATCACTTTCCATACCTATATTTTGAAAAATACTTTCGATTTGTATAGGATGAAAAAGAATGTGACTTATGATTAAAAAAAAAATAATTCAGAACCTATTAAGTGACTTATGAATTTAAAAAAATTAGGGTATAAGCAAGTTAGTGACTTATGAATTGAAAAAAAATTGAGTCATGGGCAAGTAAGTGACTTATGAATTAAACAAAAATAATTCACAACCTACCAACTAGCTTATGAATTAATTTTTTTTAAATTCATAAGTCACTTAGTAGGTTGCGAATTATTTTTTTTTAATTCATAAGTTACTTGGTAGCTTATGAATTAAATTCTTTTTAATCATAAAAGTCACTCACTGACTTATGAATTAAATTTTTTTTTAATTCACAAGTCATCTACTAACTTATGACTTACTGTGTTTTTAAGTAAAAAATTCGCAACCCTGGCTACAACATATTACTTCGTAAGCTTGAAGTATTAGGCATTCACTTAAGCTTACTTCAGTGGATTTACTCCTTCTTAATCGGTAGAATTCGTCTAGATCCATATGCTTCAATTTGGTACATAAGAAGTTGGTATTTTGAATTTTGGTGGGGGCAATACCCCCATTTATTAGGCTAATACAAGCTTCTTCTTAATCTAACTTAAATATAGCTCTTAAATCTAGGATTGGAGTGCATTGAGTGAAAGGTTGAACTCAAAACAATAAATGATACGATTAATCCTCCGAAGCATGCGAGTAATAGGTTCATTGGAGTCATAAGAGGAACGGTGAATAGGCAGATAGAAGAGACGAGGATCTCTTATATTACGGGAATTAGTGTTGAAAGAGGTGGTACAATTCCAGAGTTGTGCAGTCAGCAGACCCTGAAAGAAGTCAATGGATGAATAGAATGTTGCATATCGCTCTTCGTTCTTGCAGCGTATTCAAGTTAATTAACAGAAATCGGTCTCGATACGGATGTTAAATAAAAGGGTTATTCGAACATTAACATTCTAGGTGTTAGAATTTATTCAAATTCCTATAGAAAAATAAAATTTACAGTGTATTCCTGCTGTGAAATGTATAAGAGTTGGAAAACATCGACCAATAATTGCGTCTTAGAAGGCACTATAGAGTTGAGGTCGCTTAAACTTTCAATTGAATTTAATTTAATCACTCCGCTTAAAATTGAAATAATTTTCTTATTTTATACAGTTTAAATCTTCGCTCACGATTCTGGATATATGAATCAGACCAAAACATAAATGTTAAAAAAAGAACGAAATTCTTCTATACAAAAACCTTTGTGTAACAAGTCAGCCGTGAAAAGTACTGAGGTCTAAAAGTGCGCCAAGTTCTTACTTCATGAAGGTTTAATACCGAATATTTAAAGTAGAATAATTTTGGAACAGCTACAATGTAATATAGAAATTTTATTATTTATTGATTACTGACTAAAATTTGATGGGTTCACTGGTCAAGTTTTAAAAACCTTTCGAATTGGGAATAAAAAAAAAATTGCCAAGTAAGCCTATCAAATTTTAGTAATAATTTTACATAAATATTTAGACAAGCAAAAACTTTCATCAAGACGGGTTCCGCTTTGGCTCGCTGAACTCACCACAACACACTGACACTAGAGACTAAAATGCAGACGAACTATTGGACTTCTTCGGGTGAATCGAACCCGAAGAAGGCCAATGGGGGCTTGTCAGTAATTTAGGTAATGGCTACAGTTTTATTTGATGTGAGAAGTGTTATTCTCATCGATTTCCTTGAAAAGGGTAAAACGATCTCCGGAAAAGCTGCTGGATCGACTTCAATCCGATTTGAACCAAAAACCGCTGAATTTGGCGAAGAAAAAAAATCTTTTCACCCTGTTAGATATTTCACTGGCGCACAAAAGGCCGCAGTCGCAATGGTAAAGTTGTATGATTCAGGTTACGAACTTCTCTCCCATGCAGCATATCCCAATCAACAATTTGTGGTTTGAAAGCGGTTTAATAACCGGCTTTGAACTCAAGCTTTACAAACCAAGGGGTTACAAATTGGTTAAAAAGCCGTTCAAAAACCGTTCCAGAAGCATCTCCATAACCGAAAATGGTCAGTAACAAAATAACTTCGGTTATTACTGAACGATTTTTGAACGTATCTTTTAAACGCTTTTATTAGGTCATTTAAAACCGTTTGTATAACGCCTTTAGAAAACCTGTAATATGCACAATAATTGGTTATTTTAAAACGCTACTAGGACGTTAATTTACAATGATTTTAAATAACCTGTATTATGCCCAAAAAGTTATTTTGGTGGCTATTTTATAACCTGTAATAAGCCTTAAAAGTTATTTTGACGCCTTTTTATAACCGTTTACCTACGGTTTGTACGAACCCTGAAATTATGAGTTTTCTCCAAACCATGATATATGGTTATTTTGAAACTCTTCTCAAATATTTGCTTCCCAGCTGAAAAAAAAAACTTTTTAAAAATAAAACAGTACAAGCGATATTTAAAATGAATATTATTAAATTTTATTTAAAAAGTTTGTTAACTTTAATAGTATATAATTAAAAACTATAACTTAATAGTAAAATATAGATACACCTAATACATTTATTATATAAATATAAAGTATCTATAACACTGGGTGGATAATTGAGTCGTTTATTTTCAAAACATGATATGTCACATCTTCAAAAAATACATAAGTAATGACGTTTTAAGAAAAATCAAAAGTTTTTGTAACCATAATGCAAAATTTTGAAGATGGACATGTCTATTTTATAAATAAACAATTCAATTAGAAAAAAAAGTAAGCAAAATTGGAAATAATGATATCGAGTTTGTGTAGTGATGGCAGTGGTGTCAGTTGATGAGGTTTGCTGTGATGATGATGACTCGTTTCTGGTTTAAAAATAAAAATAAAATTGAAATTTTGTTGAACTTACATTTTTTTTTTGATGGAACTTACAACAAAGATTTGTTAGCAACCAGCCTAAGTGGTGGTGAAAATAGAAAAAAGAATAAAAAATTAATAAGAATGTTTGAATAAAAAGAAGATCAGCCTGTAAACAAACACATGTAGAATATTATTTTTATAAAAAGAATATTCACCAGTTTTTTTGAACTATGAATAAGCAGTGGAAAAAACCAAACATCACACTTTTTGCTATCCTTATTCATAATTTTTAAACACACTACAAACTATGCAATATTATTATTAAAAAATACCTTATCAATCAAAATGTTCACTTGAAAGAAAAAACCAAGAAAAACACTTAACTTTTTTAATTTTTAATTATCACGCTCGCGTACGAAAAATAAAACTCAACCAACCGCTCTGAGAACAAGAAAACAATGACGAGCCATAGAGATGAGCGTGGTAGTTGTTTCTGGGGTTAAAGAATAAATCTGGATTTGGTTTATTTGCAACCTATAAGTTTAAAAAGTGCTCTTTAATAACTTAATGCAAACCTAGGGTTAATAACTTTTTCTTTATCGACAAAGCTTAAGATTGGATCCAAATTAACTACAATTTATCCTAAATTTACAGTAAGTTGTAAATAACTTTTTTTACGGAATAAATCGAAACTAACTAAGTATTCAATTGGTTTATTTGCATCCAATACATAACTTTTATGTTTAAAAATGATGATGATGATGATATTAAACGACCTACTCAGAACTTTATATAAAATTGGTTACTTTTCAACCTATATGAAACTTTTTATGCGAAAAAAAAAAGTTATTTAAAGTCTCACTGAAAACATGGTATAAAATGGGTTAAATTTCAACCAATATGTAACTCTAACGGTAAAAAAAAAGTTATTTAAGGCCTTACTGAAAACTTAGCATAAAATTGGTTTATTTTTAGCCACTATATAACTTTTCTCATAAGAAAAAAAAGTTATATTATAACTTATTTTTACTTAAAGGCTAGAAAAAAGTGATAAATGTACTTAAATTTAACCTAGATTTAAAAATAATTATTTTCGAACCAGAAAAATGACAATTTGGTTTTGAAAGGGTTAAAAAATATCCAAATATTATCACCAGTTTAAAATTGGAATTTTTCAAACCAATATATGATCAAAAAGTTGTGCAAGAGAGAAAATTTTACCGAAATCAACCTTAGGATAGTTTTTGGTTTGTTTTTACCGTATAGCATACTAAAGTAATAAAGTATCTCATTTCTAGCCCCACTATGACCAAAGTTATCTTAGGTTTTTTTGTAACCTCGGTTATTCTGGAGCCAGGGCTAAAAATTGTTGCTTGGGAATTCGAATAAAATTTTTCGCCACTGTTTTTAGGGCTTTTTCTATATTGAAGGCATTTTTAGAGAAAACCTTATTTAAGACAATTATTTACGATTTTATTATTGTTTTACCCTTTTTAAAGGGGTTGTAGTGATAACTTGACTGTCAAAAATTAATCCAACTATTACATCTTAAAAATGTTGAAGTGGTAGTGCTAACTTAACGGAAATGTTACGAGTATATTCCTATCTCAAGAAGAATTGGCTCAGATATGGAAGACCTCTTTCATTGCCCCAATACATACAGTGAACCAAAAAAAAAGTTGTACAGTCGATTTTCTTGTGTTTAAATGCAATTATCTATGGAGTTATTTGCAGTAGAAAAATAAAATACTTACCAAAAACAAGGATTTTTTTTCAACCTTCAGATTAAGTAAAATACATTTTTTTTAAATAAATTATTTTAATACAAAAAACAAATTGAACAAAGAAAGTCCATTTTATAAAACAAAAAAAAACTTGTACATTTCAAAAATTCGATTAAAAAAGAACAACATTTCGAATAAGTAACTGGTTTAATACTTGGTATATTGTCCTTTGGCATCTAAGACCTTTTGCAACCTCTTTGGCATTGAAAGGGCCAATTTTTTCGTTACATCTGGCGTAATTTCAAGCCATATCCTCTGTATTGCATTTTTTAACTCTTCTTTATTTTTTACTTTCCTTTCCCTCAACTTTTTTTCAATATGAGCCCAGAGATGTTCAATTGGATTTAAATCCGGACTTTGAGGAGGATGAGGAAGTACTTTCTTTACGTTATATAGCAACCATTCCTTTACTATCAACGAGGAATGTTTCGGGTCATTGTCATGAACGAAACTAAAAGTATCTCCAAGGTCCAATTTTGATGCAGTAGTTCGTAAATTATTTTTCAAGATGTTTAGGTAGTCAAATTTATTCATTGTCCCTTCCACAAACTGAAAATTTCCAACTCCATTTGCTCCCATTGCACCCCACACCATGACGCTGCCACCGCCATGTTTTACAGTGCAATTTACATTCTTCGGATCCAACGCTGTACCCCTTTTTCTCCAAACAAAACGTCTCCCATCAGATCCAAAAATGTTGAATTTGGATTCGTCGGTAAAAATAACGGAATTCCAAAACTCTATCGGCTTTTTTATATACTCTTTGGCATATTGTAGGCGCTTCTTGACATTTATGGCGGATAAAAGTGGTTTGTTTCGAGGCGTAAAACCTCTAAACTCTTCCGAATGTAAAAAATTTCTTACCGTCTATGGATGAACTTGGACAATTTTGTTCCTATTGAGGTCTTCCGCTATTTCCACTGCCGAAATTTTGGGATTACTTTGTATAATCCTTACTATACGCCTTTTGGTTTGTTGAGTATCAATTTTCCTTGGTCTCCCACTTCCTCTTGGTCTGGTTAAAAATCCGTTTTTTTTGTATGAATTAATAACATACTGAATTGTGGAATGTGGTTTTTTCACAATATCAGCAATTTGTCGTAAACTTTTCTTTTCCTCCCACAACTTGACAACAAGTTTTTTCATATCAAGTGAAGTTTGTTTGTTTTCCATTTTTTTTTAATTTCTCTTATAAACTTTTAACAAATTATTACTCTGACAACAAAGAACAAACTAAACCTTTCAAAAAAGAGATAATCTGATAAAGCCTACTGGATAACGGTTCTTTACAGTGTTGTAACTACAAAGTGTACAAGTTTTTTTTTGGTTTTATAAAATGGACTTTATTTGTTGAATTTGTTTTTTTTATTAAAATAATTTATTAAAAAAAATGTATTTTACTTAACCTGGAGGTTGAAAAAAAATCCTTGTTTTGGTAAATATTTTATTTTTCTACTGCAAATAACTCCATAGATATTTGCATTTAAACACAAGAAAATCGACTGTACAACTTTTTTTTTGGTTCACGTAAAAAGGTCCCAAAAGTGTGAAATTACAAGTCCGCCAAATCATTGTAATGTTAAAAGTCTGATCAAAATCTTGACCTTGATTTTTTTAGCAAATGCATAACTTGCCATAGAAAACCTATATGAATTGCATATTTCAATAAATATGTGCCTAGTTTTTTTTTCATGGTGATGAGAGACCTCTAACCTAAACAGAAAATTCAATTTTATTAACTTACCATTCTATTAGTTTTTTCTTCATTCCATACACGTTTCCTTTCAAATAAAAAAAAAGATTTTATTCGCCAAAGGCGTCAAGTCTATTCAACCTTAGAGAAAAGACTCTAAAAAAGCCCATTTATTTAGTATTAATTTAAATAAAAATACAATTAATAATAATGCAATGCATATTAAAACGAAATTAGAAAACAAAATAATTATTATTATTAAACAAACATAATAATAATAATAGTTTAAACATACATACATAATATAATATAATATTAATAGAACATTAAAACAAAATATATCATCAGTAAGTCCATAAAATTGTTTATATCAAGGAATCCATCAGTCACTTTCTCCGACAGCAACACTTCTAAAACAAAACAAAAAATATATTAACATAAAAACTTCTTTGAAATATTTTAAACATACCATTTCAGTCCATTTCGCCTCAAATAATCGATAAAAAGTACTCTTCAGCAGGTTTTACTTGCTCTACTCCTATTCTTATTTCAATTTCACCTACTTCTACCAACACTCCAATAACTCTTATTTCTATCACTTCTTCTATAACTAAAAGCTATTACTTCAAAAAAAAGTTGCAATAAAAATGCTAACTAATTTTAGTTGAAGTAGTTCTTACGCCATCGCAAAAACTTCTCCAACTACTACTATCACTTGAACTACTACTTCTACTACTGCTACTTCTAATACTGTTTCTATAAGAACTTATTAAAGTAGAAGTAGTACTTACACTACTACTACTTCTATTTTCGCAACTACTGTCCCTAGGCTTAGGAATGCATCTGGTTCTCCTCCTAGTCAAAATCCTCTTGTTTACTATGGTTCCAGTACTACTACTGCTCCTACTACTAGAACTACTTCTGCTTGTAATATTTCCTTTTTTTTTACATCTAATTTCCATTCTTATACTTCCGGTTTTAATGTTGTTCCACTTTATTATAGTGAATTGAGTAGTGTCGCTTGGACTTTTACTTCCACTAGAATCACTGCTGCTGGTAGTCTTTCTGTAGGTACTACACTTAACTAAACTTCTACTACTACAATTACCTATTGCCTTAATGCCTTCCCTATACTGTCATAATGGTTTCTCCTTGGAGTTCCATTTCTTTTATTTGAATCTGTACAGATTGGTCTAGCAATCAGTTTCTAAACAAAATAAATATATTTAATTTTAATTTATTTATATAAAAAGTTTTACTCACAGTTTTTTCTAAAATTTCAGCCTCAATAGGCTTCTTCCAAAACTTCAGATTCTCTATCGAAAAAAAAGCCTTACACGAATTTCTCTTACCAAAAAATGCAGAAAGCTATTGAAAAAAAAATAAAATAAAGTTATGCATTATATTAATTAACTTTTAAAGATTAAAAATATAGTTTTCTTACTTTTTTCAAAAAACACATTTTCACTATATTAAAGATTTCTTAAGAGCTTATTATTGCTTGTTATTCTCACAAATATTTTTTCGTAATGATTTTTTTCCGATTTCTCACCGCCTTATATAGTAAAATTAGAATTATAAGGCCTACTACCATCTTATCAAAAACAACAAAAAGACAGTGAACATTAAATTTATTTGAGGTTAGGATTAGGATTGTTTTGTGACATAAGACAACACAATCCTAAGCTCGTTTAAGACTCCGAGCATAACACTCCAGGGCCTTCTTTGGGGTTCTGTCGTTACCAGTGAGTACTCAACAATACTTAGGCTACAGTATTTTCAACACTTTTCTTATATTCACATAAAAATGTAGTATAGATTACTTGGGCAATTCAGGTACCCCCTAGTACCCAAGATGCATGTTAAAATTAAGGTTTTAAAGATAACCATCCGATGCACAAGTCAAAAGTGCAATACATGCAGTAAGATGCAATCCATAACGTTTTTAATGAAAAATAGGGGTATAAGCTATTGAGGGCAATCCATGTACCCTAGGCAGTTTCTATTTCTTCACAGTGTGGCCATCTTCAAGACCTTCATTTTAGTATGCATCTTAGTATCCTAGGGTCCGTAGATTGCCCACAATAGCTTATACCCCTATTTTTCATTAAAAACGTTATTAAGTGCATCTTACTGCAGATATTGCACTTTTTTTTTGTGGGTTGTGTGGCCATCTTTGAAACCTTCATTTAGGTATGCCTGAAAGTATCCTAGGGTCTATAGATTGCCCACAATAGCTCATGCCCCTATTTTTTATTGAAATCGTTATGAAGTGCATCTAACTGCAGATACTGCACTTTTTATTTGTGCGCTGTATGGCCATTTTTGAAACCTTCTTTTTAGTATGCATGAAAGTATCCTAGGGTCTATGGATTGCCCACAATAGCTCATACCCCTATTTTTTATTAAAATCGTTACGAATTGCATCTAGCTGCATGTATTGCACTTTTGACTCATGCATCAGATGGTCATTTTGCAGACCTTTATTTTAGTATGCATCTTAGTATCCTAGGGTCCGTAGATTGCCCACAATAGCTTATACCCCTATTATTCATTAAAAACGTCATGAAGTTCATCTAACTGCAGATATTGCACTTTTATTTGTGGGTTGTGTGTCCATCTTTGAGACCTGCATTTGGGTATACCTGAAAGTATCCTAGGGTCTATGAATTGCCCACAATAGTTAATACCCCTATTTTTTATTAAAATCGTTATGAATTGCATCTAACTGCATGTATTGCACTTTTGACTTATGCATCAGATGGTCATTTTCCAGACCTTTATTTTAGTATGCATCTTAGTATCCTAGGGTCCGTAGATTGCCCACAATAGCTTATACCCCTATTTTTCATTAAAAACGTTATGAAGTGCATCTAACTGCAGATACTGCACTTTTTCTTTGTGGGTTGTGTGGCCATCTTTGAGACCTTCATTTGGGTATACATGAAAGTATCCTAGGGTCTATGGAATGCCCACAATAGTTCATACCCCTATTTTTTATTGAAATCGTTATGAATTGCATCTAACTGCATGTATTGCACTTTTGACTTGTGCATCAGATGGTCATCTTCGAGACTAATTAGTGGTTTGATTATAGTTCACATCACAGTTAAGAGTTTTTTTTTATGTAAACTCATAATTTTTTCAGGTATGCAAATGTTTTCTTTTTTCATTCATGTTAACTTAAACATAGAGTAGTAGGGTGGATACCACGCCCCTGAATGGAAAACCTCAAATTGTATATTTTTTTCTTTGTATACAATTTATGCAATACCGTTTTACCAAATTTCATCGTTTTACAACAGTCGGAAGTTCTCCAGTCAACCTACACCAAGTCGGAGAAAGTGGGCGGATCCACACCCCCTGAATGGAAAACCTCAAATTTTTTACCTACCGCTGCGCTGTGGAAAATTACAAGATTTTACGATGTCGGGAAGTGCTCCATAATTTTGATGATCTGTCAGTCAGTTACGGTTTTTGGGATTTTTGAGGCCTTATATCTCAGGAACCGCTTATGCTAGAAAATTGAAATTTGGTGAGGCGTCTGTGTTCAAATATAAGAACGGACTGCTGTTGATTGTTATTTTTTTGAAAATTTCTCACAGCACATATATATATATACATTATTTAGAAAATTATTTAGTAAAATAACATGAGCTCGTAGCTCGTAGCTATGAACATTTCCCCCTTAAGCTTGAAAAAGAAAACTGAAGCTACTTCGTCCAACTGACTCTTGGACCTAATTTTATTTGAATTTAATTTCTCCTTACAAGTGGAATTAGTATAAACTGAATATCCTGTCTAAGGTGAGCTTGAAAAAATATTTCTTTCTTTTAAAGAACACAAAAATTATATGCATGAATCTAACAAAAAGGAAACTTAAAAATTAAAATTACTCACACAACCATCGTTCACGTAGAATATCCTTTAAGGAATGTAGGTAGATGGAGTTGAAGTGTTTCTTTCTACAAGTTGTACGTAGTTGTACATAGATTATATATAGATTATTATATAGATATAGCATTTGAATTGTAATTGTCTTTGCAAAGGAAATCAAAAGAGAAACTTTTAATTAATTTTGCAATAAATTCAAACGAATAAATTGCTTTTTATGTTATCTATTTTTTTTGTTCTTTCTATTTACTAATCATTATTCTTGGGCTTAAGAAGGTTTTATAAATCATTTAATTTCCCAGGTGTAAGTTCATGCTTGAAACACAAACTTTTTTTTCTGGTAAGAATTTTTTTTTAAACTAAGGACAAATTAAATATGGTCTCAAAATGTAATATTATTGTTCAAACGGCAATCGTCAGGTCAAATGTTCTTATACATCTTAATCGGGTATTAATTTTTCATTTAGGGGCGTGGTATCCGCCCACTTCCTCAGAACTGATGTAAATTATATATGGTACACTTCCGATTGCCGTAGAACAATAAAATTTGATAGAACGGTAGGACTCAAATTGCATATAATTGTCGTTTTCTATTCAGGGGGCTCACTTCCTGAGAAAATGTTTAATATATACGGTATGTTAGTTTTAGGCATCTTGCCAGTACAAGAAGAAATAATTGAAGCGTAAATCAAAACAACCAATAACAAAAAGAAACTATACCAAAAGAAATAGGAAACTATAAACTAAGTTAATTTTAGTAGAGTCCACCTTTCTATCTTTCCGTATCTTTCGAGATTTTGACATGGCAAAATATTAAAATCTTTGCAAAAAGGAGTGAGATCAGACCAAACACATAAATGTTAAAAAAAGAGCCAAGTTCTTCTATACAAAAACCTTTGTCTAACAAGTCAGCCGTGAAAAGTACTGAGATCTAAAAGTACGCCAAGTTCTTACTTCGTGAAGGTTTGATACCGAATATTTAAAGTAGAATAATATTGAAACAGCTACAATGTAATAGAGAAATTTTATTATTTAATGATTACTGACTAAAATTTGATGGTTTTTTTTTATGTCCAAATCGAAAAGTTTTAAAAACTTGACTAGTGAAACCATCAAATTTTAGTCAGTAATCATTAAATAATAAAATTTCTCTATAACATTGTAGCATGTTTCATGTTTCTATCAAGCTTGGGCACAAAATAATGCCATAAGGCTTTATATGTCTATATGTATAGTATTGGGAGCAGTCGTTCACAGTTATGTTTTGTATTCATTGTTAAAAAATAAATGGAAAAATAGGCTCCTTATACCTTCTGTCTCGTATAAACTTTAATATTTCTGAAAGAAACTCTAAATAAAATATATCACTATTCATATTTAACCATGCGGAAAAGGATTTCAGGAAGAGAATTCCAGATGGCCCAGACAACTTCAAGAAGATCAACGTCATTGTTGGGAAGAGTTAACGAAATTCTAGACACCACCCATCACTGGAAAGAAGTGTCGAGGAAAATTTGTAAGGAATTACATCCAATACTTCTTAAGGCTTTCATCGATTAAGTAGAAGACCGATCTAAAGAAATATCGATCACCAACGATACAGATACCTCCTTTAGTTAAAAAGCTTTTCAAAGGGTGTTTTCACTTGTTCTGAAAAAGTGTCTGACATCATCTCCACTAGAAACTGCGAAAAATCTGCAGGAAGCAACAAGATTTCTAACTTCATACTTACAAAGTTACCAAATCTAACTGTCCTTCTACTGACTATAATCCTCAACAAATGTCTGAACAACAAACATCTTCTTTTCTGCACCTTGGGCAAACGTCGCTCCAGTCTCGAAGAAGTTAAACAGTGGAAACATACCGACCAATTGGGAGCGTAACGGAATCCCGCTTTTTATAATCCCGTTTTTTTCAAAAATCCCACAAAAAAGTTTTAAAATACCGTCCCCTATAATACCGTTTTTTAAAATCCCATTTATTCAAAATCCAGTTCTATTATAATCCTGCTTTTTTAAAATCCCGTCTTATCCAGTTTTTTAGAATACGTAGCTAAAACTTATTGATTTTATAGTGGTCATTTTCTAGATTCTTTAAATGATAAAGAAACTACATACACCTAACCTCGCACCTACCCCAAATCCTATAGTGTACCCAGGTTGGGAGGTTGCACACCTCACTGCTTATACGTCGTAATAAGAAAAGGGATTATAAAATACGGGATTGTAAGAGACGGGATTTTAAAAAGCGGGATTACAAAAAGCAGGATTAGAAAAAAGCGGGATTATGAGAAACAGGATTATAAAAAACGGGATTATTTTTTTTTTTTTTTATAATCTACACGCGCTCGAGGGATTATAACTACCCTTTAAATGTTTCAACACAGCGCGGGCGTGAAGTTAAGGAAGAGAAAGAAGGATAGGAAAGATGTGTGGCACGATGTTCTGAGACTGAAGGTGGTTGTCTCAGATTTTTTTTATCTCCAGGGATGGCGGCTGAACTAGTGCGGAGAATGCTGTGTCTTATTTTTATGTCCCTTATAATTCACATTATTTTATTCGTTTTTCATATTTCATGGGCATACTAGTATTACTAAATCACATGTTGTTAGTGTTATGCCTGAACAACATGCAATGAGCAATCCAGCAACCCATTGATGACAACTTTATAAGGTTTTAATGGAATTAAGGCGACATAAACGACAGCAGGGATCGAACCTGTGATCATGAGGTTTACAGGCGAGCATACATCCATCGCGCCATGGCCACCCCCGGGATTATAAAAACGGGATTTAAAAAAACGGGATTATAAAAAGCGGGATATCGTACCCAACCCGACCAATTTTGCTGTTTTGCTGTGTGAGCAACACGCTGGTACTTCTTAAAAACTCAACGTTTTCTGTCGTACAAAAGATGACAAATGGAGTTCCAATATGAGTTTTCGTAAATCCATTTCCATTCCAATTATGTTACACTATAGGACTCAACAAAAAAGAGACGTGCTAGTTGGACATCAAAAGAGCTTTCGATATCATTTGTATAAAAGTTGTACTATTTAAACCATCGGAACTTGGACTATCTAATAGGTTAAGCAGTAACATATAAAAACCTATTGAAATACTATATTAAATGAGGACTTAATCCATGTTTTAACTTTTTTTTATTATTAATAAATGTGTAATAACCTTTGACGTTTGGTAGAGCAAGGTTATAACTTCTACTACTTCTATTCAGTGAATGTATAGTATAACACACATATTAGAATAATTCTACAATAATAATTCCATGCTTAGAGTTGTAAAGTTTAGAGAACTGTTTATTAACAAGCAAATTTATCAAAAGAACAAGTTGTCAAACATTCTACAAGCTACGACATGTGTTTGCAGACAGTGTTTTTTTTAATAGAGCTGTTAGTTAACATAAATTCAACGTTAGTTGTTGAATTCACAGGCGCTTTTTAATTGTTTCTATTTCTAGAGGAGAATGAAAGTTCAAGCATCTTCTTAAGATGATCGAGCCAATTATATGCTTCTAAAAATAATTTTTAATTTATTTTAAAATTCAATGATAGTCGTTTAATATTCTGTAGCCAATAACAATTTCCACAAATCATCGAGCTTCCTTTGGGTGCGGTATGTCTTACCTCAAACTCGAAAGTAAAACAAAAACGACAACAACAAAAAACTTCAACCGAAATTACCCTCAGTCAAGCCACTCAAACAAACGACTTACAACAAAAGTAGCTAAGCTGCAAAGGCCAAATTAAAGCTAATGAAATACAAGAAATAACGGTTGTTGCTGGTTGCCTTGCGGAGGCTGATTTGGTAAGTTATTGGGGATGTTTCTCAAGTTTTCATTTCTTAAAAAAAAAAAACTGACATCCATAATTCATTCCCTGCGAGGCTGGGATGATGAACATTGAAAAATTCCCTGGCATACTAAGTTTGAGTTGAAAACTTCGCCACCCTCATCATCCATCCCTTATATTCCATTAACTTCGAGTGAGGGATGCTGCTGGCACGTTATGGTAATAATGATAATAACGATGATCAAGTAAAACAGCGATGCTGAATGTTGTATTCTTTTTGTGTTTTTTCTGTTTAATATTTTGTAGTCAATACGAAGAAGAAGAATTCATCCATCCCAATCCACCCAATTGATGTTCGCCAAGGAACTTGGAACTTGATAAATTGGAGCCCCTTTTGTAAGGAAAAGGCAATGAGGAAGCTAATATCGGAAATGAGCATTTGCTAATCATTATTCAAAAATTATTTACGTATTTTTTTTCATTTTCATTTTAGTCAAAGAAATGTGTTTTTATGTTGAAATTTTGTAGAGCCCCAGTATTGCAGGACATAATGATTGGACTGAAGGAGGAATGAGGCAATGCTCATAAATTAATAGCAGAAGGTAGGTTGGGAAGGGAAGTCTTCCGTCGGAAATGAAAGTAAATTAAATTATATCGATCGATTGCACACGATTTGTTATGTAAATGGAATTAATAAAACACTTTTGAGTTCAATGACACGCAAGGAGTTTAGTAAAGACACCTGCTAGGTAATTTTTAATACCAGTGTTACTTACAATATTGTGAAACTAGACTTTCTTAAACTCTGGGGAATGTTAAAGAGTTCCAAAAATGGATTAGGATAGAATTATAGTGTAGATGCTCGCATTTTCTTCAAACTGTTCACATTCAATGGTGAAGTCAGTCTCAAAATTTTAGGGTTGCCCCTCTTACAAAAATGACTCACTTAAATAATGAATTAGAAGACCACCATGAATTCAAAGATTTTGCAGCTCAGAGCCTGAATTAGTTTCATACCATAGATGGTGCTGTCAAAAATGATTCATGATTCACGGAAATGCCTAAAACTTGTGTTTCCAAAGAAACATGACAAAATATTGAGGAATGATCGCTTGACAGAGGGCTATTCCTATACATAAAACTGAAAGGAACAACCTAGAGTCTGTGTTTCGGACAAAATCATATAAGCTCACTGCTCCTTGCCAAATCAAAAAGCAGATAGACTGTTTATAAGAATTAGATGTCTAAAGCTCTCACTATGATATTAAGCCTAATGGCTGCTCTCATGATTTGGTAACGGAGTATTGGAGCAGAGGAGTGAAGAAGAGATCAGAGGAGAGTTTAGGCGAGCAGAGGAGATCAGTGGAGATCAGAAAAGAGCAGACGGGATAAGAGGAGAGCAGAGGACTGCAAGGCAGGCAGGCCCTAGACCTCAAACTACACTATGCCGTGTGGAATAAACTATTCCCAGCAGCTAGTTAATGGGAAACAAGTAGATCGATCAAGAAGAGAAAGAGAACCTTATTTCAATCAGTTCCATAACCCTGTATATAGAAGAGGAAGACTTAGGAATTTTTACAACACTTTAATTGGCATATATTAGATAGATCTACAGGTTGGCAGGCTTTATTGAAAATCTTAAGTATATTGAGTATTTTCAGAGATTGAAGTTCATTCTCTTCTATGTGGTGACGTCCCAGATCCCTATGTCTTTGATGCAGGAGTTCCTGTTTAATCCGATACAGTACGTGAGGCGTTCTTAGTTGTAGCTTCCAAGAAGCATTTGTCCTATCTTAGTTTTCGAAGATCTGCTTCCTCTGGGATGTAATTGATATTCGTAAATCGTTGAAGATGCCAATAAATGCCAAGGCAGATGATCAACGTACAGCCGAATTGCGAACCAAGTATCGACTAGAAGAAAGAAATTGTTAGAAAAAAAACAAGACCAATCATCCTATAATGGATGTGGTTGGCACACTATTGATATCAATTGTACATCAGCTACGCAGATGGAAGGATCGCTTTTGTGCCCTGCTAAATGAAGATTCCTCTGAGAAAAGTACTTAAGTGCGCCAGCTAAACTAGATGCGCAGGTATTGTAAGGTTATTGACATCAAACCCTCTTCAGTAGCTGAAATCCAATCTGCGATAAAGCTCCTCGAACACAACAAATCAGCTGGACTTGATGGAGTATAAGGTGAATTTCTGAAATTTCATCTCTTCACAACGCTAGTATGTTAAATCTGTTGGTACAAATTGTTTGGGAAAGCGAAACCTATCCCAGGGACTGGAAGGGTGGACTGATTGTTAAGCTGCCAAAGAAAGATGACTTTAAGAATTGCAACAATTAACGTATTTCCATTTTATCCGTTTTTTAAACCTAATGCCAACCATTATTCTTAGGCATATAAAGGCTGGAATCAAGTTAATACTCAAGAGTCATTAAGCTGGCTGTCGCAGCGTGTGTCAATCGTGTGTCGGCCATATCAAATCAACACCCTGCGTATCGTCCCTGAGCCATTCTGGGGAACTCCAATCGCCGCTTTACATTATGTTCGTAGATTTTAGGAAGATGAATGTATTTGGAGATCGCCTGCTGGAAGAAGAATTCAT
Organism: Philhelius festivus; assembly: GCA_963931855.1. NCBI lineage: Eukaryota > Metazoa > Arthropoda > Insecta > Diptera > Syrphidae > Philhelius > Philhelius festivus. Next base: position 34,976,392 of record OZ007554.1, on the reverse strand, counting down.
ACAACACCGCAAGGTTTTACTTTTTTCACAACGATCAGCTATCCGACTCTTTCGAAGTGCGGAAGGGTGTGGGAAAACAGAATGTTCTATCGCCAATTCTTTTTCTACCCGCGATAGACGTTGTATTGATGGCCAGCGTTGGTACAACAGAGATGCAGGGCCGTTTGAAAGGCTTAGCCATTTAGACTATGCCGATCAGTGGGCTGAGTGGAAAGTGTTGAACATATTGTTTTACAGGAGACAAAATTCGAAGAGGCCGAACAATTTTATTACCTTGGAAGAAGTATTTCGGCAAATGGTGGTACCGATCTGGACGTTAAAAGTATAATAAATAAAACTCGTGCTGCTTTTGATACACAAATTTGGAATCCCATTGAAATCAACTTACGCACTAGGTTGAGGTTCTTCTAACCTAATGTTGATTTCATGCTTTTATATGCCTGCGAAACCAGGAAAGTCTCGGCTATATTCTCGAGGAAAAAAAAGGAAATGCATATCAGACCCGAAATAAACTCATCAATACAAAATATTTGGTTAAAATTCACGACACAAGCACATCATAATAAAATACCTGTTTTATTTATCGAAGTCCATCGAAGATAGAAATTCAACTTTTAACGAATTTGATGCTCTGTTCGATTCCATCCAAAGAATTGTTTTCCATTATCCTCACACTGAAATCGTCATTGCGGGTGATTTCAATGTACACAAATCTAGTTGGCTTCGCTTTTACGTCCAGTCAACACCCAAAGGAAGGTATGTTGATGTCTTTGCTCAGTTGAACCACCTGACTCAGTAATATGCCAATTCAAATTCCTGACGGTGCAGGTCAAATGTCCAACACTCTAGACTTGTTCCTTACTTCTGACCCTGATAAATACACCATCAGTGTATTTTCGCCTCTATAGGTACATCAGACCACTGTGTCATATCTGCGAATTTCTAGTGCCAAGAAACTTCAGTTAAAGAGAAAACCCCCAAGAGAACCGTTTGGCAATACGAGAAAGCCAACTGGGACGGTCTCAATGATTTATTCCGGAACTTTAACTGGTCACTATGCTTCCTCGATAGTGACGAGGACTTCAGTGCAGATATGATTACAAATTTAATTCTTATCGGAATGAGAGATTATATCCCGCATAAGGACAAATCTATCAAACCGATAGAGAATTCATGGTTTGATTTGAGCTGTAAAGAGGTTATCAGGGTCAGAGAAGTAAGTTACAACTCTACTGAGGAAAACTGGAATAAGTTAAAAAAAGCTAGAGAGACAGGTAATGATCATATTCGACAGACCAAATTTTTACGTGACCAAAAAATTAGGCAAAAAATACTACAATGTCCCAAGGGTAGTAAAAATTTTTGGTCATTTGTAAAAATATTCGAAATACTACCTCGGTCCCAACGCTCGTTATCAATGACACTCCCTATGTCAGCTCACTAGATAACGCCAATATGCTTGCAGCACAGTTTGCTGTTGATTCGACGCTGATAGCAGGGAGTGTTAGGACTCGTCCTATACTTGAGAACATACATTTTCCATGGGGCCAATCTTTTTTCGTACTCGTATTTTTGGGGAATCCTGAAAAATCTTGACATTCACAAATCCGCTGGTCCGCATAGTATCCCTCTCATTGTTTTGAAGAGGTGTACTGGTCTCTTTTCGATTGGATGGAAAACAGCATTTGTCCAGCATGTCCCTAAAAAGGTGCTATACTTCCCTTTCTAACTATCGTCCGATTGCACTAACGTCCCTTCTTTCCAAAGTCTTGGAAACGCTGATAAATTACCAGCTCAAGAAATATATCGTCGAACGAAAGCTTCTTAATGAACGGCAGTACGCTTTTCATAGCAATATCTTACCGAACAGTGGCACAAATCTTTAGATGGTTTTTTTTTAATTTCAAAAGTGTTTGATAGAGTTTGGCATCAAGTCCTCTTATCGAAAAAGCGTGGTTTTTCGTATCTATGAATCTCTTCTTCATTGGATTAGAAATTACCTTTCAGGCCGCTCAATACAAGGCGTATTGGATGGTCTCAAGTTTGAAATTCATAAAATAAATGCTGGTGTACCCCAGGGCTCCGTTTTGTCTCCGACTCTCTTCCTCGTGTTTATCAACGATCTCCTATATGAAACTTCTAACCCATTAAATTGTTTTGCTAATGATAGTATCCTCAAGGCGGTCAGCCATCAGACGAATAGGGGGAATAACATGTAGCATACGAAAACATGCACGTGCCATAACTATTCGGGACTGGTGGAAGTGTGATCATAGCCTCTCTGCGGCGGCGCGCGGCCGCTAGAAATAAGCCTTTTAAAAAGATAGATTTGGCTAATATGATCAGACTGGTTCCTCAGGTTGGCGACAGGTTAATTCCCTGTCCAGTAAAACTAAAAGAATTATGAGACCGATTACAAGTCTCGGAAACGGACTAAACTCACGACGACAACCCACGCAACGAAAACGGAAAAACGATTTACGAATTTTCTTATGGAACGTACGATCGCTCTATAGAGCTCGAGCTGCTCAGCAGCTAGCCGATGCTCTGTCAAAATATAAAGCTGACATAACAGCTCTCCAAGAAATCAGATTGACAGGGAATGGTGTTTTATAGAAGAAAGAATATGACGTATATTACAGCTGTCATACAAAACATCATGTGCTCGGGGTAGGCTTCCCAGTCAGCGAAAAAATGAAGTCTACTATCATCGGCTTTAACGCTATAAGCGAAGGGCTATGCATCCTTCGCGTGCGAGGCAAATTTACGAACATCAGCCTCATTAACGTTCACGGACCTACGGAGGAGTCCTCAGACGAAGAAAAAGAGACTTACTACGAACAAGTCGAGAGGGCCCTCAATGCCTGTCCAAGGTATGATGTTAAAATCATCCTTGGGGATTTGAACGCAAAAATAGGTCGGGAGCCGGTATTCAGGCATTACGCAGGCACCCATAGTTTGCATGAAAACACTAATGACAATGGACTTCGAGTCTTAGAATTGGCAGCATCGAAAAACATGGTCGTTGCGAGTACCAGGTTCCCGCGTAAAGATATCTATAAAGCCACCTGGGTATCACCTGATGGAGTCACTCGTAACCAAATAGACCACGTGTTGATAGACCGTCGCCACTACTCGAACTTGATGACGGTACGAACGTACCGAGGTGCCAATATCGACTCGGATCACTATCATGTTGGTATGGTTTTCCGAGGGCGGATTGCCTTGCGAAGACGCATTGCATCCGCCGATCAGGTTCGAATCAACACGCCTGCCCTGCGCAATGAAAACACCAGTAACACCTTTGGTAATGCGTTAGGACTCGCCCTAGAATCACTTGATTTAAGGAGAGTAAGTCCTGGAGCCAGTATGCTGGGCGTAAGTGAGAAGTGGACACGTCTTAAAAATACTGTCATTAGTACTGCCAACTCCATCTTAGGCAGCAGTCGTAAAAATCGGAACGACTGGTTTGATGATGAATACAATCTAGCGACTAAACGTAAGAATGTTGCGTACCGAGCAGGAATATAAAGAGCTCAGAAGAATAGAAAGAATAGAAAAACTGTTTCACAGACAAAAAAAAATCAGCCTGGGAGAAGAACCTAATCTGTGAAATAGAAAATAGCAGAGAGCGGGGTCCGCACCAGGCGCAGAAGTTCTACCAATTAGTCCGAAACATGACGCAGTACACATCACGCTGCACATACTGCAAGGAAGGAGAGGGAAATCTGATCACCGATCCTGAAAGCATACTGGAGCGATAGAAAGTGTACTTTAATGAATTGCTAAATGGTCAGCTCACTGCAGAAGTGGAGGCTCCACTACTTCAAGAAGAATACCCTATGTTGCCGCCACCAAGCATAGAAGAGGTTGAGAAGGCTATAGACCGGCTTAAGCTGAACAAAGCCCCGGGAGCCGATGACATACCAGCCGAATTATTTCATCACGGCTGGCCAGCCTTACGTCAACCAATTCATGATATTATAGTGCACGTATGGGAGCAGGAAGAAATGCCAGAAGACTGGCGAAAAGGTATAATATGCCCCATACATAAGAAGGGAGATGTCACAACGTGCAGCAATTATAGAGGTATCACGTTGTTGAGTACCGCCTATAAGATTCTCTCCTCTATCCTACAAGACCGGATAACCCCATACGCTAAAACCGTCATCGGACAATATCAGTGTGGTTTCATTCCAGGCAAATCAACAACTGATCAGATCTTTACCCTTAGGCAGGCGATCGAAAAATGTCTAGAATTTAACATCCCAACATACCATCTGTTTATAGACTTTAAGGCCGCCTATGATAGCATAGCCAGGGTAGAACTTTACAAAGCCATGAGAGAACTTGGCATCCCAAATAAATTGACACGACTATGTAGGTTGACCATGACCAACGTAACAAGCCAAGTAAAAATAGCCGGATTGATATCCAGACCAATCAACATCTTTAATGGACTCCGACAAGGGGACGGTTTGGCCTGCCTACTCTTCAACCTGGCGTTGGAGAAAGCAATCCGTGACTGCGGCACGGCAACAAGGGACCATCGTCAACAGGTCCAGCTAGTTACTGGCTTACGCAGACGACATTGACATCATCGGAAGAACCGAACAAGCTGTACGCGATTCCTTCATCCAGATCGAGCAGGCGGCACAAAATCTGGGCCTGCACATTAGTGAAGGTAAAACAAAGTATATGGTGGCATCGAATGCGAGAGGAACAGTTGGTCAAACAATCAAGGTAGCGGAGCACGAATTTGAACTGGTGCAATCCTTTAAATACCTTGGGTCAATATAGTAGCAGCCGATAACAATATATAAAAAGAAATACGCGGGTGGCTTCTCAAATTCAACAGAGCCTACTATAGTCTGTCAAAGCTCTTCAAATCCAGAAATCTCACCATAACTTCAAAACTGCTGCTATACAGACCTGGGTGCTTAGCAAAAGGCACTCCGACCTCTTAGCTGCGTTCGAGAGAAAAATTTTAGGAGAATTGTTGGCCCCATATGTGAGGAAGGACGATTCCGGAGACGGTACAATCATGAATTGTACGCAATCTACCTTGAAGCAGATATCGTGACAAAAATTAAGCAGGGCACTTAGCTCGCATGAGCGAAGAGGAACCTGCTCGGAAAGTTCTTTGTGGTACATTCTATGGTAGACGCTGGAGAGATGGCGTAGACCAGGACGCCCGTAGCCTTGGGGTGCGCAACTGAATGGCTTCAACTCGAGAGATTTTCATATTCTGTTTTCATTTACTTGTTTTTTGGAAGTGGAACTTGAACGGCAGCGTATGATAAGCTCATTGACTTCTGATCTTAACAGCATTGTCCATTGGGGAATAAAAATCCGTGTAGAATTTATTGCTGCTAAGTTTTTAGGTTTCCTTCGACGTTGCAAGAAATTCTTTACCCTTTCTGATCTGGCTGTAATCTATAAGGCTTATATTCATCCGAAGCTTGAGTACAATTCCCATATTTGGGCAGGTGCCCCAATAACCCACTTGCATCTCTTGGATAGAATTCAAAAAACACCTTTAAAAATGATTGATGATAGAAATATAACGGAAACACTTGCATCTCTCCAGCACTGCCGAAATGTTTCTTGCCTTTCTTATTACCGTTACTTCTATAAACAGTGTTCTAGCGAAATAGTCAGTCTTCCTTTGAGTCTAACTTCGGTCGAATGCCCTACCTACTTAGGTCTATTTTTCCTTGCAATTGGAAATTAAAAACTATTTTGCATCGGTATCTCTTTTTAAACCCTTCCTTGTGTTCCTAATGTTCGTATTGTGTTAATCATTTTAAGGGTAGTAATAACCCCTTGAGTTTGCGCTTATTATAAAAAAGAAAATAAACTTAACGTTTAGAAAACTGATTGAAAAGTTTCCAAAATCTTCAAGCTTTATTGTCTCTAATCAATGCGTAAAAAACATTTAAATTAACAGGAAATAAAGAAAGTAAAATCTTCGTTTAGGAAACTGTATCGAAACAATAAAAAGTACATCCATAGAAGTTAACATTTTTAGCTAAAAAAAAAAACAAACTATACTACTTTTTACTCAAACGTCAAATCTCTTCTGTCAATCATGCAAAATCCATCATGTAGAAGAAGGAATGTCTGAACTCACTAAATGGTATATTACTTAAGCAAATCTTCTGAAAAAATTCAGCTGAATTTAATAAATAAATGATTCATCACGTTAGTTTGAAATAAAAAAACAAAAAAAATGAACCTAAAATGAAATCATTTCATATTTGTATTTGATTGCAAATGCAATCATATCAAACATGTCTTCTCCATTTTTATAGCATCGTGTGGCACGTTCCAAGTCCAATTCCAATTCCATTTCCATTCCGTTTTGGACTTGGTCCAGAATCCAAATTGCTTGCATTTTTACCATCAACGAAATAAAAATGCCAACGACCATAAATGTATATCATGACACGAAACGACATAACCATTATGAGTGCACACGACTTCTTCCTCCTCTCGTCATTTTGTCGTCATCCGTCTAAGTACCAGCTGCATCAAAAAAAAAAAAAAAAATGGTTCCACATGCAGCAAGTCGTTCGCCGTTGCAATAAAAATAAAAGAAATAAATTAAAGCACGGCTACACTTTCGAATTCAATGCGCTTGTAACACATTAAATCAACTAGGTAGGAAAATTCAGTAATTTTTTTCCGTGAAAACGATAAAATTATTATCTATATCGTTCCAGCGGAATCAGGTACTCTGCTCCAGCGTATACATACGTCACGAACACGACCAGACTTGGTGCCAAATTCCAGGAAACTTACGATTCCAATCCGATGTTTTTCTCTCTCGTCTAAACTCTAAAGAGATACATTTGTCGTCCAAAATAAAACCCACTGTCCCCTCCCAGAGTCCCCCCGAAAAACCCAAAGATATATCAGAATGACATTTTACCAACCATCGACTCATTAAAAATATTAACTAGATAGTCGCGCATTCATAAATATTCATTAGCGGTTCCGATGTCGTTCATATGAAATTATTGAAATAAAATATCTTTTTTGTTGGTTTTTATTTTATGAATTATACGAGGGTTTGGTTTTTTGTTTTAAGTGGAATATTGGTGACAGACGGTATTTTATTTTGTGGCAGTATAGCCGGTCAGTCCAGCGTGACTCTAGAACAGCAGTGGTGGCTACCATAAATCGCTGATGTTTGTTTTAGGTATGAGTGGACGACACGTTTGACAGCCTGGACTAGATAGTTTAGAGGTCGGGCATATAATGTAGGCCAGATATTTTAATAGTCCGCGTTTTGTTCATAATTTTTAACTACTTTCCTATATGAATATAATTAATTAAAATATTTTAAAATTGATTTTTAATATGACGAGTATATTATTGCTGCTTAATGACATTAACCACTTTGACGGGTTTCACAAATTGCAGCTCGAAGTTAAATTTGACTAATTTTCTCATTCCAATGCATACACAGTAAGTTATGAGTTTATGAAGGAAATAATTTGGTGTTCGAATTTCAATAACTCAAATCTAAGAAAAGATTTGAGTTTAGAGAATTGATTTCGAAAATGGAGCATAACATCAGACTACTTGAATAAACTGACTGGAAGAAATAAAGTTATCGCTTGGCCCAAATTTAAAGACTGTCTTATGTGACTTTCGAATAAAATCCAACACTGGATCGCCACTCAAGCCGGTCGAGCCATAAATAAAAAAAATTAAATAGTATGGTAATTATTGTTTATAAACAATCAACACCATATTTCCGTTAAGTGAATTATAAGTATATGCAGATATTTAAGCTTTATTAGAGCAGGTGCAGGTTTTATTTTAATACAAATTACTTTTATTCGTAGCTTGGTCAGTAAGCTACCAAAGCTAGCTTCTTGAGGTTAATTTTAAAATGTGTTTACTAAGCAGAGTGGCGCAGTGGAAGCGTGCTGGGCCCATAACCCAGAGGTCCGTGGATCGAAACCATGTTCTGCTAAATATGTATTTTTTTTTTAGAATTTTAAAATTAATTTATTTTGTTGTCACTAACATTGTATGTTACTTCTCAATCATAGATACGGTGACCATCCGTTCATTATTATAATGAACAGTTCGTTATTTGGAGAAAATGTTCATTATGAACTATTTAGTTTTAAAAACATAAAAATGTTCATTATTGCAAAAGCTGTTCATTTTATATCCATTTTTTATATAACTTCATAAAAAGTCAAACTAAAAACTAACCAACTCAAAATTCTTTCAACAAAGTGATGATGTGAACGTGCCTTAGTTTCTTAGTGCAAAAACAGTAATGCGAGACTACAACAGCAACTTTAACAGCAACGCAAACTTCAACATCAAAAGTCTTGTGAAATAGATTACAACATGAACAGCGTTTTTGACAGCATATATAATCAAAATAGTTTAAAATGCGAGATGGATTTGCCGTACATAATTTGATAAAAATTAACGTAAATTGCATCAATGTATACAACTTGCAATTTGTCGTACTAAAATTAATTTATTTTTAGTAATTCTTCCATTGTCAAAACCAAAATAAATAGACGAAAGAAAAGTGTTGATAATACTGACAAATTTCACCTTAAAAGTTGGTAGCATTTGCACAGCGACAGCGAATTTAGGGTTTAGGTCTAACGTTGATGTCGATGTCGAAGTTGCTGTGTTAATGTAATCAAAGCGATTTAAAACCACTGGCTCTAAAAAGAGTGACGTGATTGTCAAAGTTGCTGTTGAAGTTGCTGTGTCAATCTGTTTCTCGCATAAGGCGCGGAACAGATTGAACCAGCAACAGCACCGTCAACAGCAACAGCGGCCGCCATTAATTTAGAACCAATGTATTTCAATTGTTCAACACACATTAGAACAGCAACAGCAACGCCAACAGCGTCGTTAGGCCAAAGTCCTAAATTTGCTGTTGCTGGTGCGGTGTTGTCAACTTTCCCACTGCAATATTCAGTGGCACCACAATGAAAAGCTTTTTTTTCCATATGAAATGTCAAGCAGATGAAATGACGTTGCTGGTGGCAATGTGTTTGAGAAATTTTTGCTGGTCAGCGTGCTGTTTGCTGTTGACGATGCTGGTGCTGTTGCTGGTTTAATCTGTTTCGCGCATAAGACTGCTTTTACACGAAAGCGATTTTTAATCTTGGTTTCTCTTTTGGAGTCATCTTCCGCCTTGTGTAACCCCTGCCACCACACACGTCTCTCTCCTACGGGCTTAAAAATCGCAAGGTAATATTGCTTCCTTTAAAAGCAGTATAATGTATTCTAAATATTTCATTATTGCTGACAGCCTACATCATTCATTGAACATGCCCAATTTCGAAACGCCAATATTGAAATAAAAATCAACAAGTGAATTGTTTTGATTTTGGGGTAAGCATACAAATTGGTATGTATTTTCAATGAAAAACTTCAGCGAGGATTTGAGTTCTTAAAAAAAAACTGATGACGGTGATGTAAAGTGCAATAAGTGCATGGCTATATTTTCCATTGCAAATAATAATGGAAAAAAGGACATTGAACAGCACTTGAAAACGGCCAAACAGAAGAGTGCAAATCTAGCTGCCGCATCAACTGAAAATCTTACAACATTCTTCAGAAAGCACTCGTTAGAAAATGCAGGCAAAATAAAAAGCGTAAACGAAGGTACGCTGGCTTTTCACGCTATCAAACATAATCACTCGTTTCGTTCAAATGACTACACATCAAAATTAATAAAAAAGATGTTTTGACTAAAAATATTCGTGCGCGAGAATGAAATGTGAATCAATTGTGTTTAATGTGCTCTTACCACACTCAACCAAAGAAATCGAAAGTGATTTAAATGCTGTCAGTTTTGTTACAACTTATCGTCGCTTTTCCGGCAGAGTGGCATAAGTCGAAATTTGTCGTTTTTTAGTTTTGAACACAGAACTGAGCTGAAAAAAAAAACACAATTTTTCTGTGTAATCGGCGTTAACCTACTTCTTCTAGTTTCCGAGTTATGAAAAAGCGCCGCTCTCAACTTTCAAAAACATCCCTGTCATTTTCTACGTATAAATACGACATAAATCAATTTTTTTTTAATATTTCGTTTTTCATAAAAATTAACAAACAAAAAATGCGGTTTTTTCACGTATTCAACATTCGAGTTTTGTTTTTTATGAACAACGAAATTTTTTTTTTCAGTATGAAAAAAAACTTTAAAATGCTCTCCTAAAAATTTGCAAATTTCTACTTATGCCACTCTGCCGGAAAAGCGACGTTATGTCGTTTTTATTTGGCAAATTGGAATCTCTCTCCGATCCGGAACCCCAAGATCTTAACTGAACACTTTTTTTTTTAATTCTGATGATTTTGAAGTTTCTTGTAATTGTATATGTAAATGTGAAACATCAAATGTGGACAGTAAAGAAAATCAAGAACAATGTTTGTTGAAAGATACAATTCGCACAATTAGGATACAAAATATCACAGCTGTTGAGTTTGACATTTAAGTATATGAATGTGTGAGTGATTCTGGTTTCGATTCTGATTTCAAATCCAGAAGCAAATTTCTCTTCTTTTCAGAATCAGAACTATCATTTTTTCCGTTCAGAAGAGTCCAGAAGGCTTCCGGATTGCCAAATAAAAACGACATTTTTTTGATACTTCAAATCATGGAAGTACGAAAATATGCCCCTAAGCTTCTCCTCTTCTTTATGCCTAAGAAAGGCATTCAAGGTAAAATTTTGGAACTCATCAATCTGTGAGGAGAATCTTCTGATATTCTAACAAAATATATCTCGGATGTCTTGGAAAAAATCGATATTGAGACAAAACTTGTTGCCCTCTGTGCATATATTACCAATTTTAATTTGGCGAAGCGGCAAGGTGGGCCAAAAACAATTCCGCAAAATTTTAAGCAGCCTATTATTAAGGTATTAGTATGATAATACTTAACAATTTGCTAACTTTATAGTAGTTTACTAACACATTCTTAATTTTAAATATTCTCTAACTAGTATCGTACTAAAAGAATTTTCATAATAAATCGCTTCTGAAAACACCTATAAATCAATGACATTTCGTGTAAAAAAGTAGGTACACGAACCTTTTTTTGATGTTTGCAAATGTCAGAGTCATATGAAGCTAGCACGATACTAAGAAAATAAAGTATGTATTCGATGATTTTAACTTTAATAAAAGGGTAGAGAAATTATGATGCTATATTCGATTAAAATTTGCAAATCCGTTGTTTTAACCTAGTATCATACTAAAACAGCTTTAGCATCGTACAAATTCAATTAAAATTTTGCGCCAATGTGTTTAATAAACTTCAAAAAACAACTAGAAACGAGCTCATTGGGGTAGACTGTTCAGCACATATTGTAAATAATTGCGTTCAAACCTCAACTGAATGTTTACCAATTGATACTTTTTAATTTTAATATGGACCTAATCCTTGTGCTTTATTTTTATTAAATAAAATAAATTATTGTTTTAATAAAACTTTAATCGTTTTAAAATGAATGCATCTTTTTTTTCTATGTTCATTATTTGTGATTTGAAAATATGGTCACCGTAATCATAGAGTATATACCTATGTTATCTACAGAACCGACTTAAGAGAATTGTCCCCTTTCACCATACAAGCTGTAATGAAGGAGCAATGTGGAGAGCCCAGTTGCATTTAAAATGTGACCGGCAGCTTTGTTAAAAATACATGAGCAATTGCTCAAAGCGTGTTGGACATAATTAATAAATATTTTAAATAATATATTTTAAGATTGCAATTTAAAACTCACCCCGAACGTTTCGGATCAAATGGCATTGAACATGGTCACCGGGAAACTGTAGAACGGTTTAGTATTAAAAAAATTGGTAAATTCTAAAATGACATTAAAATTTAAATAGACATTTTTTTTTTTGAAACTCCTTATTAAAAGAAACTACATTAAATATTTATGAATACTTAAAATTAAAGAAAATCGAATAATAAATACGGGTGTGACCTCGAAATTCAATGCGTACGCGCACATTTGAATCTTTTAAAGCTTAAGTTGCCATTTTGTTGTTCTATTTAAAACGGCTTGGTTTTTTTTAATATAAGTGAACTATACCATCTTTCATCCGATCAAAAATAATTAAAAAAAAATAATTTATGTCTGAAAATAAAATTTACTGGGTCGATGAATCCACTTTATTTTGGAAGTTGTTGCATGAAGAAACCTACTCGAACAGTCGAGAAAAAACTACACCCGACAGAAAGCTTGAAAAGGCCATTCTTAGGGTGTACAATTAATACGTGCCTTAAAAAACCCCGTTCTTTCATAAATTTTGATATTTCATTTAATTATCGTAACTTTAAAAGAGAAAAGAAAAAAAATAATGTCTTTGCCGTCTTCAAAAAGGCAAACCACGCCTGGAAAGAATGCTGTTCTGTTAACCGCCGCCCGCTATATTTTGTAGTTTGTTACTCCCTTTATAAAAAACGGCAAGCATTACCTCTAGCACCTTTTGAAATCGCCAATAAAATACGAGATGCATCTCAAACGATCCACAATCTTCTTCATCAAAACAGTCGAAAAACAGTACACGAAAGAAAACAACAAAGAGAAATAAATTATTCATTTTAGTTTGCGACATTTTCAATACATTTATATATAACCAGCATTCTAAAACTATCACTTTTTGTAAAAGTTGTAATAGCTGATTATGTTTGTAGCTTTCATTATTTAACAAAAAGATTTCTAAAAGTACTCGTAAGATAAAAATGTATAACAAAAAAGTTGGAAACTGCAATAAAATCCCATAAATATAAATTAAAATAACTTTCATTTTAATTAAAAGTATCTAAACTATTAAATTATAAACCATACCAGTATTAACTAATCAAATATTGTTCTGTATTTATATTCAAAATTTAAATTCACTTAAATTCAATTATTTAAATTCTAAATTCATCAAATTAATCATTATGTAACCTTTTTAATGACTAAAATACTTTTTGTAAAATGTGCGACACTCCGCCAAGCATACATAATTTACCCTATTTATTATTTTACTCTGCCTTAATTGCTGTAAATTCTTATCTCTATTCTATGATCATGTTAATTTGACTTGTCGTCAACAATTTTGCATTATATTCATTCTCTTTCTTTGATCAACCACCGAGGAGTAAGCATCTGGTAAATATTTGGTAATAAATTGTTAAACTATTAAGAAAGGTTAAAGTGTTTTCTTCGTCGTTCACCAAATTGTATTTTTCGTCGCTGCCTTTGCTTTCTTCTCGAATCGTATTATTCGTGGGTTGATTAATTCGAAATTATAAATTGATACGAATTATCAATACTTTTCATGGTCCTTCGGTAGCCAAATTTAATGAACTTTTTCGCGATTTTTAGTTGATTTTCGTTGTAAATCCTAAATTGGACATATGAATGATTTTTTTTATACAAAGTGCGGACAATAAGGCTTATCATAAAGCAATATATTGTGAATTGTTGCACATAAACCACGTGCTGTGCTATTATTTTAATTGAATTTCAATTAATTATTTCGCTACCGTTAGTTTGTGCAGTCTGAAACATAAAATTGATTATTTAATATTTAATTGGAATTTATTTTGATAAAAACTTTAAAAATGAATGCTATTAAGGCAAAGCGTGGTCACGTGAAAGGCCTTTTGACTCGGGCATCATCATTCGCAGAAAATTTGGACGATCGCGTTACATTGGAGCTTCTTGAGACTCGTTTAGAGAATCTTGAAGATGCTTGGACGAAATTCGTAAGCTTAACAGACGAGCTTTATAATCACTCGGATGAAGACGATTTTGTAGACCCAAATGATGATTTTTGCGACTACGAAAATAAATATTTCACGGCTCAATCTACATTAATAAGGGTTATTCGGGAAAGAAAGTTGTTATCTACAACTGCTTCACCTAGCGTTTCGGAAACGGTTGTAGATAGGCTAGCTAACCAACAGGCTATTTTCTCAAAAAAATTAAATGAACAAAAAAAGGCCGCGTGTCCCATAGCATTGCCTAAGCTTTCCATATCGGTTTTTTCGGGAGATTATAAGGAATGGCCAAGCTTTAGGGATCATTTCATTGGTTCGATTGATAGCAACACCGAATTAACTCCGACACAAAAATTTCATTATTTAAAATCATTCCTGCGTGGCGATCCAGCAAATCTAATTCGCGATATTAATGTTTCTGATTCAAATTTTACTGATGCTTGGGAAAAACTTGAAAAGCGCTATGATCGTCCTAACTTCATAATTCAATCGCATATCCAAACGCTTCTTTCGATTCCAAACATCAACACGTTTAATATACAATCTCTTCGTAAGATATCCGACGCAGCCGATGAAACCATTCGCGGCTTGGACTCCTTGGGAGCCACTTGGCGTGACCCTTGGGTCATTTATCTTCTGCTGTTGAAATTAGATCAGGAAACTAGAGAAGCTTGGGCACTTGAGGTAGGAGCAAAGTCAAACGCCTCCATCGACAAATTTTTAGCGTTTTTGAACTCACGTTGTGATGCTTTGGAAGCTGCTCAATCGCTTTCTCGTCCAACTCAATCTCGTGCGAAATATCCAAAGGTCATTCAATCTCATTTCGTGGAATCGAGACCAAGTTGTCCAAGTTGTAAGTCAGATCACTTTTTAACCCAATGCCCACAATTTTTGTCGCTTGACATCACCGCACGCCGTACATTCGTGAAGGACAATTCTTTATGCTTTAATTGTCTTCGTCCTGGTCATTCTTCGCAAAGATGTCGCTGTAAATTCCGTTGCAGAACTTGTCACTCGCGACATCACACGCTCGTTCACATTCAATCTCCGTTAAACGTTTCTACAGTTCCTGTTTCTTCTGGTATTTCCAAGACCAACTCAGCAACATCAAATTCTGTAGCTTCAACACAATCGCCTATATCGCTTTGCTCATCAGTAGCTCAGGCAAATAGCTCGTTTTCTTTCGTTCGTTCACATCAAACGCTATTGCCTACAGCTGTTGCTCACGTTCATGATAAGCAAGGAATACTTCAAAACATTCGGTTGTTGCTAGACTCGGGATCTCAGGTCTCTTTCGTCACTGAAAACACAGTTCAGAGATTAGGATTGATTCGCAAGAACGCACAAATACCCATCGTAGGTGTTGGAGCAACACCAGCAGGTGTTACGAATGGAATCGTACACTTAAACCTTTATTCTCGCTTTACTCAAGACTTCGTTGCGATTCAATGCTACGTCGTTTCAAAAATTACATCCGTAGTACCGACCTCGTTTTCTACGGTTCCAAATACCGAGTCTCTCAGCTCGTTTACTCTAGCTGACCCTAAATTCAATTTTCCTTGTCACATTGACGTACTTATCGGTGCTGATAAATTGTTCAGCATAATAAATGGCTCAGCAGTTAGTGGTCAGCAAGGAATGCCTGATCTCGTTCCGACAATTTTCGGTTGGGTTGTCTGTGGAAACATAGAAACCGCCAGCACTTCCGCTAAAAAATATGTTGATTCATACTGTGTATCTTTGGACACTTCAACTTCGTTTGATCTCGAGCGTTTCTGGCGTCTTGAGGAAGTTGACCTCGAACCTACTCTGTCTATCGATGATAAATTGGCAGAAGACATTTTCGTTAAACATCATTCTCGTTTACCTGATGGCAGGTATATGGTTCAACTACCGTTCAAGTCTACTAAAGCTACAGATTTCGGTAACAGCCTCCACGTCGCGTTAAACAGGTTTTACCCTACCGAACGTCGCATCGCATCCAGTCAGTATTTGAGGGATAAATACGTTAGCTTTATCGACGAGTATTTGAACCTAGGCCACATGGAAGAGATTCCTGTGAGCGAAATAAATACGTCTTCTTGTAAATGTTTTTATTTGCCGCATCACGCGGTTCTCAAGGATGATAGCAGCACGACGAAGGTCAGGGTAGTGTTCGATGGTTCGGCTAAGGCTTCAAATAAACATCCGTCTCTTAATGAATCGCTGTTAGTAGGTAAATCCTATCAACGAGATCTTTTCGCAATATGTCTTCGTTTTCGTCGTCACCGCTATACGATATCCGGTGATATCGAAAAAATGTTTCGCCAG
Source organism: Philhelius festivus (assembly GCA_963931855.1). Classification (NCBI taxonomy): domain Eukaryota; kingdom Metazoa; phylum Arthropoda; class Insecta; order Diptera; family Syrphidae; genus Philhelius; species Philhelius festivus. The sequence goes on along the minus strand of OZ007554.1, from coordinate 34,960,305 downwards.
ATCAGGGTCTCTAAGGAAGATGCAGACTTCCAACGAATTGTTTGGAGAAATTCCAGTCACCTTCCGTTGAAGCATTATCGGCTCTTAACCGTTACTTATGGTACTGCGTGTGCTCCATTTTTAGCTGTACGGACTTTGTATCAATTGGCAATCGACTCAGCAGATACTCATCCTCGAGCGTCAGAAGTTTTACTGAACGACTTTTACGTCGATGACGTTATGACTGGAGCTGATTCTATCGAAGAAGTCACGTCACTCCGCCTAGAACTGGTTAGCCTTCTCAAGTCTGCCGGCTTGAATCTTCGAAAGTGGACAACAAATTGTTGGCCTCTTCTTCTCAGTTTGCCAGAAGAACAACGTGAAATGTCTCCAAAGGAGTTTGAAGAATACAGCTCAGTCAAACTTCTCGGCTTGCAATGGTCTCCTGCAAATGATTCGTTTTCGTACAGAGTGAACTTAAATGATAAAGCATCGTCAACAAAGCGGCAAATACTCTCAGAGTCTTCAAGGATATTTGATCCTATCGGGTTTCTTACACCTGTTGTCATCGGCATAAAAATATTATTCCAGGAGCTCTGGCGAAAAAAGTACAAATGGGATGACGTCATATCTTCAGATCATGCCAAAAATTGGCACTGCATTCGCGATGAGCTTCCAACTCTCGAAAAACTAAATATTCCACGAATCATGTGGACTTCAAAGACACGCATCGAATACCACGGATTTTGTGATGCATCCCTCGATGCTTACGCGGCGGTCATATATTGCAGAAGTATCGACTCGTTCGGAAATATAACCAGCAACATTGTTGCAGCGAAAAGCAAGGTAGCTCCTATCAAAGTCGTTTCTCTCCCGCGTCTCGAGCTCTGTGGAGCAGTTTTACTAACGCGTTTAGTAAAGAAACTTAAAACTTCTTTACAAGATAAAGAATTGAAAGTTTTCGCTTGGACTGACTCCGCAATCGTCCTACATTGGCTCTCAGCCTTGCCAAAGAGGTGGTCAGTTTTCATCGGGAACCGTACTTCGGAGATTCTCTCTACAATACCTAGAGAGTCATGGCATCATATACGGTCCGAACACAACCCAGCTGATTGTGCCTCTCGCGGAGTTCTACCTTCACATTTGATTCAAAATGAGTTATGGTGGAAGGGTCCATTGTGGATTTCGAAAGAACGGGACGAATGGCCAAAATCGGAATATTCGGTCGACAATATTCAACCAGACACGTTTGAAGTTCGAAAAAAGATAACGACTTGTGCTCTCGTAGAACTCGATCCTAAAAGCATTTTTTGCAACATAATTGATGATTCATCTAGTTTTCTTAAATCCGTTCGTGTAATTGCTTCAATAATTCGCTATATATCAAACATTCGTAAAATCATTGCTGTGAAGAAAAAACTTGCAAATAATGAAATATTAAGTGCCTATGAAAAAACGCTATTAGAAAATCTGAATAAACCTCCTTCTAAAAATCAATCGTTGGCTTTGTCGTCTCTCGAACTTTCTACGGCAAAAACTAAACTTATAAGGTTTCACCAAACGCTTAGTTTTTCTTCGGAAATAAACAGTTTAAAAAGTGGTAAATGTCTCAAAAGGGGTAATAAGTTAGCGTCGTTAGCGCCATTTGTGGATGACCAAGGACTTTTACGCGTCGGTGGTCGTATACAAGAATCGGATGTGTCTTTGCACGCGAAACACCCAATTATCCTTGACAAAAACACGCGCATCGCAAAACTTATCGTCGAACATTTTCATAACTCACATTGTCATGCAGGCGTTTCTCTTTTGTTTGCCATTTTAAGACAAGAATATTTTATTATCGGTTGTAGGAATCTGCTGCGACAGGTAGTGCATAAGTGTGTTTCGTGCTTCCGCCAACAAAAGACAACCTCGACCCAACTAATGGGTAATCTGCCGGCAGAGCGTGTACTGTTTTCGCGACCGTTTAGCAAGGTTGGTGTAGACTACGCAGGTCCTATAACCTTACGACAGGCTCGTGGACGAAATCCGAAGTTTACCAAAGCTTATATCGCACTATTCGTCTGTTTTACAACAAAAGCCATACATGTCGAGCTAGTAAGTGAGCTCTCTACAAGGGCTTTTCTCGCTGCTCTCGATCGATTCGCGTCGCGTCGTGGTAAACCGTCGGAAATCTGGAGCGATAATGGGACGAATTTCCATGGAGCGAAACGATGTCTCAATGAAATGTTCGAGCTTCTCTTGAGTCAGCAGCACAATGACATCGTAATCGATCATCTATCTAAGGACAAGATTTTGTGGAACTTCATACCCCCTTCCGCTCCTCACTTTGGTGGCTTATGGGAGGCGGGAGTAAAGTCCGTCAAATTCCACTTGAATCGAGTCATTAAGGATCATCGGCTGACTTATGAGGAGATGTACACTCTCCTAACACAGATCGAGGCACTGCTGAACTCCCGACCAATGTGGCCGACATCGGATATGGATCCGGTAGCTCTAAGTCCGGCTCACTTTCTGATCGGTGAACCTATGATTTCTATTCCTCATCCTTGTATTCATGATCAGAACATTTTTACTAATTGGTCTCTTTTGCAGTCACTCAAACAAGGTTTTTGGAAGCGATGGCATTCCGAGTATTTAACCTCATTGCAGCAACGACCAAAATGGCAAGGTGTCAAACCCGACCTTAAACCCGGTGATGTAGTCATGCTCAAGGAGTCAAATCTTCCACCAGCCAAATGGATTCTTGGGCGAATAAAAGAAGTCCATCCAGGAAAGGATGAGCGAGTTCGAGTGGCAACTATTAGTACCCAAACTGGATACTACGTTAGACCAATTGTTAAAATTGTTCCATTGCCTTTTGCTGAAAGAGCTGCGCCTTTCAGGGGGGGCTGAATGTTCTGTATTTATATTCAAAATTTAAATTCACTTAAATTCAATTATTTAAATTCTAAATTCATCAAATTAATCATTATGTAACCTTTTTAATGACTAAAATACTTTTTGTAAAATGTGCGACACTCCGCCAAGCATACATAATTTACCCTATTTATTATTTTACTCTGCCTTAATTGCTGTAAATTCTTATCTCTATTCTATGATCATGTTAATTTGACTTGTCGTCAACAATTTTGCATTATATTCATTCTCTTTCTTTGATCAACCACCGAGGAGTAAGCATCTGGTAAATATTTGGTAATAAATTGTTAAACTATTAAGAAAGGTTAAAGTGTTTTCTTCGTCGTTCACCAAATTGTATTTTTCGTCGCTGCCTTTGCTTTCTTCTCGAATCGTATTATTCGTGGGTTGATTAATTCGAAATTATAAATTGATACGAATTATCAATACTTTTCAAATATTTTACATACATTCTGAAATAATACTAATCGGTGAAATTTGACCCGAAGCCCGCTTACGCCCGTCAGTAAATTTGACGACCGTATGATGGTTTGTGGATTGTTCAGATATATTTGTTTTTAAAACTAATCCGTGAAAAGGCTGTTTAAAAAGTACTGACAAATAAATAAAAAGAAACTGCATTTTTTAAGAACTGAATAAAATGGAGTTATAAGGCTAGTCGCGCACTGGCAACTGTGATCGAAATCAAATAGTTTAATCACCAGTTGAAAGAGAACCGCGCACTTGCAACTCTTTACTCACGGTCACACTCTTTTCTCTCTTGCTCTTATAGAAAACAGCTCAACTGTTGCGAAGGCAATCGTTTAGTTTGTGTCAAAACACAAACTTTTTAGTTGCTCGAATCGAGTTGCTATAAGTGCGCGGTGTCCCATATAAGCCCATATGTTTCATTTTAGCAACTAAACAGTTGCGAAACTAAAAATTTAATGTGCGTGCCTGGCCTAAGAATATCAAAAGAATTACGGTCTAAGTTTATTTTATTACAAAATTGAAAAGATTTGATGAGTTGAAAAACTTAATAGAGTGAACAGATTGTGGAGTAAAAAGTTCAAGTACTCCCGACTGTACTGTTATTAGAAAACAACAAAAATCGGAATTAAAAAAAAAAAGAAAAATCAATTAAATACGCTAACAAAAATAAACATAATTTCAAAAACAAAAGAACGATATACTAATACACATAAACAAAAGATGATCAGAAAATAAAAACGTTTCCAAATTCAGTTGTCTTTGCTTAATTCACCAATTAACTCATAAAACTTTAAAGACTTTATGACGTCAAAATGTTAACCAAATTTAAATTTTTGGAATAAATGAACGACGAAAATTAGTTATAGAAAAAGAACGCAATTGTTTTTAGCTGAAGCCGCCATTTTATTTATTTATCCACCATTCACACGTATAATCTTATAGGAAGTAAAAATTCAAATAAGAGAGTTTTGTCTTACTCACCTCAAATTATATTTGCAGGTGTTTTAGATATAAGGAGCAGGCTAGTAAAAACGTAGTAAAATAAAATGCACGACTGGGTCGCAAGACCTTGCTACTATGTAATAGACTAGCAATTTTAAAAACGAATGTTATTAGAGAAAACTGTTCATAAGGATCAAATTAATTTTTTTAATTCTTTTAGTAGTAAGAGACAAAAACAGAATGCTATGCAAATATGAATTTTTGCAAGAACAAAAATTATAAGTCGTTGTAGTGGTTTCTTAAAAAAAGCTTTTATATACAAACTTTTTAAAAGGTTTTCAAGAAAAAATTTTGGTACGCCAATTTAAAGTTTTTATTATTGTTCGAATAAAAATTAAATTTACAAAACAAAAATATTGAGCCGTTTCTGAGATATCGAATTTTTTAAAACAAAAAATAGATTTTTTTTTCCAAAAATTCAAAAAATATTTATTTTAAAGTTTTGCAATGTGTTTTAGACCTTTTAGAAGCTTCTCTATAAAAAATTTCATTAAGATCCGTTATGTGGATAATGAGAAATTCAAAATTCGAAAAAATGGCTCTCTGGTAGGTACAAGCTGTAATATCTTAATTTCAATTTTTTTTTTATTAAATTAAAGATCGTAAAAATGAATTGAAAGAAAAAATTTTTTATCGAAATTCTAGGTGCCGTTTTCGAGAAAAATACGATTTTTGAAAACCATTTTTTTTAATTTTTTAGCATTTGTATGGTAGGTACTTTTATTTTTAGGTAAAATAAATTTTTTTGTCTCACATCTTGTAGATTGTATTGGGAAACTTTAAAAAAAATCTAGCATCTGGTTTTCGAAATATTAAGTTTTGAAAAAAAAAAGTTTGTTGAAGTTTTTTTTTAAAATCCAACAAAATTTTGTTTGAAAATTTGAGTACACAATTCTTTTTATGTTTTTGGGGAGCCTTAGCAAAAACAAATGATCAAAATCGGTTGTACCGTTTTTGAGAAAATCATAAACCAAAAATATGGTTCCATGGGGGGTACCCTCAATAACCATATTTCGGAATTTTTTTTTAACCATTACCTTGCTTTAACCAAATGAAATTTTTTTGCATTTTTATTTTTAAATCTGTCGAACAGTTTTTGAGAAAAAAAAATATTTATAAAATTTCGGAAAAAATTCGTATGGCAGGTACCGTTATTTTTGGTCTTGAAAAAAAAGAAAAAAACGTGTGGGGGGGGAAAAATTAAAAGCTATATCTACCAAGTTTGAAGAAAATCGGCCGATCCGTTTAGGCTGTAGTCGAACAGACAGACAGACCGACAGACAGACAGAATTGCGAGACCCACTTTTTTAGTCTTCGCTATCATCGTAATGTCAACTTTGATCAAAATCTCGAGTTCGATTTTTTTTACGAATGCATAACTTGCCTTATAGTACCTATAAGTCGCAAGTAAAAAACAAAATAATCTTACAAATTTTGTTCTGATGTTCTGATGTTAAAAAAGTGTAGTGTTTGGAGGAGCGTGCGTGCTTTAAAAAAAAAGTGTAGTAAAAACACTAAAGTTGTAGTAGGGGAGAAACGCTGATGAGTAAATATTTGCTGGGGTCTTTTATAGATGAAAGGCCTTTGTCTTTTTTAAAGATTTTATTTTCAATAAGGGCAGGTAGGTAATGAAATGGAATAAAACAAGCTGTGCGTTAGGTATTAACAAAATTCATTATTATTTGAAAGGCCCATACATATAAGTATGCCATTATGAATGAAATATGACAATGCTCAAATGTTTTGATCGGCTTCTTATCATGGCATGGATAATTTTCAATGAATCTTCCGCATTGATCCTGATGAATTTGAGCGAAATTCTGCGTTATATTCACCTTAAGGGCATCAGATTGTGGTTTATTCGCATAGACTTGTGACTCCAGGAAACTCCACAAGAAATATTTTAGAGGAGTCTAATGGAATTTGCAATTCACGTCACCTCTGCGAGAGATAACCTTACGCTCAAATCCTTCATGCAGAATATCAATCATGGCGTCCATTGTGTAGCACTAAACGTTGGTCGCCGCGCGTCTTGCTAGAAATTGGGTTCCTCTTAAAAATCCTCCGAAGCTTTGAGCTCCTGGGTCAAGTGCATCTTGACTGCCTCGGGTTCTGCAATAAAGATTTCACTCAAACAAGATGGCCGCCAAAATCTTCCCTCCTATTGAAAAACTAAATGGTTTTTCCATTTAGTTGAGAACAGAGTTGTCAAGAAAAATTGTGTTTCTTTTATTTGGCTCATAGCCGAGGTTTTGAATTTGTGTTTCTTTTTTCGTTTCTAACATATTCAGAATATGCTTGATAAACTCAAAATAAAATAGTAGGTAAACCAGTTTTGTTGACGAATTCTGCAACACATTCCTTCCTGTTGTTAGAGCAGCAAAAAAGCTAGTTTGAAAACATATCAAGTTAATTTAATCAAAATTACCATCTTGATCGATCGCAAACCCCCATCCACAAGTTGGTGAATGCATTTATTTTATAAAAAACATAAAATTTTAGCCGATATTTTTAGTTTCCAAATAATATATAACTTTGATTCTAACTATCATATTTTTTGTCTTTAAACAAAGTCTAAATATAAAACTTGTATTGTTATAATTTAAAAGTTGACGCAAATTTTTACTTTTTTTAGAAATACAATTTTTACGAGGCTATCCGCATATGATGAAAATCTAATTAGAAAAATCAAATTTAATAACGGTAATTTTAGTCCTCTTAGCTTAGCTAGTCCAAAATCATAGATTTTAATTACATATTTATGTTTTTTCATTTATTAATTTTTAAATTAAAAAAAAAAAACAATCTTAGCAGAACATGGTTTCGATCCACGGACCTCTGGGTTATGGGCCCAGCACGCTTCCACTGCGCCACTCTGCTTAGTGTTCGTAATTTAGCCTTAAGTATCTAGAAAGTAAGAGGATCAAGCATGAAAAAAAAGCTCATATAGATTAATGACCAGTTTTTTAGAAGGTTAAATCATTTACATGCCGAGCTAGCTTTGAATTTTCCTTGAACTTTTTTGTCCAGCATAATCCAGGTGTAAGCCATTCCTTAAGTACTTACATATACTTGTTGGCAACTTCAATAGGTTGTCGGTTTAACTTCCAGCATTCTTGTACACTTAAACTCCCAATTTTTTTTTCTGACATGAGAGCTTTCGTTTATGAAAAGAGTCCACAATTCCACAAATTTTGTCTATCATTGTCTGGACAGTTCAAAGGTTATCGGCAAGTGACACAATATTGTCGGCATACATAAGAAGTCTGATCTGTAGACGGTTCAAGGTTCAAACTTATTCCGCTTCCAATGAAATCATGGATGTTCTTTATGTACAGTACAAAAATAGTGGACTTAATAAGCAACCTTGTTTACTTCCAATAATATCTCAATGATATCTCAAACTCAATGGGAACTCAAATAAACAGAATGGGCTTCAGCACATCTGATTTATACAGAGGGCTCATCTCGCCTCCAGAACTAGAAACGACCGAACTGGGCGACGTCTCATTTTTGCCACTAAAAAGCATCCATGACTTCATTCGGAAGTCGGGATGGTTCAGGAAGGCATTCGATACCTAAGACTTCCGGTAAATCCTTTCTCTTACCCTTCCCATTCATACATTTTGCACACTCTGGAGAGCATAATGGATCCATTGAGATCCGAGTGAAGTGTTACGGCTTGCCGCATAATCACTTCACTTAACCTAACCTAATCTAAGGTACAGCTTCGTTGCAATAGATAGACTGGTGATTTAATGGCTTTTTTGACCGAAGAGTAAAATCAATCCTTACATCGCTTTGGAGAAAGCAAAACTGTTGCCCTTGATATTTCCTAAGGCATTTGATAGAGTTTGGCATTAAGCTTGTTTTTGGTATCAACAACGGTACGGTTTTTGGTATCAACTGAACGCTCGCACTGTATTAAAACATTTTAAGGGTAGTCATAACCCCTTGAGTGCACCTCAAATATAAAGAAAATCATTGTTATTAATGACATCTAGCCCTATTAGGAAATATTAATCTCAGACTGAGTATCAAAAACTAAATTTCAAACTACAAAACATTTAAACCGTTCGAAGACAAATCGTACACCACGTTTTTCATATTATGTAGTATAGCATAGATACAAATTCGATTTCCATCCGTAAGTTATTCCTTAATTTGGGCTCATATAAGTTTTTCTTGTTGAGTTTATTTATTTGAAAAACCTAGTTTTACTTAAATAACTCAAACTCTACACTCATTAAATGTTTCAAATCTCTTAAACTTTTAATTACAAAAGACTCCATAATACACTCGGTTCTATAGTTCTCATGGCTATCAAGTGCAGTGCCAAATTTAGATTCCTTTTCGTAATTTAAATACCATTTTGCACTCGAACGCATTATGAACAATTTAAAATGTCGCCAGGCACATTCCATATTCTGTGACATCCAGTGCCATGTAAAACTCAAATCAAAACCTTCTCAAATTACCATTTCCATTTGTGTGACACACGCGTCCAATGTGCTACACTGAATTTTCTATCAGATATATCCTATGGAGTGAACTTATTCGTCTTAACTAAATTAGCCCGCTAATAGTTACTTAAAGCCGCCATTAATTAATTACAGAGTCGATAATATTGAATTTATTTTGCTTTGCACGAGTATATCGAACGCTTATTAAGTGTTGCTTGCTCGATGCCATAAATCCATATTGAACACAAGCGAGGATGCCAAATACGGAACAAGTAGCATTTCAAGCCCCGTATGTTCGAATGCTATGCGGGCTTAACATCGATATTGTATAAATCATGCACGATGACGGGCAACAAGTATTCATGTTAAATTTCCATAATAATAAACAAATTTTTATGCAATCAACATTTTTATTTGTTGCAACCATAATCTGCAAATGCTGTTGACATAGTAACCGGCCAAACTGCGTCGACACGACGACGATGCGGCGTCATGAACGTTTACACTTGGGGATACCTGGTGTCTTTATAGTTATCGAATGCCGGATTGAATGTTTCACACTGGGTCGGACCTTATGGATAGTTGAAGAGGGCGACTTTCATAAGGTCTCTTGCTCTGAGTGACCCCAGTCCGTCCCAGAGCTTTAGAGGACGATTTAAGGTGATGTTTAAGAAATGGTAAACAATTTAATTTCTGGGTTTCACATAATTTCAAGTTACGATGATTACGATGATCTTAGACTTTCGAGGACTAAAACAAATAAATGATTTTAAATTATCCATTCATAATTTAAGAGATCTTAGTTCATTTTAAGACTCATCTATTCTTTTAAAAGAGCGGCGTTCTTTGAGCTAATAAATAAAATACACTTAACGTGGACATGAAAGTGGCGTATTTGACTGAAACGACATTCTTTTTCCACCCGCTGCTTAAAAGATAAGAATATGCTTTGAAAATTTCAACGAAATCGGTGGAGTAGTTTTCGAGTGAGCCTCATATAAACATGTTAACATATACATAAATGAAACAAAAATTGGCCCGAATATGAATCCCTTTGGAACGCCACTATACAGTGGACAAATTTTGACTTAAATTTTGATCTAACTAATACTCGTAACTACCGACTCCCAATATGGAAGTCTGATAAGTTGGCTTCATGACATAGACGATCATTTTAAAAATGGGTCCCTTTGATGAAGAAATTTTTCTGTCTGTTGAACCTGGGGTCCTCTTCCAACTGCTTCCGACAATAAAGTTTTATCATTTGTGTACGTAATCGAAAATGTTACTTGCAAAGGTGATTTTTCTAAGGTGTTTGCAAAACAAATGTTTTTGAAATACATATAGAATTTTCAAAAAAAAAATAATTTTTATTTTTTTCAAAAATATGCAATGTTTTTGAAAGCATCTGTTAAAAAATTTAATTTCCATAATGAGAAAGTCAAAATTCGTAAAAATTGTTCTCTCAGATTATAGATTATTATATAGATTGCAAAAGAAAAAAATGTTTACAAAAATACTGGGTGAAGTTTTCGAGAAAACTGCGCTTTTCGAAAACCATTTTGTTAAACATTTTAGATAATATAACAATTGAACCGCTGAAAAGAAAAAGGAAAACATTCCACAAAAATGGGAAATTGAAGTAATGATGCAAAATCGTAGCTATTTTTATAGCGCACATTATAAGCCTAAAAACGAAAACATTCCATGTAAACCTATTTTTTAAATGCGATTATAAAATATCATTGAGTGGAAAAAGGAACAGATTCCAGGAATATTTTCCTTTTTCCACTCAACTTTTGAAATTTTCCGTTGAAAGAATTTTTTTTTATTTTGTTAAGTTTATTAGGTTTGTTAGTAGCCTATTCTTTTTGATGAGAAGTTCAATCAAACTTTGACACTTTGACAAGACTCTTGATGTCAGTGACTATGAGTGGGAGATTCAAAGTCATTCAACAATATTCCCCAGTCCGAGGACATAGTTTCCTCCCCTGTGACAGGAACTTTTCTGTCATAAAGCGAGTTATTCGCAGATATGATCGTATTTATTCATAATATTATTTATATCAAAAACGGCTCTAACGATTTTGTTAAAAAAATTAGGTGTGATATTATGGACATGGACTACATTTTGTTCAACAAAAATGTTGGGGTAAAATGTTATGAACGGTACCTGTCATAGAACCGTTTTTTAATTTTTTGACTTTCTCATCAACGGCTTTAACGATTTTAACCTAAAATTTTCAGCAGGAGGCCCCTTAAGTTTAAAATAATATTGTATAAAAAAATATTCGAAAAAATTTGTTTTGGGATTTAAAAAAAAAAATCCAAGTTTTTTTTGAAAAACCAATATCTTTAAAATGTGTGAACGATTATTTTTTGAAACTATTTCTAAAATATATACTACTAAGTACTTAAAATTTAGCATCCCAGATTTTATTCTCAAAAAAATTTAAGGAAATTTGTTTTATAAAAAATTACTTTAATATTAAAAGGATTAATCAGACGGCAATTCCATACATTTGAACATTTTTATCTCATTAAATCCATGTTTTATATTTATAAAATGTATTTTAAATTCCAAAGTACTTTTACATAAGAGCTAGTTCGTGCGATCCAGTCGTGCATTTTATTTCTGTTTATTTTCATTCCCTTGAATTATTATTAAAATATTGTTTAGAATTTTCCCGAATTATTTAATATCAAATAAATAAAATGTTTTGTAACCATTATTTATATTATTTGAATAATAAAACTTAATTTAAAATAATTTATTTGATTTTTTTTTTTCAATTAGTGGAAAAAGGAAAACATTCCACTCACTTTAACAGGAATTATTAAGCCAGGCTTTAAAGTTTTTAATTTCAATTGTTTGTATGTCACTCTTCTTTACTAGCTTTACATTTGTCCTTCAGGAAGTTTTGAAGAATAACTTTCAGTTTCAGAAATAAACAGTTTTCTTTGATTTCCCAAAAACTATGATTAGTGGAATGTTTTCCTTTTTCTTCTCAGCGGTTCAATTTTTTTCTTGTAGAGAATTCTAAAAAGCTGTTAATTGTCAATATTTGAAAAATAGAGCATTTGGTTTTTAAAATCTTCACTTTTTAAAGAAAAATTTTGAAAATTGCATTAAATATCCAAAAAAAAATTTTCTAACTTAAATCCACACTATACTCTGTCCAACAAAAATATGCAAGATAGGACGTTTGGTTCGCATTCTGGCTACAGTGGATTGCATAAATCTGTCCATCATTAAAGCTCTCATAGGGTTGTCGTAGTGTTAATTTTAAATGGACCCTTTTTTAAAGCTCTAAAATCAAAAGCACCTCAACAAAAACCCAAGGAAAAAAAACTGAACAAGTTACCAAATGAACAAGGGTAACTGTGAATGCACATCAATATTTAATGGGGGTTGAAAGTTGGGTCTGCGTCAGTTGCAATCGTAAATTTATGGGCGCACAAACACTTTTTTATGGAGGAGTTCTTTCAATTTAGTATGGTGCAAAAATATAACACGCTAATGATTTTGAAAAAGCTCTCCCATAAGACGTGTACTGCATATTTTTGTTGGATGAAGTATTGTTAGATAGAAATACCGACCTGTAGCCCATTTAGAGTCGAAGTGCGCAATGTTGAGACCATAACTCGTGTGAACCTGTAGATGGAATTGATATGGGGAATTGTGGAGTCATACAATTCGCATCTGGGGCTCGAAAAATCCGCACGTTATTTTCCAGAAGCCAATGAATCCATAGAGAGTGACAGTTTGGTGCGGATCGTGGAGTGGTGGCATTATTGGATCATTTTTCTTCGAAAATGAGGCTGGAAGCAACTTTTCGGCCAATGGTGGGCGTTACAGAGTCATCTTAACCAAATTTTTTGTACTGAAATTAAAGACATTGATTAGGACGACCTCTGGTTCATGCCAGCATAACGCGCTATGCCACACAGCCCATGCCACAATCGATCTTTTGAGCACCAAATTCCCAAATCGTATTATCAGCTTTTGCGATGTGAATTGGACACCTAAAAGATGCGATTTCACCCGTTTGGACTCATTTTTGTGGGGAACCGTGAAGGAACGATGTCACGCCAATAATCCGAAAACGATTCAAGCACTTAGGGCCAATATCATCCAAGTAATCCTTGAGCTACATCCTGAAACCTTCACCAAGGTCTTGGGAAATTGGAGTGACAGAATACGCTACTGCCGAGGCAGCCACTTGAACGACGCGACGTGGTGTTTCATAATTAATGGGAATGTTTGTTCTTGCTAATAAAGCCATAAGAACGTTTCACAGACTCTTTCAGTTTATGAAAGTGCAACCTTAAATTAAAAATACCAAGAAGTTGTCTCCTCACTAGCCACTTTACCACGAACAAACCTCGGCATTCTTGACCTTGTAAATAGTGCCGCATGAAGATTCTGTAATATTCATTCATTCATGAATACTATATGAACCTGATAAAGAGCTTTAAGCTTACACAGTGCTAAACAGTTGTTGAGGTGCTTATAATAATCTACTCCAGGAAGGAGTGGAGGGGACCTAAAACTTTCTGACGATTCCGAACTGCTAAAATGAGAAACAGGTTTCATGACAAAAGAGGTCCTACTGAAATTCTGTAATACTTTGATAATTTTTCAATTGATTCTGACTAAAAGGCCCATTAGCAAGTCCAGTCATGGTAACATGTTGCACGGTATGCGTTTGCCTCAAAATGGTTATCAATAAAATTCAGATCAATATCATCAATGGAAACTGGTGTGTCCGTTTAGTATGCGAGTTTATGATTAATGCGCGACACAACGATGATGGATGTGATATGAAAGATGCATATACACCTGAGGAAGGTGAAACATGTTCCAAAAGCCAACAAGCTTGGGGAATATGTCAATCTCATACGGCACAGAGAAAAATGCCCACTTGACAGATAACATATCACACACTCTAGATCAGCCTCGGTGCTTATACATAGTTAGAAGTGGAACAGTTTCCAATAGAATATGGTTTTGATATGAATTATTACCATTTAAGATCGTTTAAACATAACGAAACGTCGAAACACTTTTGTATTAGTCAGGGCTGCCAGTTATGATGTTTTACTAAAATCAAAATAAATATTATACATACATATATTCATACTTTCTAAAAGATTAGAACTATTTAATAATTCTTTATACTCGTATCAAATGATAATTTTGTATATCCAAGGCTGATTTATATTCTACGAGCCTTAAGTGACTTTGTTTATGAGGTGACTATCTAGCTTATACGAGTAGATCCGAAATAAGTTAGCAAAAAAGCAATGTAAGATATAGATGGAAACCATATTGCAAACTAAAATTAAGAAAATGTCTTCACAAAATTCTCGAAATAATAACCTTCCTTCAAAGGAACCCAACACAAATCAAAACCCTGATGGCTGAATAAAACTCAAGACTAAACCAATAATTCACCTTGTTAAATCGTGTCAAAAGAAGTCATTGAATCACTTAATTTGCCAACTAAAACCGCACCCACGCTGATGTCTCTTTTCAATTTTCCCTGAAAAGACTACGTCGACGACGACGACAACGTTCAATACAATTTGCTTACTTAGTTTTATTCTTCCACCCATCCCACACGTCAATATCAGCTAGCGATGCATAAAGCTTTCTATAAACACATTGCTTATAGGTGCAATAATACAATAATGATTTGCAATTTATTATTTTGTTATTGTAATGTTTTTTGTTTGCAAAAATAAAATTAAAAAAAAAACTGCTATTCACGCTCCGACGAAGATGCAGATGAGACCTGGTAAATTATGCATATAATCAGAGGTATTACATTGGTGTAACGACAGACGATTTACATGACAAAACGTTTGTTATTTTGCATGTAGGTTTCAAGTTGACGTTTAATTCATAATCTTGACTTCCGGTAAGCACAGCGGATGCGCGCAGTCTATGTAGAGGAGTGTAACCTGTCAGACCCAGACTGAATGACTTGCAGATAATTATGAGTGAGTTTTTTAAGTTTCGCTTTATGAAACTTTGGATTCGGGTGCTAACTTTAACACTGTCTCCACAAACACATGACACATGTCAAAAGGATAGTGGAATGATAAATTCGCTTGTAGAAAAAATAAGCTTTAACCTCAGATATTTAAGTGATACAATTTCAATTTAAATTCATATTTAACGCCAATACATAAAAAAGGCCTAAAGAATTTAATAACAAACTATCGTCCTATTGCGAAACTATCAGCTATCCCCAAACTTTTCGAATCTCTGGTCTGTGACATACTTGCTTTTAATTGTTCATCCGTTATACATCCGTTATATGTATGTGAAAATCAACATGGTTTTGTAAAGAAAAAATCCACGGTCACAAATTTATTACAATTCTCTACCTTTTGTCTAGATGCGTTTGAAAAACACTCTCAAGTAGATTGCATCTTTACTGACTTTAGTAAAGCCTTTGACAAATTAAGTTACAAAATACTATTAGATAAATTAAGGAATATTGGATTTAACCATTGTTTTGTTTTGTGGATATCTTCATACCTTAAAGATAGATTTTATAGTATAATATTCAGAAATAACCTTTCGTGTCAATTTAAAGTTAAAATTCTGGTGTACCTCAAGGGAGTCATCTTGGCCCTTTGCTATTTGTTTTATTTATAAACGATCTTCCCTCTATATTAAAACATTCTATGGCTTTAATCTATGCTGACGACGTGAAAATTTTTCGAACAATTAACTCCATTGCGGACTGTGAACAACTACAAGACGATCTTCGGAGATTTTATGAATGGTGCAATAATAACTGTTTGTTTTTAAATATTGACAAGTGTAAGACTATGTGTTTTACACGCAAACGTAATTTATTTATTTTTGACTACCTGTTGAATTCGTCACATTTATGTAGAGTGTATAGTTTCTCCGATCTCGGAATCTTATTAGACTCAAAATTATCATTCACCGATCATTATAATTATATTGTAAAGAAAGCAAACAAAATACTTGGTTTTGTAAAAAGATTTTCCCGTGAGTTCCGTGATCCATATGTTATAAAAATTCTTTATGTTTCTTTTATTAGGCCAATTCTTGAGTATGGGTGTGTAGTATGGGCACCATACTACTCTGTACACATAAATAGAATAGAAAATATTCAAAGAAGATTTTTAAGATTTGCCCTGCGTTTTTTCCATTGGTCAGATAGAGTTATATTACCCCCATACGCTCATAGACTTCAGTTGGTAAGCTCTTTCTGTTTACAGAGAATATTTGCAGTTCTGTTTCATAACTGGAGTAATGAATGGATCTATTTCATCTTCATCGGTTCTTTGTCGATTAAATTTCAATATAAGCCGTTCTAGTTTAAGAAGAAATTTACCAATTTGTACTATTTTTAGCAGATCAAACCATGTCGCTAATAGTCCTCTTAACCAGTTAATAAATATTTTTAATAAATTCTCTTTTCTTATTGAATCTACAAATGTAAATCTCAAATCCAAACTCTTTAAAAATAATTTCTATGCTCAAAATCGATCAAACTTTGTTTATAGATAAATTTTAGATTTTAAGAAATATTGTAAGTTTAACGTTAGCATTAACATATTGAAATAAATAAATAAATAAATAAATAAATAAACAATGTGTGATAGTTTGAGAATTTTTCTTAGAATCTAGCATGTAAATAATAATGACACTTGTCAAGCTGTGTTAGACGGACTGTCAAAATTGTGTGACATAAACTTTGAAATTGTCTTTCTTTCCTAAATTTTTATTTTAATCTGGATATTTTCTGTTGAGTGCGGAAAGGCTTTTTGTTTATATACAAAAACTGAATAAATAACTAATAGTTTCACTGAATTTAAAAACAAGGTAATTGGGGTATCATCTGGATGGAAATGAATAACAGAAGGAGGACAAGTGTACTACCTTGTGGTCTTCGGTAGGTTTTTTTAAAAAGTAGCAAACAGGGTTGAAAGACAGCAGGCATTGCTAATTTAGTTTTAGTTCGGGAACACACTACGTTTTAATTAGAAATAAGTTAAATCTTATATTGCTGTTGGTCTCGCTGCTTCTCTGTTTCTTATCTTCTAAAATTTAGCTTTTAATAAATAAATAAACTAAAATAAATAAACTTACTAAGTAAGAAGACGTTATAAAATTAATCACATCACATTTCTTCAAAGAGTTTTGGAAAACCTTAATTTTCAGGTAAAGCAAATAATTTAGAAACTAGGTTTTACGACATTTCTATTTTGACAATCTCAAGTCGCATCCCAAATAAAGTTCGTGGATGAAATTCATGTGGATTATGGAGAACCAAGAAAAAGAATATTTTTTAATTATAATGCGCGGGTGGATGTTGAAGTGGAATAAAACAAGCTGTGTGTGAAGTACTAAAAACATTTTTTTATTTGAAAGGCCCATTTATGTCACTATGCATAGAATATGAGATGGATCAAGTTCCCGTCTGGACTGCTTATTGTGGCCAAGTGGTCCAATTATCAATTAGTCCTCCCCGTAGATCCGGCTGAATCTGAGCAATGACGATTCTTTAAGGATATCGGTCGATTGTGGTTTATTCACATGGACTTGCGACTTCAGTCGCATGACCTTGGTGGCCAATGCACTTCACCTCTGCAAGAAATAACCTCATATCATATCGTTCATGCAGAATGTCAATCGTGGTGTCCTTTGTGTGCCAGTAGTGCTGCCATCCCGCTGAAACCACATGTCGTCTAGGTCCATATGGTCCAATTTGGGATAAATAATATATTGAGTATCGTCGTTCTGTAGCTGTCGCCATTGTCGTTATCGAGGATGCATTATCACCTGGTGAACCTCGAGTGGTTTGGTGTCTTCCAATGTATGGCAATTTTGCTTGTTGACACAGCCATTAATCCAAAAATGCGTCTTGTCGCTAAAGAGGATTTTTCGGCCAAAAATGGAGGTCCTATTCCAAACGCTTCGAAGCCGAAGCCAAGTCAGCCAACAAATTAAATTATATATTGTCATGAGCTTTAAGCTCCTGGGTCAGTAAAGTCTTGTACGAGTGTTTAGGTCCAGGGCCCGACACAAAATTCACCAAGTTGAAGTCTGCGAAAGGCCGAATTCCTTTGCTCCGCTAGGAATCGACTGCCTGTGGGGTTCTGATGTACAATTTCACGGAACACGGTCATGATCTTAGCTGTATTACGAAATCAATGAAGATATGGAAATTAATTCTATTTAAGTGGAGTGATTGAATTAAATTCAATTAAAAGCTCAAGTGACCTCAACTCCAAGGTGCGTTTCGCCCAGGTACGACAGTGGGCTCATCAGTTAGATGCTGCCGTACCCTTCTAAGACGCAAATATTGGTCGATGTTTACCGACTCTTATAAAATTTACAGCTTTAATAGACTATGAATTTTATTTTTCTAGGGAAATTTGATTAAATTCAGACACCTACCATAATAATGTCCGCGGTCAGACTATTAAATCAATGCAACAGCTCTTACTATCTTGAACAAAATTTTGTACACAAAGCTCCTTTGAATTTGAAATAATATTCTTTATAAAAGTTAAGAACAAATTGTTTTTGGATTTTAAGAAAATCTATTTTTTTTTTTTGAATAATCAATATCTTGAAAAATTCTTCCTAAAATGCTTTTTATTAAATTTTTAAAATCAACATGAATTGTTTTTTTAGAAAAATTTCCTTAAAAAATTTCTCAAAAAGAGTTATGATATAGAGTCCTATTTGGAAAACTTACCTTACAAAAATGGTATACAAGATTAAAAAACGAAATTGATTCATCAGTTTAATTTTTAATGTCAAGGTAACAGTTGTTCAGAAACAATTCAATTTTGTCTAATGGAGCATACTATTTACAATTTGGCTTAAAACTAATAAGATACTACACTGAAAATAAATTCTAGGTATATGTATATGGTATAAATGTAGGTTGAGCTGATAAAATTTCTGTCAATATATGTCCAACAAAACGTTTTATCAATTTGTTGAAATTTGTTGAGTTAACCAAAAATATGTTGTTGTATCCACAAAATTAATTTGTCAAGTTAACAGATTGATTTGTTGAAATGACAAAAATATTTTGTCAATATGACAATTTTTTTGTAGAATTTAAAAGATAAATTTGTTATATTAACAATTCTTTTGTTGTATCCACAAATTTTTTGTTAATGTTACAAATTTGTTTTTTTTTTTATTATCGGATTAATAAAATATTTTGTCAATTTAACGAATTTCTTTTGTTGAATCCACAAAATTTAATTATCAGCTTAATAAAAATAGTTACTTTCAATTTGGCAATGTCCAAAAAAATTGGCGTTTTGTCAAGATTTGTCATGATCAAAAAATATTCGCAGTATTTTTTATTTTCCTTACAAAATAATATTATCCATCTGATTTTTATTTTACCAATATTACAAAGTAACTCAACCTAAAAAAATGCATTTGTCATTTTAACAAAAATGTTTTAATTTTTTGTTAAATTGACAACAAAAAAATAACAAAAACTTTGTTGTATTGACAAACATTTACAAAACAGAATTTTTGTAGATACAACAAACATTTTGTTTACATCACAAAAAAGTTTGTGGATGTGACAAAAATCTCTGTTTTATTTTGTTTTATTAACAAAACGTGGTTTGTTAAACTGACAATATTATTTGTAGTGCATGTTTTGTTAAACGGACAAAATATCATGCAGAATTACAAAAATTTTGTGAAGTCAACAAAACCATTCCTTGTATTGATAAAATTTTATCAAAACGATAAGATTGTTTTGTTGAAAGTCAACAAAATAGTTTTTATATTACCTAGGAATTTATTGTCAGTGTATGTGTGAAAATTTACATTTGTTGACTCATAGAGGGCCTAACTATATACAGTGACTTACTTATGTAAGTTCAATTATTTTTATATAAAATTAACATGACGAAAAAAAAAATTCAAAAGGTCGGTTGACTGTACCGCCTTCAAGGTGTTCATTCCAGGTTGTCAATTGTGATTTTTGTGGTTTGTGGGCAGAGATGTGTAGAGATCCTCGTTTCTGTAGTTTTCCGTCGTTGACGGTCGAAGTAGAGTCCAGTGCAGATCCTATGGTGGATCCGTCAGGGAGCCTCAGGACCAGATTTCTGCAAATTGTTGCGCTGCGAATGCCTCTACCATTTGAAGGTCTCCTGAAGCAAATAAGTTCCGATTTGGAAGTGTTGATCCGGATGCCCCATTTCTGGTATAATTGGAAGAGTCTGTTGATGTGGACGATTAGTGATGACATTGATGTGGCGTAGATGAGCGTGTCATCAGCATACAGAAGTTTTCTCATTCAATTGGAGAAGGTTGGTCGGAAGGTATCAAGTTGTAGAAGAAGGGGCCTAGTTTTGGATCTTGGGCGGCACCAGCTCAAATGGTCTTCATTTTTGACTTACAGTTATCTAGTTGAACGAAAAATTTCGTGAAAGATAGAAAAGAAAAGAGAATTTTTATTAATGGTGGAGGTCCCCCTCGAGGGTCTCCACCTTGTCGTGGTGAGGGGGCTTACACCCAAACTCCGTGCTGGACAGCGGAGACACACGCTCTTATGCGGTCTCAGTAATTGCTGCCAGCATGGGTTTGGGCAAACGAAGAGAGACCTAAACCTATGGAAAACATGGAACATAAGATGAAAATCGTAGCGGGGATATACGCTACAATGTCGGTAGTAGTCACGGCTACCGGCTCGGGCTTTGCCTCCAGATCTCAATATCTAGAGGAGGGGTCGCCAGTGACACCATTTTTTTTTTTTATTTTATTGATTTCTCTTATATTTAAAGGACTGCTTTACTTATCATTTTTCTTTCTCTTTTTCTTTTTCTTTTTCTTTTTCTTTTCTTTTCTTGCAGTCAATAAATATAAGAAGCGCACTAAAATGAACCACTCCGATAAAATCAAACTTACCGAGGAAGAAGAGAACATTCTTCTTAACCCCTTCTCCAACCTTGACATGGAAGATGGAGCAAGTGATGCGATCGATGTCAGTGACGAAGTCAGTGACGAAGTCAGTGATGTCTGTTCGATGGTAAGCTCGACACCCTCCAATCTGTCGACGTCCTCTAGACGCAGCAAGGTCTCTAATTGCAAGAGGACTATTAAAAGGTTGGGGTTACTGGAATGGGACCAGCTCTCGGAGCAAGAACGGAAGAGGCTGCACAACGCTCGTATCTTTCTAGTAAGAGAGGACTTGGGAAAGGATGGGCCATTAGCTAATCCTGAACCGGACCTCCCTTCTCGGAAAGAAACGAATGATAAGACCCCGATGGGACCCCCTGCACCCTATGCTGAGAAATCTCTACGTAGGGAGAAGGTCCTACCGTCGGGGTCTGGTGTCAACTCTAAAGACACACAAAAAACAGAAAATAAACAGGCAGACGACAATATCCGGAAACATGTCGGAGTGTCAAGCAACATATCTACTAAACCCCTCTTGGTACCCAAGATCCCAACCGGGGAGGTAGAGATGAAGGTTGCCTCTGATAAGGGCGTGGACGAAGGGAAGCGGGACGGTAACCTAGTAGGCCACAGCCCACCGGGAGACCGTAACACCTCCACGGAATTCGAACCCGAAAACCGGAACAACGACACAACTGACAGCCTGGCGACCGTGATCAACACGAATAAGCCCAGGCAGAAAAGGACTAACAACCTCAACGCGACTGAAATTAACAGACGACGCAAACGAAACGCAGAGAGGATTGTTCGGCGTTTTGCTAAAAGGACCCCTGGTTCCTTAACAGCAAAAGAGTCGGCAGCGCTGAGCAGATCCAATCAGCTTATACAATCTTTGACGGTACTTAACTCAACGAACGCAACAGACATTCCCCCCCAAAACCAAGAAGCGCCGAGATGCTCAAAGAGAGCCAGGAACTCCAGCACATCTCCGGCTGACTCCCCAACAAATAACGTTGGCAAGAGAGCAAAAACTTCCCGAGCTAATGTGAAGGGATACCAAGTGGCCATTGCCGACTTCGGTAAACCTTCGCGCAAGCTGACGGAGGATGAATGGCAGCTCCTTGAACTAAGGATCCTGGAGGAGGTGAACGAGGCGATCGTTAAGAGCAGGCAACCGCCGCTCTTCGGGAACCTCATCACCCTCCACGGTTTCAAGGTGATGAACTGTGAGAACGATGATACCCTGAACTGGCTTCAAGAGTTCATCAGTAAGACAACGGCACCGTGGCCGAACGCCGACCTGCGGCTTTTAAAGATGGAAGAGATAAGGAATCTCAACAGACCCATTGGAAAGCTGCTGGTCAAAGGCCCAAACCTCCCCAACGACCGCCTGGAGAGGTATATCCTCTCTCTCAACGGAGAGCTCCTCAGCCGGGAATGGGAGATGTTATCGATCAACAGATCGAGCGAGGGAACAGAAGTAGTGATACGATTACCTCATAAATCGATACCACTACTTAGAAAAGCCGAATTTAAGGTGCGGGTCGGAATCACCAAGTGTAAACTTAGGCTGATTGCCGCCAACAAAGGAAAGGTTAGTAAGGCGCTCTACATTTATTTTCACTATGTCCATGAGTTTAAAAAATTTGCAAATTAACCTCCACCATAGTAAAGCAGCCAGCGCTAACCTTGTCTACCTCATGGAGAGTAGACAGTACGATGTAGCCCTCGTACAAGAACCCTGGACGGTAGGTGGCAATATAAGAGGGCTAAATTCAAAGGAATTAATGCTGTATAAGCATAATATAGGAAATAATAACAGTAACCCACGAACATGCATTGTAGCAAGGAAACTAGTTAATCTTTTTCTTCTAACTACTTTCAGCAATATCGACCAAACTGCGGTCAGAATTGAACGTGAGGAACTCCCACCGCTGATCTTAACCTCCACATACATGCCGTATGACGGAGTGGAAGGACCACCGGCGGACCTAACAGGAAAACTGATCACATTCTCAAGTAAGAACCACTTTGACATTGTCTTAGGCTGTGACTGCAATGCACATCATGTGCAATGGGGCAGTAGTGATACTAACTCAAGAGGCGAAGCCCTCTTCGAGTTTATTCTCAACAATAACCTCATAGTAGCTAATAGAGGCAATACACCTACCTTTATAACAAGAAATCGGGAAGAAGTCTTAGATATCACATTACAAAGCAACTCAAACTCCTGCTCAGTAGAACAATGGACGGTCCTAGAAGACTTATCCTTCTCACCACCGTATTATTGAATTTTATATCCCTAATGTGGAGCAACAGCCTAATTCTTTTAGAAATAATAGGCGTACAAACTGGGACCTCTATATTAGGGAAATTAGACAAAACTTAACCTTCTTTAACTCCAATCAGAACATGGAGCCGGAAAAACTCGATAGCGACACCGAGGAATTCACTAGAATTCTTCAAAATGCTTTCAACAAAAGCTGTCCGCTCATCAACATGATGAAGAAAAGTAAAAAACCACCTTGGTGGACAACCGAACTCAGTAAAATTAGGAAAGAAACCAGAAAACTTTTCAACGCTGCAAAGCGTACTAGGCAGGAAAATGACTGGGAACTTTTTAAAGCTAGCCAAAGAAAATTCAAGCATGAAACTCAAAGAGCTAAAAGAAACTCATGGAAAAAATTCTGCAGTGATATTGAGTGCACAAATAAATCAGCTAGACTGAGAAGGATACTCTCCAAGACTAACACGTCCATAGGATCTCTTAGGAGACCGGACGGTCACTGGTCAGAGTCATCCATGGAAAGTCTAGAAATTTTGATCCAGGCACACTTTCCTAGCTGCAAATTAAACAATTATCAAGAGACGGTCAATCCTCTCTCTGAACACGAAGTCCCGGGGGACATTATAACGGAAGATAGGCCACATTGGGCTATCAACTCCTTCTCCCCTTATAAATCTCCAGGGCTAGACGGCATATTTCCACTGATGCTTCAGAAAATTAATGACTTAATTATTCCGAAACTGAAAAACCTATACCTTAGAAGCCTAAAATGGGGTTATATTCCCCGAATATGGCGTAAGGCAAAGGTGGTTTTTATACCTAAAGCTGGAAAACCCAGCCACACAAATCCAAAGGACTTTAGACCTATCAGTCTCACTTCCTTTATGTTGAAAACCCTTGAACGACTGCTGGATATTCATATCCGTTGTAACTTGAATCCGGATTGCTTATCACCCTTTCAGCATGCATATACAAAAGGTAAAAGTGTAGATACGGCCTTACACTGTGCAGTAGGAACAATTGAGAAATCCCTCGCTGCCAGGGAATACACACTCGCGGCCTTCCTTGACATCGAGGGAGCTTTCAACAATGTTCAAAGCAATGCGGTTGAAAAGGCACTCTTAGACCTTATAGTCCAGTCAAAGCGTCATGAAAAAGGGCCTGACCTTGCGCGCAGAGGCATGGTCTATTTTTTTTTCATGGATCGATAGGTGCTTATGAGAAAAGCTTAAAACCAAATTTGCACCACATGACAACTTTTTTTACCAAAGTTATTGGTAAAAATGTATTTTGTGTCATTTTTTGGTCATTTGCGAATATCTCGGCTCCACTATCTCGCACATACAAAAATTAAACATGTTTTTATTCCTTATAACATTATCTATTATGTTCTAAAAAAAAACATTTGTTTAAACAAATGAAAAAAAAGTTATAGTAAGTTAAACAAATTTTTTGTTGTTTAAAAATCACTTTTTCTTGATTATTAAGAAAAAAGCTCATTTAACGATGAAATTTTTATTTTTTATTATTAAAGTTCTTGTAATTCCCTACAATTTAAAAAAAAAGTCAACACTCTACGATGAACGAAAGCCGAGTAATAAATTATTGAACATGGGTAAGTCAGCGCACCCACTCATTTTATGATTTTATGTTTTAATTAATATCTCAGCCCCAGTATGTCGCAAAGTGAAAATAAAAAAACTGTATTGCTAATAACAATATTTTCTATCAATTTGCATTTAATTTAATATGTTTGAGCAAAAATATAAAAAGTTACCGTTGGTTTCAACGTTTTTTTCTTGTTTTTAATACCTTTTTTTCATAGCTATTGAGAAAAAAACTGTATTTCACGATAAATACTTTTGAGTTTTGGATTTTTGTTTTATAGTCCTGCTAATTTTCTTCAAATTAAAAAAAAATTAGTCCATTACGACAAACGGGAGCCAAGATATTCATGATTTAAAAACTTAGGAAAGCTTACAATTTATTATTTTAACCTTGTAGCTTGTAATTTTGGTGTCGCCAGCAACAAGATATATTGGTATCCTTCAAACACCCCACACATACTTACACATATTTGTTGCTTTTTGTTGCTGGCGACACCAAAATTACAAGCTACAAGGTTAAAATAATAAATTGTAAGCTTTCCTAAGTTTTTAAATCATGAATATCTTGGCTCCCGTTTGTCGTAATGGACTAATTTTTTTTTAATTTGAAGAAAATTAGCAGGACTATAAAACAAAAATCCAAAACTCAAAAGTATTTATCGTGAAATACAGTTTTTTTCTCAATAGCTATGAAAAAAAGGTATTAAAAACAAGAAAAAAACGTTGAAACCAACGGTAACTTTTTATATTTTTGCTCAAACATATTAAATTAAATGCAAATTGATAGAAAATATTGTTATTAGCAATACAGTTTTTTTATTTTCACTTTGCGACATACTGGGGCTGAGATATTAATTAAAACATAAAATCATAAAATGAGTGGGTGCGCTGACTTACCCATGTTCAATAATTTATTACTCGGCTTTCGTTCATCGTAGAGTGTTGACTTTTTTTTTAAATTGTAGGGAATTACAAGAACTTTAATAATAAAAAATAAAAATTTCATCGTTAAATGAGCTTTTTTCTTAATAATCAAGAAAAAGTGATTTTTAAACAACAAAAAATTTGTTTAACTTACTATAACTTTTTTTTCATTTGTTTAAACAAATGTTTTTTTTAGAACATAATAGATAATGTTATAAGGAATAAAAACATGTTTAATTTTTGTATGTGCCAGATAGTGGAGCCGAGATATTTGCAAATGACCAAAAAATGACACAAAATACATTTTTACCAATAACTTTGGTAAAAAGTTGTCATGTGGTGCAAATTTGGTTTTAAGCTTTTCTTACAAGCACCTATCGATCCATGAAAAAAAAATAGACCATGCCTCTGCGCGCAAGGTCAAATGACGCTTTGACTGGACTATTAAAGTAAATACGACTATCGTGACATGGATCATGAATATGTTGGAAAACAGACAAATTCATAGTGAACTCAATAATGCTCATATTAATATGTACGCTTCAAGAGGAACTCCTCAAGGAGGGATACTTTCACCCCTTCTATGGACCTTAGTAATGAACGAGATTCTAATTAAACTGAAATACAGTGGCGTTAAGGTAGTTGCCTACGCAGACGACTTAGCTCTCCTTGCTACAGGCAAATACCTAACCACAGTTAGTGAACAGCTAGAATCCGCACTCTCCAAAGTATGCAATTGGACAAAGAAGTGCGGACTTGCTGTGAATCCCCTAAAGACAGTAATGGTACTTTTCACCAATAGAAGGAAAATTCCAAATTTTAATAAACCGAGGCTAAATGGCATAATACTCGAATTATCCGATAGTGCCAAGTACCTCGGGGTAATCTTGGATAAAAAACTCAACTGGGGTCCCAACATACTTGATAGGTATAGTAAATCAATGACAGCACTATATACATGTAACAGGATCCTAGGAAGGAACTGGGGTCCCAATCCCAAAATAATTAAATGGATGTATACAGCAATTGTAAGACCCATCCTCACCCACGGCAACTTGGTTTGGTGGCGTGCCTTAGTTAAATCTAATCACCTTAAAACACTTACCAAGGTTCAAAGAATGGCATGTATGATGATCACGGGAGCCATGAAAACAACACCAACTGCAGGCTTAGAAGTTATTCTAAACCTCACTCCTCTCGACTTATTTGTACAAGAATCCGCGGCTAACACCGCCCTACGACTCAGTCAGACGAAGAGCTGGAGTTTAAACCCATTAGGTCACTCCCAAATCCTGACGAATTATGTTAGTACAAATACAACCACGGATTATATAACCCCAAAGTTAGACTTTGAAAGACCCTACAGCACCTACTTCCCCGACAGACAGGAATGGGAGAACAATATACCGCTCGTAGCTGAAACAACACACTCCATTTTCACAGATGGATCGAAAATGGATACTGGGGTTGGAGCAGGTTTCTTCTCAGAAAGCCTCAATCTTGCTTCCTACTTCAAACTCCCCGATCACAGTAGTGTTTTCCAAGCCGAGATCTTGGCAGTAAAGAATGCTGCAACACAGGTGTCAATGATGGCGCTATCACGATCTGATATCACCTTTTTCATTGACAGTCAAGCAGCGATAAAAGCACTCTCTGCCAATCTAACCAAGTCGAAGCTTGTTTCTTGCTGTCGCGAAGAGCTCAAGGTTCTTGGCTCGCAGCATAATGTTAGACTCTGCTGGGTCCCGGGACACAGTGGTATCCCAGGCAACGAAAAAGCTGACGAACTCGCTAGAAGGGGTTCGACACTTGAATTCTCTCTAATAGACCGCACAATCAACATCCCCCCATGTGCTATCAAGCAATACGTTGGCAGCATAACCAAGCGTAATTGCAATGCAAGATGGAGCCTCCTTGGCACATGCGGTATCACCAGGAGGCTGTGGCCTCAGTGGGACGAGAAAAAATCTAACTCAATCCTACTATTTAAGAAACCATCCATAAAATCTCTTATTAGTGTCATAACGGGTCACAACCTGTTAGGTTATCACAAGACTAAATTAGGACTTAGCACGGATGACATATGTAGAGGCTGCGGCAGCGCCGACGAGGTCGAGGATACCACTCACTTCCTCTGCCACTGCCCAGCACTCAGTCACATAAGGAATAGGACTTTAGGATATTACTTCTTTGATGATCTAGAGGATCTCTCTAACTACCCTCTGAAACTAATCCTGAAATTTATTGAGACCACCAAATGGCTAGAACTCCCTGTTGACTCATAGGTTCTTTTATATATTACAGAACTTGTAATACTTCGGGCAGCACAATGGATCAAATATGATCTAAGTGGGACGAGAGCAAGATCAATCGTCGGCCCATATAACCTAACCTAACCTAATGGTGGAGGTACTTGTATAAGATAAAGTTTGTGGATTAGGCCGTCTATCCACACGCAATCGAATGCTTTCTTGACATCCAGAAAGCATCCGACGGTGAAGTTGTTTAGAAATGCTGTTTGAAATGTCTATATTTACAAATCAAAAATACGCTGATATTAATATTTTAGTTTATGGGCAGTGTAATGGAACTTTAACTAGACTGTGACGAAGTTACTAGGAACCTTATGCAAACCGACTACCTCCTAGTTTACGAGTATTTGGAAAAACATATAGAAGGCTTCGAGAAACGGGAGCAGTTTAAAATATATGACCTAACGTGGCAGGTCCACAAGTAAGAAGAACTTCGATCAAAGAATACTGAAAACTGTTACAAATGAGCCATGAATCAGCATTAGACGTTTAGCTTTGCAATTCAATCTTGCAAAATATAAAGTTTCTGATCTTTATCCATACACCACACACCTGTGCAAGAACTGCTTCCTGATGATTTGGAATAGAGATTAGAGTTCTCTAACTGGTTGTTGGAGCGGAGCTTGGATGACAACGAGTTTATTAGCAGGATTCTTTGGACGAACGAATCACAAGTTACAAGAGATAGGATCACAAGATGGGAGGAGGAAAATCCACACTCAAGAAGACAGAAATCATTTCGAAACAGACTTAGTGTCAATATGTGGGCAGGCGTAATTGGAAACAAATTGTTCGACCCCTTCAAACTACCCCCAGGCTGCGACTACGGAGTGCAGTGAAGTCTTACACGCTGTTCAGAAACAAATACTTATAGAAAAATTGTTGTTGTTCAACGTGTAAAATTTTAATGCGCTACGTATAGTCACCTACCAAAGAAACACACCTTCTTTTAAGTACGTGCCATCCAGTCATACAGGTATACAGATTTCGTCAGAATTGCCATAAATTTCTTTAAATTTTTCAAAATGATAGTGTAGAGATAAAAAAGAATAAAAGTGGAAGGACTTTAATATCTATTTGAATACTTAATTTTCGGTTGAGTACAATTATTCAAAGTTTTACTCCGATTAGAACTTTTTCAGTATAGATTTTCGAAATAAAGTTTAAATGCCCCACCAATTGCAGGTTCTGTTTAAGTCAGCACATATCGCCAGTAAATTTTCGTTTACTGAAAAACATTCCAAAGTCTTTGTTCTATAAGACATAAAAATGTTAAAAAAAAACATAAAAAATTAGTAAATACGGGACAAATATGTGGGATAAACAAAATACTTGTATGTCCCGAGATTCTCAAAAAAACCGGCTATCGAAACATGTGACAGTTCCAGGAAACCCGAGATGGATGGTCACCGTATGTACAAAAACCTTTCTATCTTTGCCAAACATTACACAACGTATTTGTTGTTATTTACTATTTGTCATACCCGACCTCATCTTTGGCAAATTTTGAAAAAAAAGGTACCATCCACGAAGTCTCTTCATTGGAATTAAACTGGTTACACTTGAACTTCTTTAAAAAGTCCCACATTTTAATCAATTTATTAATTGTTATTTTAAAACAACCGCTTTTTATGAAGCCCACAAATTTTCAAAAAAAAAGAACTTTTAAAATAGGTATAATCACCGCTCAGGTCTGCCATAAAAGATCATATCAGTCAGCACTTATTTTAATTATCACCCATTCAACAACATTAACATCATTATGCAACATTGTATGAAAGAGATGCGAAGACAATTCAAAGTATTCCTTCTATTTTCTTAATGACTGATGGATGATTCAGGGCAGTATCGCAATTCCATCATAATCATAACCCATTTGTATAGATACTCCGCAGTCGTCAATCTCAAAATGCACATAATACTGTTGCGCCGATTGTTGCAACTAGTTATTGCCAATTCGAGACGGTGAGCGATTTCTGTTTCTGCATTCACGTTTTCTTACAGAAGCAGGCCAATATCTGTCCCATAATAATTATTATGATTCGCGCAATTGCAATCACATATTATTATATTGCCATTAAAATTAATTAAAAATGCGCAGCACATATATCTCTGAGTAATACCACAACATCCTCTCGAGGAGCGGTATTTACGACTCTGATTTACGTAATAATATTTCTGCGAGACTGTGTAGTGTGTGTGCCTTATAGGGCTTGAGATGGCGAGATCGACCGATCGAGAGGCAACAACAGCTTGCGAAGCGGGATCTCCTCGATTACGGTCTATCATAAATATGCCGGGCTTTACCATAAATTCGATCAAACTATGCATGCGTATTTGTGTGTGCCCGTGTGCGTGTTGACAGCAATCATATTGACAGATTGTCTAAAAAGTTGATGTTGCATTTGTGATATCTACACACCGCGATCGACAAAACGATCATGCAGAGCATTTCAATCCCACGTTTGCGTAGATTTCGTTGCTTTTGTGAGAAATATTGTGTTAAAATATTTTATGAAATAAGTTTGCCTAGTGTAACCCTGCATGACCATAATTTTATAGATCATTTCAAATCTTGTCAGCTCGGAATGTGGTTGCAATATTGGGATCACAAGTACAAATACAAAATAGATTCAAATTAGGAATTCTATTTTATGGATTACGAGGCTCGTATAGGCTCAGATGAAATGTTAAGTTTTTTTTTGTTCAATTAAATGGCACTTAAAAAAATTAATCTCCATAAAAGGTATGACTTTAAAAGCTTATAGTGAATTATGTACATACACACATACAAACGTGTCTGATTTTGTCATAGGTTTAATAATCAGCGCGAGATTTTTTTAATACAAATTTTAAAGGTTAGCGAGATATCTTAAGAGATTTGTTTTTTCCAAATACTAATGCTTTAGATTTAATTTTATTGAAAAAGATAAAAAGATTATGGAACTCGGTATAGTAGGGTGTTTTGTTGAACTCCCTTATATTTTGAAATGTTCCATTTATTAAATAGTTGAATATTTGATATTTTATAATTTCAATTTATGTAAGCAGTTGACTAATTTTGCAACATTCCTCATGTGCACAAAGAATCTCCATAAAACACGTCAAGTATGATTTAGTTTACAAATTAGACCGATGAACACTTAATCATGCGCAATGCAGGATTTTTCTAAATGTCGAAAAAGGTATACATATGTTTGCTTATTTTTTTTTTTTGCACGAACTGTCATTTTTTCGCTACTTTCAAAAGTAGTTGATTAAAAAATTGTCGCAGTACGATACTACTAAAGAAATTTCAAAAAGAGATTTCTGAACTTTGACAGATGACTGCGGCCATATTGTTGAAGCGACATCTATCCAATTGCCTGTCATTTATTTAGTTTGTTTTACCATATCACTAACAACATGTGAAAATGATTAAATTGATTAATGAAAATAGGTCTCCTATTAGAGCAACAATTCCCGTGCTGCGCCCATTTGTCCTTTCGAGAAGACTCTTCGCAATGTGGTGGATAAAATTGAGTCAAACGGTTCAGCGAATATAAAAATACCAACATCCGTTTGTCAACAAAACGCAAGATCTGCTGAAAATATAGCTGCTGCCAGCAATTCTGTCAATTCTGAGGCGTGCACAAGAACCCAGCTCTCGCAAAACCACAACTTGAGGTAATGACTTACGCCTATACACGTATACACTTGAACTGACCCAGGAGCTCAGAGCTAACAAAAATTGCCAACAACATGTGTTCACAGAATGGGCTCTCGAGATGTTGCAAGTTGACACCAATTTTAGTTGAAAAATTATATTTAGCGACAGGGGCATTTTTGGATAAATGGGTTTGTCAACGAGAAAAATTTTCGAATTAAGAACGGTCACAATACATATGAAAAATGAAATCGACAAAATTGCAATACATCCAGAGAAAGTCAATTTTTGGTGTGAATTTTAGGATGGCGACATCATCGGTCCATACCGAACACAAATAGAAATACAACACTAGGCAGCCTGCTCCTAACTGGAATTTTAACATGAATGTTTTCCCATGTTTTTAATTGCGCTTTATAGGTACTATAAGACAAATTATGCATTAGGAAAAAAAATCGAACTTGAGATTTTGATCAAAGTTGACATTACGTGATAGAGAAGGCTAAAAAAGTGGGTCTCGCAATTCTGTCTGTCTGTCTGTCTGTCTGTTCGACTACAGCCTAAACGGCTAAGCCTATTTTCTTTAAACTCATCATTTTCAATTTTTTCCCCCTACATGTTTTTTTCTTTTTTTCTTAAGATCAAAAATAACGGTACCTGCCATACGAATTTTTTTCGAAATTTTATAAATTTTTTGTTCTCAAAAACTAAAAATACAAAAAATTTCATTTAGTTAAAGCTAGATAATGGTTGAAAAAAATTCGAAAACGGTTATTGAGGGTACCTCTCATGGATTTTTGATTTTCTTAAAAACGGTACAACGGATTTTGATATTTTTTTTTTGCTGAAGTTCCCCAAAAATTAAATAGTATTGTGCATTTAAATTTTCCAAAAAAATTTTTTTTGGATTTTAAAAAATAAATTCAAATTTTTTTCTCAAAATTCAATGTTTCGTAAGCCCCATGCTAAATTTTTTTAAACTTAATAAATAAAAGTTTCCCAATAAAATCTACAAGATGTGACAAAAAAAAATTATTTTACCTATAAATAAAGGTACCCGCCATACAAATTTTAAAAAATGGTTTTAATAAATCGTATTTTTCTCAAAAACGGTTGCGAAAATTTTGCTAACAAAATTTTTTTCTTTCAATTGATTTTTAAGATCTTTAATTAAATAAAAAAATTTTTGAAATTAGGATATTACAGCTTTTACCTATACCATAGAATAATTTTGTCTAATTTTGAATTCTTCGCTATCGACATTCTGATGATTTTCATGAAATTTTTTAAAGAAATGCTTCTAAAAAGTTTAAAAAACATTGCATTTGAATACTTTAAAAAAAAATAATTTTTGAAATTTTGGGAAAAATTCATTTTTTTTTTTTTGAAAATTCGATATCTCAAAAAACGGATTAATATATTTTTTTTGAAATTAAATTTTCATTCGTACAATAATAAAAATTTAAACTTTTCGTACCAAATTTTTTTCTTAAAAATGTTTTAAAAATTTTGTATATAAAAACTTATTTTTTCAAAGAAACCACTAAAACAACTTATAATTTTTGTTTTTGCATAAATACATATTTGCATAGCATTCTGTTTTAATCTCTTACTACTAACAGAATTTAAAAAAATTAATTTTATCCTTATGAACAGTTTTCTCGAATAACATTCGGTTTTTTTTTTTTTAATTTTTTAATTCGTTCGACGCAATCGTGCATTTTATTTATTCTTGGTTTCGAAACCCCCAAAGTAATGTTAACCTCCCTAGTGTATCTCCTAAATCTGTAAATCTAAACTTCCATTATACATCTCAACATGGCTCCCAATACATCGCCAAAAAAATTAACTTTTATAACCCTATTAACTTGCTTACTTCCTAATCTCAATCACATCCATCTACCATCAGAATTCGTATCCTTTAGTCTCTCAGCTTTGGAGAACGGAAAGAAAATCAACCGATTTCAACTCGGACTTTGACAAAATTTCACATAAGCTTATTCTATTTAAACTGTCCAGCTAGGGGCCTCAACCAGTCTTCTTATGATAGATTACTTCTTAGCTGAAAAACCATACCCACAAAGTTCGACTAAAGTGATTTTAGGCTACCTCCGGGGTCCTACAAGGCAGCTACTTAGGACCTCTTCTTTTTAGACTTACTATTAACCGACGATACCAAGTTTTTCAAGACCAATTCTTGTGTAATTCGAACACGCTCAAGAGTTTATTGAGAGACCCTTATAATTTTAAACATAGCACGGGGGGTGGGGAAATGGGGGGGGTTGGAAAAGTAAGGAGGTGCCGTGGAACATTGGTCTTAAATGTGTGCAAATTAAACTTACGAGGTAAAAACGTCCGGGTAAATTATTCCATTATCGTGTTGTGCGACTTAAAAAAAAACGAATATCCGTGTTTCATGGTAGGTCCGAAATTGGGCTCTTGGATGAACTGATGAGCATTCGTCGGTAAACAGATATCGCGGGTATCGCGGATGCAATGATTGAGAGGAGGAATGCTACTTCTGGCTACTTCCAGTGAACATTACTTGTGAAAGAAACGAAAGAAATTTCTTCGACATATAGTTCTAATCCTACTTGATCTCGACAGTTGCTTGGACTGGTACCTGAAAATTGCTTAGAGCTTAATATTGTCAAATGCAAATCACTTTTTCAAAAAACCTCTCTACTCTTGCGATCTTGGTTTTAAACGTGATATAGAGCTCAATTTCTCACACCTAATGACGAGATTATTCCTAAAGCTAAATCAGCACTAGACTTCTTGAAACGAAGGGCCAAGGAATTCTCTAACCGCTACGTGACCCGATCCTTTTATATAACCTTTTTTCGCCTTTTTCTTGAATACGCCTGTCAAGTATGGTTCCCTTATCAACAAATTCATACATCCAGAATCGAGAGTATTCAAAGACGTTTCCTACGTTTTGCCCTTTGTGGTTTGTCTTAGGATATCCCTTTGATTCAACCTGCGTATCAAGACTGACTTCTATTAATTTACTTTAATACGCTAGAAGAGCGAAGAGCCATAAGCGACATTCTCTTCATTCAACGATTACTTTCAGGATCTGTTGACTGCACAACTCTCGTTGTAATGTAAGAAATTCACGTCGCTTCTATCTCCTCACTCACCGTACCTTGTATGGTTCCAATGACACCATTACTCGCATCCTTCGGAGGATTAATTGTAACATTATCTGTTTCCACATTAACTCCAGATCACCCTGCCTAAAACTCCATCTTATTAAACATCGATTAATTTCAATTCAATCCAAGATTTATATAATAAAAACTGCATTTCAGTCATATTAAGAATTATCTTGTATTAAGCCTAATAATTGGTGGTGCTGCTCCCATCGAACCCAAAATTAAAACGTTTTGGCAAGTTCGCAATTAAGTAGGTATTTGTTCAGGCGAAACTTCAAGTGACTTGAAGAACACGAAGACAACCATTAACATTTCCAATGTCACTACGGTGACCATTTCCTCAGAGGAAAAAGTATTGCTATAGATTCCTCGTTATGCTGATATAGTCCATAGTTTCATCATCAAGCTTCAATGGGCTTAACATAAATAAATAATAATTTATTTGAATAATGGAAAGGTCTGCTGATTAACACAAAGGTGATACTGCTTAGACCAATGTAAAATCGAAAACCGGTTCTCACTTGTTAAAGCCAATAAAACCAATCTCCACCACATTGTGATCGGACGAGATGAGAAGAAGCATAAAAGTGTCATTTTAAATGGAATCTGTACTCAAACATTTTAATGGTAGTCATAATCCCTTTAGTGCATGCAAAATTATATTAAAAAAAAACGAGGGCTCAAAAAGTTCTACCTATTAAGAACTTCACATACTCGCCTGCACAGGAATCACAAAATGCTTAACAACTTGTCTCATTTATACATACGAGCATATGGGCCGAAAAATAGATTCCTGTGGCATTCTAGCAAAAACATCGATAAAGATGCTAGCCAGCAGCCGACAGATCGCAAAGTCATCAATTTGGTTGAAAAACACTAGACTCTCCGTCGCCGATAACCAACTAACTTTGTGGCACGTCTCGTGCTCAAACATAGTATCACCTATTACAAAGCTGTTACAAAAATCGATAAAATCGTTTCGCAATTGTGGTTTCGGCTTCAAACACCATGTTTTTCCAACATGTCCTAGTCCATATAGTTGTCACGGCCAACCTTCGCCTTAAGTTTCTCATTTACTATTATGGAAACATCATAATTGTGTGCTATCAAAACCCTACTTTAACCTTGTCAGAAGAGAGGTCGACGTACTGCAATACGAAATAGGCTTTCAGGATCCTATCGCCTACAGTTTCCCCAGGTAATTAAATATTTGAGAGGTTTTTTTTTTCAGAAAGCAGCAGCAAACGCTAGATTGCTGGAGAACTTTTAGGTACATATAAGGGTCCAAAAGCAAAGATTTGAAGATTTGACTCTGAAAGGCCACAACTAGTACACTAAAATGTTAAGGGGATCAACGCGCGCCAGGCTTGCAGTAGCGAACACTCATTTTGATAATAGACTGAATAATAAATAATAAACAACAGATTTGACAGATGTCTCCAAAACACAATATGGCCGTCAAAATCTAAACACGCCAATTGAAAAGCCACCATCGTTTGTGATTGGAGGTGGTCCTGGGTTTTCCATCATTATATTCATGAAGCTCAATTGGTGCTTCCGTTTGACCGCCTGCCAATTTTCCACAGAGATTGTGCCATCAACATCGTTCCCGTCGATGACCGCGACTACGATCTTGTCTTTAATAACATGACTAAAAGAATTTTTCCCCCCGCAGGGATGTGATGGAGCGCTGATGTTGTGCACTCTGGGGCGCTTGGGTTTCTGAAATTGTGCCCTCCATAGACCTTCGACTCCTTGACGTTGAGTCTCCGCTGGCCTGGACGCTATTGTTAGCTAAAAAGTTTTTAGCCCACTTAATTTTTGCGTCATACTGAGAGTTCCCCCATGGCGCCAGGTTGATCACCAAACACCCTGACGATCCTCTTAGCATTGTGCATATCTTTATTGAAGGTCATAGAAGGATTGAGCTTACGCCCACTCCCCTTAGGGCCTTCTTTAGGCTTTTAGTGTCTTTTGAGGTGGAGGGACCATGCTTCACTGTCCTACCATCGCTGAAATGAGGTACCGAAGTGCGGGAAGGTTAACTCTCCTTAGTGGTAGCAGGACCATGTTTTACAGTCCTACTACCACTGAACCGCGGTGTCGAGAGGTTTAAAGAAGGACGTTTAGGTTTGTAGAGGAGCTGGTAACAATGGATGGCTTTTTCGCCATTCCTTTGTGGGAGAGAGAGGGATATAAGGAGGGGTAAGAAGTTGACGAGCGTTCCTTGATTTCAGGACTAATCTGGAGAAGACCTCTCGAGATGAGTTGACCCTACTTAGCTTCTACAACTCGGCAAGTTCGATGCTCAGGTAGGAATAGACGTACTGTCGGCCAAGTTTTCTCGCAGATTTCAGTTATGAAGTATGCCAACCTGCGTAACATATCCTTGACAGCTTCGCCTTACGCACTTGTAATCTTAAGCCCCACGAGGAGATGAAACATCACTTCATCTTGGCTGATTGTTGCAAAGGTCTGAGCAATCAATAGTTTCTCGATGAGGCACAATGCAGGTAACCCATTTTTTCTTAATTTCAAATTTTAGATTCAGGTACTGTTTTTTTTTTTTGTGCCATATTGACTTTTAAAATGACTTTTTCTAATAATTGTGTTTGTCATGACACGTAATCTTGTTAACTTAATCTAGCCATCAATCATAACTCAAATCCCGCACGCCTCTTCTAATATCAGATCCAGTTGTCAGTAATCTACCCAATTTTCCAATTTGTCAAAAATTAAATTCAAACCAGATGGACTTTTACCCATCGGCATCAGCTCAACTCAACTCAATCCAGAATCCACACAGCTTAGTGAAATTAACTTACTCTGTGTATGGGTCTGGGTTAAAAAGAAAAGTGACAACACGAATCATATGTCATCGTTATTAACACCAATATGAATTCATTTTTCCATCACAATAAACCCATATGGCTAATGCTTAAATTCACTTTAAAGAAACACCAACGACGACACCCCAATACGATGTTGACAGAAAAAGAACCCTAAAACCCCTTTTCTATATACGACGAAGACCGAAGTCAACCTGTTTGCCAACCAGTCTTTTGGCATAATTTTGAAATTATATTTAAGATAATTTGAAAATTACTTCTGTCTTGTGTTTCAAATTTCAAAATTCAAAACTTCCCCTAAAAGGGATATTCCACGGTGGAATTAAATCAACACAACCCCTTTGTCTCAAATCCGTCTACGTATGGTGTCGTTGACAATAAAAATTCTTTATTATGATTTCGCATACCACAATGGATGGTTTGACGAAGTGAACGACGAAGTTATTTCTTCCAAATGGAAATTATTCAATTTTAAAATGTTTCCCTTTTTTGCGGGGC
Source organism: Philhelius festivus (assembly GCA_963931855.1). Taxonomy (NCBI): domain Eukaryota; kingdom Metazoa; phylum Arthropoda; class Insecta; order Diptera; family Syrphidae; genus Philhelius; species Philhelius festivus. The sequence goes on along the minus strand of OZ007554.1, from coordinate 34,922,255 downwards.
AACCCTCATAGAGAAAAAGGACTTTAAAACAATTCCCGAATGACTTCCTTCCTCCATTCTTCAGAGTGTGTGTTGGGTTATTATTTTATTAAAATGAGGACATCAAATTGAATTTTCATATTGTTTCTATTTCGAGTGAAAAAAATCCACCCCCGAGGCCCGTCTCATGGGGTGGATTTTGAGCTTGCATGCAGAAGGATGTGTGAAAATCCTTTGCTCGTCGCTTGTATCACTTAAAAAGTGATTCATGTCAACCAAAATCGTCAAAGAATGGTCCTTCCCTTCTCCCCGTTATTGGACTTAGTGCACATTTCATATGATTTTGATGCCCGTGCATCATCGTCTTCTCATGGGGGTGTATTTCACCCTCGTAGTTGTGTGTTTAAATTAAAACAATATTTTATATGCAGAGTTCTTTCATGTGTTGGCTTAGAGTTTTATTCACACTTGAACTGAGAATTCATAAGGGGTAAGTGCAGGGTTTGTTCCTTTTTATGAATTAACATGCGTAGCATATTATTGATGACGGACTAGAAAAAAGGGACTAGCAAGACACACAAATGTGAGTGTTGTATGTGCCCCAGGATGTGTATGGAAATCGGAACGAAGAAGGGGTGACGAATAAAAACAAGTGGCATCTGTCAAATGAACTAAGTGTGAAATTATCCTTACAAGTTATTATATTGTTCGGAATATTTACAGATTTTTTGTTGTTGGTGTTGTTATTTGGCATGCGAGTGAGTCGGGGATGAAAATTGGTCTGTATGGATTAAATGGAAGGTAGACGAAAGGTCCTGGTGGGCGAGGTGGAACGCATGGGGAATGGAAGTTAAAAATTCAGCTGAAGGTTTAAAATATTTGCTTCATCGTCTGTGGGCGGATTTGGTGAGCTGACGGATATGAATGGTATGTTTATATCGGCTTTAGAGGGTGGAAATTATGCGAGAGAGGTTAATTCGTTTCACCTAAAGTAATAAATGATTATGTGCCCTTTATGGAATTTAAAATTGATGGATTTATACACTTGTAGTTGCAGTGTTGTATGGATTTAGGCGGAATCGGATTTAAAATTGAATTTTAGGATTTTACTTAAAATCGGGTTTATTTGTATCGTGAAATTTTAATGCAATTTTCAGCCGTTCGTGTCTGTCATAAGCTCCGAATGTTATTTAGGGATCAAGTTTTGGCATAGAAACCAAAATTTTGTACTTTCAAATCTGAATCAGCTATCACCTAAGCATGGCTAATTTTCGAAAAATAATTTCATCAGAACCTTACAGCCACATACGACTTCTTTGTATAATATTCAATGAAAGGTAGAAGAAAGGGGTACAAGAATAATTAAGTTTTAATTCAGAGGCTTAGAATAGGCTTTTTAATTCCTAAACGCATTTGAAAAATGTCCCTTACCATTAAAAGAAGAATATTAAACAAGCTTTTATTTAATTTTTAGACATTTTTACGACGAGGTCCTGGCAGACCAGGCTTGAAAAATGAGCAGTTCCCTAGCTATGACAACGGGCATTTTAAACGCCTCTCTACAAGGAGAAGATATCTTTGGTTGCACATTCGGAAAGTACGGCACAACCTCGTAACAGGCTCAAGTTTATTAGATTTACTGCGGGGCGAATCATTTTGGTAGCTAGAACACAGTTCTCACATCTCAACATTCACAAGAAGTCATTGTTTTTAACGGAAGACGGTTGGTTGGTTGAAATTCTGATCACTGGCAGTCTAGCCCTGTAGCTCAACTAGCACTCAAGCCTGTTGATTCCATGGGCAATTGAGGAAATTTTCACGGAGCCATCGTTTTGGGATTTAATTCAAAAAGAAAGAAAGAAAGATTTACCAGGTTTTGATGTGTATTATTGTTGTGCTATGACGTGTGTTTCCCTTTGCACAGTCATCAAGAATCGTAACACCCCAGACCATCACACGCATCCGAAACCATCTGCACTTTGCCAAGGAATGCAGCTTGCTTACTGGTGCTGAAGCAGCTACTTATCCGATCAAGTTATCCATCCGGAAATCGTGAACTATAAACTTCCGTCAAAACCCTCAGTCCGTTAGCTTGCACAGTAGTAATCGAAGTTCTTCCAATATCAATTTTGTTGTGTTTAGAAAACATATCAAGTCTTGAACTTCATTTCCAAAAGCTTGTCAATGGTGTCTCCGTAATGAATGTGCTCTAAATTTTCAAGGAATGGGGTATGTTTAGAGGAACCGAATGACTGTTTCCTTTTCCCGCAGCTATGACGATGAGTGTTGTGAGGACGACCTAGCTTCTATGTATTTTCTCCTATTGGTCACTGTCCGCTGCAGTTAGCAATGATCGTGGCTATGTCTTGCCTAGGTCTATACATATATCACCTCAAATGTTCGGGACTTATTATAGGTGTGCCAAGGCTTCCTAGATGTAATAGAGCTAGTTCAACTACTTCAACTGCAATTTTTTGTTATATTATATGAGCGCAATCAAAAGGCTATTACTACCCTTAAAATAATTATCAGAATGGAAGATTTAGGAAAAAATGAAAGGTTTTGAAAGGAGCTACCGATGCACATTAGCTTAAAATTTTCAAATATTGCAATGCGAAGGACAGATAGAGCTAGGTAGAGCATTCCACATTCACAGTATACGTCCGCAATTGGGCTCAAGGGTAAACTGTAAGAATTACTCAAAGCAGGAGTATTACGGTTGAATTGGTTAAGGGGAGAAATGCAACTGTCCATTTCACTAGAAAACTGTTTATAAAAAAACAACGGTGAAATAATGAAAGACAAGAAACATTGCGGCGGTGCTCGGGAAATTCAAATGATTCTGTTATACAAGTTGGTGCAAAATTAATCGCTATATCGGAAGATTGAAGGGGTTTTTAGATGGTTACATACATGCACAACTTTTCAGGCACAACTGAATGTATGTAACCATACAAAAACCCCTTCAATACATTTAAAACTTGACCAGAGTCAAATCTTTCATTAAAATCTCCCTCCTTATAATATGCAAGGAACAAACTCGAATGACTAATAAAAACGCTAGTCCTCAGGTGATAATTGATAAACGATAAAACTTAAATTGGGATGGACATGGACCTGATCATGTGGTCTCGGTAGCGTGATTAGTAGGGCATTGGCTTCTGACGACGCTAGTTCTGGGTTCAAATCTCAGTCAAGGCAAAAAGTTTTTCGATTAAACTTGATAGTATAAAGGCTAAGCACCACTAATAAAGGAGTCTGATGATCGGTTTGGCAACCGTGAAATAGCTATAACTCCAGCCAAATAAGAACCCACTTGTCGGTAGTTCATTCAAGTTGTTGTTGTAATATTAAAAAATTCATGTACATATCGGAACATATTATAATTTTTGCAAATGGCGTTCCAAGTCAATCATATTTGACATTTTTGAACTAGAAGCTGTAGAATACAAACAGACAAGCAATGGAATGCTATACTCCTCAAGAGCATGGGATACTTTTATCGATTTTTTCTACCAATAATCGGTCGGTGGTATCAGTGCAGCAATTGTGTCGCACCAATTGGGCAAACATGCCGGCGCTTAGCTATTCGACCGTGACAGACTGAATTCACAAGAGACCCGGCATTTGACCGAAAATATCGCGGCTGTGGCTATCGATGTCGCTAAGAACGAAGACATATATGACAGATGACGTAATTGGACATCACCAGACGGACCCTACAGCGAATTTAAGTGAAAGACTTACACATTTTTCCGAACAAAGTGCAAATTTGTGCATCACTTAATGCCTGCTGACCGTCCGTTGCATGTGAACTTCTGTCAAGCCATCTTTAATTTCAATAACGAACAGGACGATTTTGTGTCCAACATCATCATGAGCTACGAATCGCATTTCCTTCTAAGCTGTAACGTCAATAAGCAAAGTCTTCGTTTCTGGGGCACTGAAAATCCACGTGTGATGTCACTGTGTGGTGCGGCGCGGCGTTCAAGCGTTTTTTCATAGGAAGTTTCAGAAAAAAGATTTTTGATGAATATCAGAGAGTGTGGGAGACTGTGGTACACCAGTATTTAATTTATGAATTGCAGGCATTAAAAGGTCTAACACTACTTGTATTGAGTGGTTTGAAAGGTAATTTCTAATTCAACGAGGTAAAGATTCACCAATACCAAATGTACGCAGTTTCGATAAGTGAACTTGATGCCTAACTCAATCAAATATTTTTGAAATATCAAGTGCAATAATCTTACTTTCTCGAAAGCGATGTAAGGATTTGGTCCACTATTCGGTGAGATAAACCATAAGTGGACCTATTGCTACGAAAGTCATACTGCCGGTCATTAAGAACCATTGGTCATCAAGGTATTTCTTGAGCTGATAAAATTATCAGCGTTTCCATGATCCTGGAAAGAAGAGACGTAGGTGCAATTGGACGATAGTTATAAGGGAAGAAGATTCGCCCTTTTTAGGGCCAGGATGGACAAATTCTGTTTTCCAACCACCCGGAAAGAGACCAGTAGAGTAGGACAAATGGAAAAGCGTACGCAATGGTTTTGCCAACGTTAATGAACATCTATTAAGAACAACGGGATTGGCACTATCCTGGCGAAGGGATTTGTGTATATCGAGATCTTTCAGTACTCTTGCAACTGTGCGAGTGCAAAAGAAGATTTTTTCCATAAAATTAATAACGGTCTCAAGTACAGAATTAAAAGCAAATTGACTTTTTCTCATGAGCTGACATACGGAATGTCATTGAAGACCAGCGTTGGAACCGAAAACGAAGTAGGTTTTCGTAATTTTTTTTACAAATGATCATAAATGCTTACTGCTTTTGGGAAATTGTAGTATTTTTTGTCTTACTTTTTGGTCTTGCAAAAAATTGGATCTTTAAATAAGATCATTACAGGCCTTTCTATAGCTTGTTTGAACTTATTCCGGTTTTCGCAGGGGGCTCTATAACATCGGAGGCTTGCTTCTTTGACCCTAAAATAACCTCTTTACAAATCGAATCAAACCAAGAATTCTCTTTCGGTTTGATAGATTTTTCCTCCTTCAAACTTTTTTTATTGTTGAAAGAATTAAATCTGCACTTGAGTTCACTTTATTATGGAGGAAGCATAGCGACCAGCTAAAGTTCCTAAAGAAATCGTTGAGACCGTCTCAGTTGGCTTTCTGGTATTACCAAACGGTTCTCTAAGAAATTGTTTCTCTTACTGTTTTTTTTTTTTTTTTGACACGAGAAATTTGCAAATATGACACAATGGTCTGATGTGCCTAGAGGTGATACTTAACTCATAGTGTATTTATCAGGGTCAGAGGTAAGAAACAAGTCTAATGTGTTGGCGGGTTGACCTGTAACGTCAGAAGTGCAGGCTCGAAAAAGAACTGAACTGAACATACCTTCCTTCGGGTGGCTTGGCTCCTTGACTAGAATAGCGCAGTCACAAAGAATTGTGCACATTGAAATCACTCGTAACAACGATTTCACTGTGCGGAAAATGAGAAACAATTCTTTGAATAGAGTCAGCAGCTCATCGAATTCATTAAATGTCGAATTAGTATTTTTTTTCGACGATACCGAAAAATTGGATTTTCTTTGCTACATATGCTGGCAGAATTTAGTATGATGCTGGACTATCAAACAATACCTTCTTCTAAAGCATCTTGGAAAAACAACGAAAACAGGAATTCTACTCTCAAGATGGCAAGACATGAAATACACGGTTCATTTCCAACGACATGTGTGACAGGTGGTCCACATAACTTCCGTTTGACAGACAAGTAAAAACTAGAAATACCTGTTATCCAAACGAAAATGGCCAAGAGCCCAACTCATAAAACAAACGGCCGAGAGCCCATCATAGAGGGTCTGTGCATGTAAAACGAAGATGACTTTGTTAGGTGATTCTTCAAATCCCCCAAATCTGCAAGAAGGTCTACGGTTTTAAGGAATTGTAACTTTTCGCGGGAAATGGAATTTTCCGCACCATTTAGGAATAGCAAACCGTGTAAGTGCATCCGTCAAAGAAACTTTTTCCGATCTTAGACTGTTCGGTATGGTATGGAATGGAGCGTTACTCGTGTAAATACGATTTTTCGTTTAACTTTTAACTGTAGTGCCATTGGATGGAGGGGAGCTGAATTCGTTCATTGAGCTATCTCCATTGTGAATGGTCCCTTTCAGTAAGAATTAGTTATTAATCAGAGAATGGAGTTAGTTCAACAACGAAGCAGGCGAATTGCATTATAAACGTGACCGAAAACCGCCACTACAAGGCAGGTGGGCCAGGAAACTTAAGAGACAAATTCCCATTTCCTAAAAATAAAGATAAGAATCTTAGTGCTTAGAAATATTGAATCCTTTATCATTTTGGTAAACTAGTTTGGGCAAATAAATATCCCGATATATTTCCTTTTTTCAATCTTTTGTTTCCCGAAAATACGGCATTTTTAAACTGCAGTTTCTTCTTTGTTTTATGGGAATCTTTCCCAAAGTCACCTTCGGTTTCTCTTGCGTTTTAAGGCAGGCACATAAATAACGTTTCCATGTCAACACAAAAACTTTTTTCAATTAATTTCTTTTTTCCTCGAACGCGACCAATTTCGACAGATGATCATCTGTTTACTATTTTTTCCTATTCCAAAATTATCTTACCGCAGAGCACACTTGTCTTGTGGATGTAATATTTTATTCGTTTAAATTACTTACTTATCCGGCTCCCGATCCGATCTTGCGATCCCTCGCGAGCTCCCTCCAGTTGTCGAGACTAAGCGCTCTTGCGTCTGTAACCGCCTGGTTGCTGTAGGTTCGGTCTTCCTCGTCGTCGTCTCGAACCTGGGAGCTGGGATTCGAAGATTTTCTTGGCTGGAGCGTTGTTGTCTATTAGTTCGATGTGACCGAGCCAGTGTAGTCGACGTGTTTTGGCTCTTTGGACTACATCCACATCTTGGTACAGCTCGTATAATTCACGATTGAATCTTCTCCTCCATTCGCCCTCTTCGCATAAAGGACCAAATATCCACCGAAGAGTTTTTCTCTCGAAAGTGCTCAGTATCAATTCCTCTTTTTTACTTATCGTCCAACACTCGGCGCCGTAAAGTAGGACTTGTAAAATTAGGATTTTGTATAGCGTGCACTTAGTCTTTCGAGAAAGAAGTTTTGAACCCATTTTTTTGACCAAACCCAAGTGACAGCGGTTCGCTAGGGTAATTCTTCGTCGGGTTTCTACTAAGGTGTCGTTCGTTGACTACCTCGAAATTACTGCTAGCAACAGTGACGTTTTGTCCTAGGCGATGGACAGCTGATTCTTTGTTTGTTGATAGCATATACTTTGTTTTGTCCTCATTCACTTCAAGACCAACACGTTTCGACTGTTCATCAATTAGCTGTGAACGCTTCTAGCACAGCTTGCTTGGAGCGGCCGATGATGTCGATGTCGTCCGCATAGTCAAGCAGTTGGGAAGACCTGTTGAAGATAGTGCCTTCCAGGTTAACACCACTCTTGCGCACTATCTGCTCCAGGTCTAGGTTAAAGAAATCACATGATAGCGCATCTCCTTGTCTGAACCCTGTACATGTCTCGAATAGCTCGGACGAGCTGCTACCCACTTGCACGTTGCACCGCGTATTTTGTAACGTCATGCGGCATAGCTGGATCAGTTTTTTCGGGATCCCGAGTTCCAACATCGCCAATAGAAGCTCTTGGTTTATGCTATCATATGCGGCCTTGAAGTCGATGAAAAGATGGTGGGTCTCGACTTGAAATTCGTTGGTCTTCTATAGGGTTTGTCTCAAAAATGTGAAGATTTGGTCTATCGTTGATCTGCCTGCCCTGAAGCCACAATGGTAAGTGCCGATCATAGTGTTGCAGAAAGGTTGTAGACGCTCACATAATACGGTGGATATGATCTTGTAGGCAACATATGTTTAAATTGCTAAATAATTATTGGATACGAATATCAGAAGTCAGGATTTGATAGATAATAGAAATTGCAACAGAATGATTTTAAGAAACACAGAATTAGATGATCTAAATAGTTCCAGATCTGCGAAGGACAGTTTTTGGAAGTCTCTTACAATCGTCATCAAACCTCGCTGAAAATGACTAATTTATCATATAATAAAACGGCGAGCATGTTTTTTGTGGTACACTTTTCGTGGCTAACAAAAACCGAAGGGGCATAAATTACATATTAAACGAAAGCATTTTTTGCATAGATGTGCAGAATGCCAAAATTATTTAAATATACTACACAGAAATTGTTTAAGACAATAAATAAAAATTGCAAAAAAATGCCCGGAAAACAAAAATAAAAACAATTAGAAATGTCAAATCGGCTGACACATAATTAGAAATGTCAAATCGACTGACATAAAATGTCAAATCTAGAATACGAAAAGTAAAAGCATTCAGCGAAAACCCAAAACCCTTTGCACTTATTTGCACATACACTAGCCACATCTGTTGCTGAAAAGAGCGTATAATTTACACCATACAATTTCCGTTCAGACATCTATCAGTGATTTTCTGAAAAAATGTATTCCATGTAAAAGTGTTTTTAATAAGTGAAAAAGTAAAAAGGTAGAACCATTTAAGCCATCAAGCGTTAACTACAATTGGCAATTTTTGCAAAAAGTACAATAAGTGAAAAAAATGAAAAAGAATACACACATACACTAGCGACATCTGTTGCTTTCAGTTTGTCGACATCTATGGGTTATTTTTTGAAGCAATTTATTCAATGTATTAGTGTTTTCAAAAAGTGAAACATTTACTTTTTGGTTTTTTGAGATGAGAGATAAAATTTTAAATTGAGTTGGAAAAGGAGACCAGATTTTTTTTAACATTTTCACTTTTCAAGTTCATTGCAGTTATGGGTATTCATGCAAAAGTGTAAGCTCTGCGTATTTGTATAAGTCAATTATTTTCAAAACTTTTTTACATTTGTCTGCATTTGAATTTTAAATATTTTTGAGAAAAAAAGAGAATACAAAATACTCGAAATGTATTTGTCAGGGAAAGAGAGAAGATAGAAAATGCAGACGTGAGACGTCGCGTCGGCGTCGTCAAAAATGCGGACGAACATGACTTACGATACAAATTTAAATCTCCATGGCTGAATGCATTCCATGGGCTCAAACCTACCTCATTTTCGGAACACTTCCATTTATGTCATTTTTTGTTGACAATAAACAGCTGGCCGATGGATGTGCTAACAAAAAAAGATTTACAAAAGTAAATTGAATTTATGTTTTTGAAGTTAGCTATATTTCTTTAGGCGCGTTTTGAAAAAAATTATGAGTGAATTTAAAAAAAAAAATTCACATGTATGTATGTAACACGAAATTCACAGGTTGATGTCACTCCGGCGACGTGGGTACGATTCCAATATTATGGCCATAACAACAGCTGAAGGACAATGACATGAAAGAATCGAAACAAACATTGTTAATGTGTCAAAAATGTGTATAGGTTTAAAAGTTTGTTTACCATTAACTGTTTTCCTTTGGACTCCAGGATTGAGTGCTTCTCATTGTATTCAACAATTTAAAAAAATCATGAATTCTCTGTCTTTTATTGAATGATAATGAATTAAATAAATAAATTGGCACTCGAATTTCGAGAGCTGGGTCGGCTAGTTATATGATTTTGAAACGAAGGTGAGGCCTTAATAATAAGATGTTCATAGAGTTGCATTCTGCTGGATGGTGAGGGATGCCGTTGCACTATCGGTTTAACAAAGATCTGTAGCTCATTTTTGTATGGACTTGTTTAGGAAAACAGACGAAAAGAATGTTAAGACCAATTTTTGCGAATTTCCTTTTCAACCGTATAGGTAATTAAATATTTGATTAAAATCTCGAGTTTGATTTTTTGTATACAAGAACTTTTCTATAAAGTAAAATAAAAAGCAATTTCAGTTATAAATCGACCAAAGGCTAAATAATTTAATCGAACGCCACACATGCGAAAAATTGTTTTCATCTTAATGTCTCTAATTTCCGACTTAATACGCACAAGGGTTGTTTTCTTTGAGTCTTCAAACAAAAAAAAAGGGAGAAAATTATATATATAGATATACAGAAAGTGGGTAGTTGGAGAGGTGTAGTTCTATCTATCAATGCGAAGCGAATAAAAATGAGGTAAAAAGAAAACCCTAATGAAAATTTTAATTGGAAATTACATTCCCGTTATCCTATCAAACGACCACAAAAGGCCAACCACTCAACCCCCTCGATAAAACATTATTTATATCGAGGTAAGTCTTGTTTTGAAGGACTTCTATGAAAATGTGTATTTTATTTTATGTAGGTATTCAAATTTTAAGTCCATTTACCAACCACAGATTTATAAATTTTGTTCATCTGATGGGCAAAAAATTTTGTAACGTCACATAACTTGAATCCAAAATAAGGATATGACTCTAGTCCTTTATTTACTTTTTGTATATACATAAATATATGTAATTGCATTTCGTTCCTCAAAAACCAATTCCCTGGACCTGTTCGATTTTAAAATAACTGTCCGATCTCGATATCGATGGAATTCTGCTGTTGTTGGTGTAGACTTTCATTTTGTTTTTCAATATCCTCATGCACTCACGCACTCGAAATTTTCGAAATGTTCCTTCACATTTTCTACACGAGCAGTGTCAGCAGAAACAAAAGGATATAACAACGCAATTTTGACCAAAATCAAATGCAGAGAAACAGGAAGACGGGAATGAGTCCAGTTTTGGGTACGTGCGAAGGCAATCGAAAGAGCAACGACCATGTGCGTCTACAAGTGTTTCAAACCAATATCATACCGACAGACCCCTCTCTTCATGGATGGGGTGCTTCAAAAAGTAATATTTATGAGCTTCGTGTGGATGTTTTTGCAGGCCAGGGAGCACACACTCATAACATGGGTCATCTCTGTTGGATTGTATCTACATATAGGCTTGAGGGAGGTTATAGGTGGAGGCGTAGGTAGGTAGGTAGGTAGGTATAGAAGGGGGACTTATATGTGCCACCACCCCCAAAAAGAGTGGACATTAGAAAACGATTGCTGGCGATTTGAAACAAATGTATAGAGTTGCCATAAGCTGCTGTCGGTTGGTGGGGGGCGGGCGGTAGCTGGAAACACACATATGAGTGTTTTGTATTTCATTTCCACCCAAAGGACACTCATGTTTATGGATTGGACGGACATGTAGAGGGTCAAGCTTGTGGTAAAAGTGAATGGAATATTTTGATGGCAATATACATACATGGTGGGATTATCATTATTATTGGTATCCTATGGCAACACGAACCTTTGGATCCAGTGGGAGATGCTGATGTCCACCCACCCACTCCTAAGCTGAGGGTGTGCAAAAATATCAGATCCAATATACTTTCGAAAGAGATGGCAGGAATAAAGGCACACAAATCGTCATATCGTACAAACACACATCTGATGGGGTATCCCTTTTTAGAGGGGGATGGGAAGGTGCATGAGTATGTGGCAACGAGTGTGTTATTGTTATTGGCATAAATGCTGTGCACGCAGAATACAGAATTTATCTAACAACGACGACGTCCATGGTGGTACACATTATCCAGCTCGGTACGGAACATCCCTTTTTATGTGCTATCTATATACGATGGGGTCCAGGACGACGAGTCGAGTGTGTATATCCATGGTCACACACATGTTATGATGTGCTCGGCTATTGTGGGGGTTGCTTGCAAGAATCCGATGGGGTTAAAGCAGAGGACTAGTGTGTATATGACAAAAATATTAATACCCAAAATGAATTTCGGTCTTTGTCTATGTTATAGGTTTTCGTTTTTGTTTGATGCTGCTGGGGACAGCTATGTCAACTGGACGCCATTATTGTTATGGCAAAGTGGATGCCATTTTTGTTTTTCGTTTTTTTTTTCAAGAGTTATTTTAGTATATTTTTGTATATCTTTCTTAAAAGATGTGATGAGAATATAGAATAAATGTTGCATGTTTAAGAAGGTGGATCGGTTTGGGAACACATTCAGCAAAAAGAAATAAAAAAAATACATAGTAAGGACTTATAAATGTTCAAAGAACTGTTTGTTGAAATAATCCATGATTTTTCTTCATTTCGATCTTCAAAGCACAGATTGATTGAATTCCGCAGCACAATCAAAAATGAAAAATAATCGATATCCAAAAAATCACCCTGGGGATTCGACATTAAAGAACTAAAATCAAGTACTACCATTTACACATGTACTTAAGCTCGAGTAGATGAGTAGATTATTTACACACTTAAAAACTGCCAGAGGACGTCTAGTTAAGTTTTTTTTATTAAATACAAAAAATGATTTTGAGTTATCTAAATTTATATTACCTTTACAATTTTTTCTACTAAGTGGAAAAGATGATATCCGATAAGTCGCTGCCGCCAGTTTTGATACACATTAGAGCCCGTTGTATCGCAATTTCCATGAATTTCCGCAAGATTACCGGTGATAACTCCCTAAGGGCTGCGATTGTCTGAAGCTTCTTGGCATAAGCCTACTACTTCAAGTATTTCCAAAGAAAGAAGTCTGGACAATTTTGCTAGCCATACCAAATCGCCAAAACGGGAGATTACGCGACTAGGATACGTTACCTTCACAAAATCCACAAAATCCATTGTGGCTCGTTCCGTGTGTAAAGCTTCTTGTTGAATCCACATGTTAATCAAGCCCTGCTCATCCAATTCCGTCAGTAAGAAGTCATTTATCATGGCCCTGTAGCAAAAATCGTTCTACTGGTGATCTGATGCCAAGTCTCACCGAAGAGTGGAACATATTACATTGTTTTGGAGAAAGTAACAATATTGCGCTTACTATGTCTAAGGCGTTTTATAGAGCTCTCTTATAAAAAACGAGAGCGTTTGGTATTAATGAAACCCTTATTCCTTGGATTAGAAATTACGTCCTAAATCGTTTAATACATGCTGCATTAGACGGTTTTTAGTCTGATGATCTTCACAAAATAAATGCTTGTGTTCCCCAGGACTCTGTTTTGTCTTCGACTCTCTTGCTTATTTTTATAAATGATCTCTTGTTTGAAAATTCTAATCAACTTCTTTGTTTTGCCTACGACTCTACCTTCAGCTAATTATACTCGTACTCAAATTCAAATTCATCTCTTTCTGAAGTGGAATTGCTATGATACCCAATGATAAGCTCATTAAAATTGCTAAATCGGATATAAAAAATCGTATAGAGTTTAATGCTTCGAAAATTAAATGATGTCTATTATCGTAGATGCACCCCCTATTTATAAAACGTTTATACATCCTAACCGCGAGTATTATTTTCATCTATGTTCATCTTAATTAATTGAAAAGAATCCAGAACAGAGCGTTAAAACTGGAACAGAACTAATATAAATATTCCTTCCCATTTCTTTAGCTAGTTGCATTCATCTCCTTAATCAGTTCACCCGTGGTCAGGGTTCGGACTTAGGTTTTAAATTTTCCAAGTAAATACGGAAAAAAACTGAAGTATAAATCCAAAATGTTCGAAGTAGTTTAAGGAAATTAAAACAAAAAAAAAAAAACAAATTTTTCGAAACAAAATTCTTAACAAAAATTTGTTCAGTTTTATTTGATTTACTTGTCATATAATAACTAAGAAAATTTAAACTAAAAACTAATATACAAGAAATTCAGACTTAAAATAAAATAAATCTAACTATAACACAAACTTCAATAGAAACAAATTAAATGTTCATATAACAGTAAATAAAGACTTCTTAAAAAAAATAAATATGTAAACATAACATACCTATATTAAAGTAAATTCAGAATTCAGACATGTAAGAAAATAGAAATTAGATATAACTAGGTATTTTAAAGTAAATTTTCTCTCAACGAAATTGTATTTTTGTATGAATTTTATCAATTCATGGTGGCTCATAAATATCTTTACGTTTTTCTATAAGTGATCTCAAAAACACTAAATTTTTCAAGGTGTTTACGTTTAGACGATTCCTAAACTTGTTTTTAATGTTATACAGTGTGATCAGCGCTGTCTTTGAATATGTTGGTTAAGAATTTCAAAGAGAAGTAAATCCTAAAAAAGGGAAGTAGAGAAGTAGATTAAATTTTTTTCTCAAAATCGAAGTAGATCTACTTTGATCGAAGTAAAGTCCGAACCCTGCCCGTGGTAACCATTTCGTTAGGAATGCTCATCAGTTTACTTCGAACTTAATTTAGGAGTACCTGTAAATACAGAGATTACTTTTTTAATCGCACAACAAGATTAGAAATCATTTGAAAACTTTCAAAACATATGTTCATCGACATCTCCTTTCTCTCTCCCCAATTTTCCCCATCGTTCATGTTGTTTTTAACATTAAAACAGTCTTTCAAAAAACCATTTAGTACGAGTGAATTATACGAACAAAATTTTAAAATTCCTGATGTTAGTTGCAAACTTAAAATGATTATACGGTTTTAAATGTATTTTTGTATGATCATTAGATCATTAAGAGTTCTCAATCAATCTAACAACAAATTATTTTCAGAACGAACAATACTGTCAAGAAATACATTTCTGTGGCAACAAGGGAAATATTTTTATCTCAAACCGTTAAGGAATTAAAGACAAAAGGAAAACGACATAAGTTAGTATCTACAGAACTTGCGTATGGAAAAACAACATAAGTACAATTCTTTAATTTTTCTTTTTTACTTATGATTTTATTCCATAAAGAATAACCAAATCAACACACACATAAGTTTACTTATGATCTTTTTCCAAAAAAATTATATTTTTTAATCGCGATCATAAGTTTACTTGTGTTCTTTTTCCAAAGTAGGTATAATTGAAGCTTACACACAGATAAGTTGACTTGTGTAGTTTTTCCAAAATCCTTTACGTAAAAAATCCAGACACAAGTTGTAACCACGTAGAACCAAATCGTGCTGAAGGACAGTCAACTGAAATGATACTGATAGATATAGAGAAAGCTTTTGATTCTGTTTGGCAGAACGGAATAGTTTACAAAATGATACAATTTAACTTCCCACTTTGTTTGTTTAAAATTGTTCAAAGTTTCTTGTCTGGTAGATGTTTTCAGGTCCACGTTACGTTAATAGTGGTGTTTCAAATAGTTTTTGCTTTGATTTTGGTGTTCCGCAAGGTTCAGTTCTTGGTACAACCTTGTATAATGTCTATACATCAGATTTTCCAAATCTTCTCCATTGTGAATCAGCTATTTTTGCTGATGATACCGCAATATTTTCATCGCATGAGTTTGGTCTCAACATTGAGACAAATTTAAAAAATGCAATTGAAATATTGGAAAAATATTTTAACAAATGGAAAATTAAGCTGAATGCTGGAAAGATGCAAGCCATCTTTTTCTCGCGAAAAAGAAAACCTTGTTATCTTTCCAACACTCAGCTTCAGATCAATGGAAATGTTATAGCATGGGAACAGTCAGTGAAATATTTAGGAGTTCATCTTGACACCAAACTAACTTTTAGCCAACACATTAACAATACTATAAAGAAAATCAATACCCATTTATAAACAGAAAATCTTCACTCACAAATGATAATAGAATTTTAATATACAAAGTTATTTTCCAATAAATATTACTTTATGGGTGCCCAGCTTGGGGGAATGCTGCTAAAAGTCACATAAAAAGGTTACAAATTTCGCAAAATAAAGTGCTAAAAATGATGCTCAACCTTCCTTGGTATCATTCCACCTTCAATTTGCACAGTGAAGCGGATGTTGAGTTGATTTCTGACAGGATTCGGGCACTTACTACCAATTTTAATAATAGCTGTGATATAGCTGACAATCCTCTCATAATCCAGCTTTTCATTTCTTTAGTAACTTAATATTCACGTAATTTTATTTCGTTTGCTTGTTATTTATTTATTTATTTATTCTTAACTTATTAACTTATTATATGCATTAGTTAAGTGTTATTTATCAGTAAATGTACTTATTTATTCCTAACACATGTTGCCGTTCACTAATATTATTTATTTTAATTCTTATGTACATACATACATATCAGTTTGTTCTTTTTCAATATTATTTATTTATTTCATTAATTAATTTATTTATTTATTTCATTAATTAATTTATTTATTTATCTATTTATTTATTTATTTATTTATTTAGTTATTTATTTATTTATTTACTTATTTATTTATTCATTTACTGTGATATATATTATTTATTTATCTATTTATGTGTTTTTGTTAATTATAATTAATTTATTTGTTTTTTTTCTATGTTTTTTTATTTACTTATTTATTATTTACTTATTTATCATTTATTTAGTTATCTCTATTTATTTAATTCATTTATAGCTTATTCCAGTCAATTTATTTGTGCATAAAAAACATTCCTCATAACCATAAAAATATTTTAATAACAATTATTCCTTATTTATTTTATTTATTATTTATTTATTTTTTTCACTCTAATAAAGGTTTTTTTCGTATTTTCCTTTAAATAAAATTTGTAACTATAATAAATTTTCACTAAATCAAAGATAATGTCTCAGTTGTAAGAAAATAACTTTCAAATCTCTGAATGTATAAAACGTGCAGTCATAGGCTTTGTATAAAAAATTATCACGAAATATGTATATATCTATATATCTATCTAAGTTGCCTTTGTACATTTTCCTTATTCCTTATTTAAAGTTTAAATAAGTAACAACGACATAAGTCATGTTTTTATCAAAATTAGCTGTAAATTGACATAAAACTAATTCTTTTCAAATTCAAATAAGATCTTACAGTGATTTCAGTAATTTTCGCGTTTAAACTTTGTCCATAAGTCTTGTACCTGATTTGTAATTGCAAACTAAGCATTCAAATCGCTCTCCTGAAAAGTACCAAAAACTGACTTATGTCGTTTTTCCTTGTTGCCACAGATTTTAAGGATTTGGGACTTCTGTGCAAGTGGACAGAACCCCTGAAAAAAACTATGTGTGGTAATTATATCTTTAAGGTTTACAAGATTCAGATTGCTACAAAGCAGAAAGCCCATTCTGGACTTAAATTAAATTCCCCATATCAAATTTCACATCATAAACTCGTGTGAACTAAAAGTACGACAAGTGCCTTTCGTGTATGCAACAGATATTTTGTTACTAATTTTGATCGAAGAATTTGTTGCATACTAGAGTGGGTAGAGGTATGTTATTTAAATAACAAAATTCAGCGTCAAAAACAACAACCTACATTTGGAATTAACTTCAAAATAAGACTGGTATAGCATTTCGTCTTATGCATAAAAATTTAAACCCATTTGTCTTACCAAACCGAATTAGGAGCGTTTACCTAAGACAATTCTTCGTCGGATCTACACTAAAGAACTATTCACATGAGAGCCATGTTAATCTGATAGACAAGAACCACAATTACACAAACTTTGACAAGAACTTAAAACCAATGCACTTCTGCAAGAAAGGCACAAAGCTCGATGCATTGCATAAAGCATGCAAAACAGAACAAGACAAGATAATGAACGATAAATTGACAGTTAAGCAAACACATTATTCGACACTGCAATTTATTATAATGCAAAAAAGGACAAACATAATTACAATAAAACCTAATGACACACCAGCAATGCAACAAGACGCTTAACTAAAAATTTTTGATAAGCCCAATGATGGAATAAATTCCTAAACGCGTCGCTTTCTTTATTTATTTAATAAATGTTGTTAAAATTTGAAAATAAAAAATATTTAAAATTGTTTTAACTAAATTTCATAATTAAAAATACAACATGGAGACAAAATCACAAACATATAATCTTCACAAAAACTAGAAAAAATGGTTGAAAACTTATTGAAATTAATGTTAAAACGTAAAAATTGCGTTTTATGATAAAGTAACAGAAATTTGAGTAACTAAATTGATCGTGACGAATTGCAATCTGATTGTTATGAACTGTCAAACTCTATTCGTGTTCCACATGTCATCCACACTGCAACAAATGAATTGTTCTTTCGCGAATAACCTCAAAACTATTCTTTTTTTTTTGTGTACTTTGTTTGTTTTTATCGCTATTCCCAACGAATAAAATAGGTAAATGGTAATGTGAAAGAAATGTAAAAATAGACAAATGTTAATTCATTCGTCGGTCGCGCTCATGTAAATAGTCTTTAAGGTTTCATTCGTGGAGTCAATGTTTTTCCGAGTCAAATGAAGTAGTGAACTAGGTACCCCAATTTCTGCTACCAATAGTGAGGTTCTGTTCCAGTTGATGTTTGTTTGTTAACAGCATGTACTTGACCTTGTCTTCGCTTACTTCCAGACTAACTAGTTCTTGCTGTTCTTCAATAGATGTAAAGGATTCTACTCGTGTTACGTCACGTTGGTAGCGGCCGATGATGTCGATACATATATCGTTCACATGAAACAATCTATTGAAGATATTGCCCTCGGTGTTAACGCCAACCCTATATGTACCTGAACGAGAAAAATAAAATGCACGACTGGGTCGCGCGAACTTGCTCCTATGTTATAGACTAGGAATTTTAAAAGCGAAAGTTATTAGGGAAAACTGTTCATAAGGATAAAATTAATTTCTTAAATTCTTTTAGTAGTAAGAGAAACAAACAGAATGCTATGCAAATATGAATTTATGCAAGAACAAAAATTATAAGTCGTTGTAGTGGTTTCTTAAAAAAAAAGCATTTATATACAAACTTTTTGAAAGATTTTTAAGAAAAAAATTTGGTACGCCAATTTAAAGTTTTTATTATTGTTCGAATAAAAATTAAATTTACAAAAAAATATTGAGCCGTTTCTGAGATATAGAATTTAAAAAAATAAGAAAAAAATGATTTTTTTTTTTTCAAAAATTCAAAAAATATTTATGTTAAAGTTTTGAAATGCAATATGTTTTAGACTTTTTAGAAGCTTCTCTATAAGAAATTTCATTAAGATCCGTTATGTGGATAATGAGAAATTCAAAATTCGAAAAAATGGTTCTATGGTAGGTACAAGCTGTAATATCTTAATTTCAATTTTTTTTTTCATTAAATTAAAGATCGTAAGAATTAATTGAAAAAAAAAATTATAAAAATTCTAGGCGCCGTTTTCGAGAAAAATACGATTTTTGAAAACCATTTTTTTTTTAATTTTTTAGCATTTGTATGGTAGGTACCTTAATTTTTAAGTAAAATAAATTTTTTTTCTTACATCTTATAGATTATATTGAGAACATTTTATATATAAAATTTAAAAAAAAATCTAGCATAGGGTTTTTGAAATATTGAGTTTAAAATAAAAATTTTAAGGTTTTTTTAAAAATCCAAAAATATTTTTTTTTTTTGAAAATTTGAGTACACAATTCGATTTATGGTTTTAGGGAGCTTTAGCAGAAAGAAAAATGATCAAAATCGGTTGTACCGTTTTTGATAAAATTAAAATCAAAAAAAAAAATGGTTCCATGGGGGGTACCCTCAATATCCATTTTTCGGAAAATTTTTTCAACCATTAACTAGCTTTCACTAAATGAAATTTTTTTGTATTTTTATTTTTAAAATCTGTCGAACAGTTTTTGAGAAAAAAAAAATATTTATAAAATTTCGAAAAAAATCGTATGGCAGGTATCTACCGTTATTTTTGGTCTTAAAAAAAAAGAAAAAAAGTGTGGGGGAAAAATTAAAAATGATATCTACCAAGTTTAAAGAAAATTGGTCGAGCCGCTTAGGCTGTAGTCGAACAGACAGACAGACAGACAGAATTGCGAGACCCACTTTTTTAGTCTTTGCTATATCATCGTAATGTCAACTTTGATCAAAATCTCGAGTTCGATTTTTTTTTACGAATGCATAACTTGCCTTATAGTACCTATAAATCGCAAGTAAAAATTAAATTATAGTTGATCAATTTCGCAAAACCGTTTCCAAATTTGGAATAGTTCTGAAAAGCTAGTTTTAATTTGCACCGCCTGTTTTCTAATCTTATTCGACATAACACATAACTATGTATGTCTATCTCCCGTCACACTGACACTTGGTGATTAGAGTGTTGTAAAACGATGCGTTTGATATAATCTTATATTCGCCGATAAGCAGGAATATGCCTAGAAAGTTCGTGCAAGCTATATAGGATTGCCTGCTTATACTTCAGGAATACGAAGTTTATGTTGCAATCATTAGGGTGGCTTCCTCTCATGCATTTCGTGGATGATTTGATGTCCTGTCCATATTTAAGGAGTTCTACTAGTAGGTAAATCATCTAAACCTACAAAATATATATGAATTTAAACAAATTAATTCAAGTTCTGAAAACTGTTTCATCATTTGTTTGAAATCCTTCCTCAATTTTCTTTCATTAAAATCGCAAAATATCTTATATGCTAATAACAAATACAAAAAAATCAGATAAAACCCTTAAAATGGCAATAACTTACCCCTTGCAATTCTGAACAGTTTGCTACATATCAATGAATTCCTTCTTGTTTGCGCTCACTCTTCATATAAATATCAACGCTAGGCCGGCCGTCCGAGCCGCCTGCCCGCCACCACTTGACTTAAATTGAATCCCTTTTAACATTCCACACATTTATTCAATAAATTTTAATTGCACAGCAATCATAAAAACACGTCCTTAGCACATTCATGTGCGCACATATTTATATAGGTATGTGCCTACGAATATACACAACTGCCCACTGCTTGCAAATATCTTGCAAAAAAAAGGTAACCCTTAAACCTTCCCCCGGTAGGTATATACATATACTAAAAGTCATGTAAAAAAAACATGTTTATTGGAATTTTTTCTTCATTTTTAATTTACCAAAAAATTGGCCCAATTAAAGTCCAAATGTATGAGTCCAGCATATATGTATGTTGTTATATGAAACCCCCCAACTTACATGAGCCTATACCCAAAAAGGACAAAAAGCCCCAACCAACCCCACAAGTTGCCATATTTTTCAAAGGAGATTAAATGTTTTACGGTTGAAAGAAAACTCTCAACGATTCAAGGGGTCGCCTTTACCGACGAGTTACATGATTCGGGAGCGGGAACAAGTATAACCCTCATATATGGAGTCCTCTACTGGACATTTGCATAAACTGGATACCTTCATATGAAATTTCATTACACATAAAACATTTTCAAAAAACAAAAAAACAAGTTAAACCAAACACAAATAACTAGCAAGGAGAGAAGTGAAATGTTGCCTTTCTCACAGCACACACAGCCCAACAGGATATGAATAAAAACAAAATTCACAAAAATATTTATTCATGAAAACTTTCTAGGAGGATATAACGATTAATAAAAAAAAATAACCAAAAGACCCAAGCAGACACGCAAAATGGGGGATAAAAGAATATCCTTTCAAAATATTTCCACATTGTGGAGTCCGTTCTTGGGGGGGGGGGGGGGGAACGACAGAGTACAGGGTGAGAGAAAGGAGCCTTTGGGAAAATGAGCAAAACAACATACAAGGACATAAATAAAATCCTACTTCGCATTATTATCCAATTAACGAAATTTATGCATTGCACAAGTGAATGCGTATACCATCATATAGGGGGGCATAGATACACATTACACACACATAAGGTTTATCCTTGTTGCCGGTGTGTGATTGTGCGAGAACCCACCCATAATGATATTAGATCCTTTTTGCTTTTGCTGTGAATAAAATAATTTCTTTCCGAAAAGTGGGAGGGTAGTAAAAATTCCAATTCCATAGCATGCTCCCCATCCCCAGCGTCCCCTCTTCATGAGCATGAGGCCCTTATATAGATATATAAATAAAAAGGACGACAATAAAAATACAATGCCAATATCGGGATGTAAGCCGGGTTGGTTAATTTGTATTGGGAATTAATAGAATTTGCGTATTGAATTTGTAATTAGTTTTCTGGGCTCTGACTATCCCGTTTTGATTTTTTTTTTTTTTAAAGAAGATAATTTTTGGAAGAATAATAAAATGGATTTTTTTCTTGAAAAAAAAATAAACTTTCCACCTTGATTAATCCCAGAAAAATGTACTCTTAATCCTGAGGATGAAAGACGTTGAAAAAGGAAAAAAGTTAGAATTATGCATCCTTTTTACTATATAATACAGAACTTAACAAGAAAAATATGCAAATTTTATTATTTCTTTTCAGTACAAGGATAAGAATTTTTTTTTAACTTTTGAATAAAAACAAAAAAAAACACGCCTATATCCTTGCAATGATATTGTAAAATAGAAAAAAAAGATGTCCTGGAAGAAATGATATCTTTGTAGGACATTATTTTCAGATACTAATCCAGATTACCTTTTTTTTTCTTTGCTTTTTTTTTGTGTTAAGGACAATCCCCATGACACCCGCGTATATATATAAACTTTCATAGATTGTGACATTTTTATTTCTTTTTCCTTCTTGTTTTATTAGATTTATATTTAAGAAATAAAAAAGGGAAAAAGGAGCGATTAAGAATTCACCCTTTAGAAAAATAAACGGTATAATTACATAGAAGTAAAAAAAAAGGCCGGAAAAAGAATAAAAATGAAATCTCTCTTACTTTTATCAGAATGGTGGTGGGGTAGTGGGGTTGTGGGAGTGAAATGTGTTTGGAGAATTCAGGGAAACTATAATAAAAATATAGTGAATTCTTGATATAATACCCAACTGCTGTCAAGTTCTTTTTGACAGAAATACTTTTTTTCAAACTTAGTATGCTACAAAACTAAGAAAGAAATCCCTTGTTATTATTGATAGTTGACATTTTATAACTAACCGCTAAAATTCCTCAATCAATCAATCAAGGTCAAATGTATTTTTAATACTGGATTTTAGGTAAATATAAACAAAACTGTCTTCTAAGATAAAGGATATTTCAATTGAAACGGGTAGATTTTGACAGTTTATGGCGGCCATGTTGTAACATCCGTTGTCAATTTTCAGACATATAACTCAGCGTGCCAAATGGTAGAAACCATAAACAACGCCAACGTGTGTTCGCTGGCTGAGTTTTCGGGCAGTTGGAAGCGTACTTCGAATTCATTAAAAAATCATGTTTAGCGACATATGTATGTATACATTATAATATAAATTTCAGAATAAAAGACGAAGGAAGTTTATCAGGGTTGGCAATGCATCAACTTATATTCACTATTTGGTGTGGTTTGTGAGTCGGTTACGTACTTCTTCAGGTCTCTAGGAATTTGTTATTAAAATTTACTTATATTCTTATTAAATATATTACAGTAGTCCCTTGATAATGTGAACTAATTAAGACAAGGCGATTTCGGATTTTAGAGGTATTCACATTATAGGAACTTTTTTTTAGTTCTTCCTTATCGGTAAAAATCGATGTATTTTTTGTTTAGGTGCCATTACATAAACTGACCAAAAACATCATAACAAAACAATGTAAAGTGTACCAACACAATAGGGAGAGGAGACACTATCTCGACTGCAACTGCATTCAAAACCATGAAATATGTGTAGACAAATAACAGTTAATTAGTCACTTATATTGCACGCAAAACTTACAAGAGACAAATGAGAATTATAAGAACTTTTACAAAAATTACACATTACAGAGGGACTACTGTATTTATTAGGTTACGAACGCACTTGCGATTTCAATCGCGCGGTTTTCTTGTCGCAAAAATATAACACATAAGTTCAAATGTGAATTAACGCACTTGATACCAAAAAAATCGTTAGGCCCTAGTTATAGCTATCATTGAAAATTTATATATTTAGAAATAAACATATATCTATGTTAAATATTTCTCAAAAAACTACTTTTAATTTTTCAATGATGAAAATCGTTTTCAATGAACAGCTGATTTTCGTTCCAACAAAGTGGAACACAATCGTTCCAATGATTTGTGTTCGATTCTCTTTCTATTCTCATGTGTCAGTTTTTTTTTTGAATGATCAACTCTAAGGCCCCAGTTATAGCTATCATTGAAAACCATCATTGAAACACAAATCAGTGGAACGGTGGAATATTTTTTGACAAGTCGGTTATAGCAATCAATAATTTCGCTGTCATTGAAAAGATCTGTCATTGAAAATATCTGTCGCTTTGATGCTTGCTAAATTACTAGTGATGGGTACCTCATTCATGAGGCAATACAAAATGTCGCATGTTATGTTATTGTTTAAAGTTTTTTTTTTTTTGCTAACTGCAATCATTTAGGCCTATTCGGCGAGATCTTTTATTCTTCTATTCTGTTATGAATTTCAATACAAAAGTTTGAGATGTCAACAAATCTTTTATGAATTAAAATTTTGGTATTCGGCATGGTAAAATCTGTTATAAAATCTGCTAAGAAAACTTTTATAAAATGTCAAACGTTCGAACATGGAAAAAGTCTTTTACGAATAGCACTTTTGGTATTCAGCATGCCAAAATATGTTATGAAATCTGTTAAAAATCATAAAAGAATAAAAGACAAACTTCTGTGACTTTTATCATAAAAGATTTCAATAAGTACCTACACAGGTGCATCAAGTAAAAATGAATATTTATCTTTTATTTCGTCAACGAAATGTTCCTAAAAAGAGCAAATGAAAGAAAATATATTAAAACTCATATCAGATTTAGTTCAGTTTCATAACAGATCTCGTTTTCGAAGTAGCATAACAGACTTTTATAAAAGTTCGAACCTCTGAATACCAATCATAAAAGATCTTTTAAGGTGGAAATCTTTTATGATTCATAACAGAAAATCTAAAGCAGAATAACAGTTGTGGCAGAATAGGCCTAATTTTCTTGTTTTGTTTTTGTTAGAGATATGAGCTATAAGAAAAAAAATCATTTCTTTGGGGTTCGGGTGCGTGATTAGTGTTTAGTCCAGTTTAGTTTATAGTTTCCTCCTCGCTGCTTTGCTTTCCATAAACCGACTCTCACATAAATACT
This sequence comes from Philhelius festivus, assembly GCA_963931855.1. NCBI lineage: Eukaryota > Metazoa > Arthropoda > Insecta > Diptera > Syrphidae > Philhelius > Philhelius festivus. Next base: position 34,897,400 of record OZ007554.1, on the reverse strand, counting down.
CTATAAGGCTATGCGCGCACATTCAACTTTTAGTTCCGCAACTGCTTGGTTCGAGCAACTAAAAAGCTTGTGTTTTGACACAAACTAAACGATTGCCTAAAATGAGTTCGCTATTTTGTGTAACATATAATTAAATGCACCTCCGCGGACATTCAACCAAATACGAGTAGTTCATCTGTTTCCTATAAGTAACCAAACAGTAGTGCAACTAAAAATTGAATGTGCGCGCCTAGCCTAAGTGTCTTTTGTGCTAGTCTACGTATCTAGGTACATACATACATATATAATTTTGTATGCTGTATTCAAATTTCATGATCATTAGAATTGCAGAGACGTCATTGAAAAATTGATTTTTTTGTTGAAAATGTCCATTAAAATAGGTATATCCTATGGGACATTTGAGGTGAGACAAAATACCACCTCATTTCGAAAAATGAGTACCTCATACAAACTCATTTTAAATTCGTATCCTACCCATCACTATAAATTACAAAGACAACCTGAATAATTTTTTGAGGCTAGAGTTGATCATTGAAAAAAAAACTGACACATGAGAATAGAAAGAGAATCGAACACAAATCATTGAAACGATTGTGTTCCACTTTGTTGGAACGAAAATCTGCTGTTCATTGAAAACGATTTTCATCATTGAAAAATTAAAACTAGTTTTTTGAGAAATATTGAACATATTTGTTAATTTTTATTTGCAAAAGTAAAATATATAGTTGATTAGCTTCATTTGTATACCAAACATTCTCAGTGTTCATAGTTTAACTATCCCAAAAAGTGAAAACAAAATTTTCAATGATGGTTTTCAATGATAGCTATAACTGGCGCCTAAGGCGCCAGTTATAGCTATCATTGAAAACCATCATTGAAACACAAATCAGTGGAACGGTGGAATATTTTTTGACAAGTCGGTTATAGCAATCAATAATTTCGCTGTCATTGAAAAGATGTGTCATTGAAAATATCTGTCGCTTTGATGCTTGCTAAATTACTAGTGATTGTGATGGGTATTTCATTCATGAGGCAATACAAAATGTCGCATGTTTTGTTATTGCTTAAAGTTTTTTTTTTGCGAACTGCAATCATTTAGGCCTATTCCGCGAAATCTTTTATTCTTCTATTCTGTTATGAATTTCAATACAAAAGTTTGAGATGTCAACAAATCTTATGAATTATAATTTTGGTATTCGGCATGGTAAAATCTGTTATAAAATCTGCTAAGAAAACTTTTATAAAATGTCAAACGTATGAACTTGGAAAAAATCTTTTACGAATAGCATTTTTGGTATTCAGCATGTCAAAATCTGTTAAAAATCATAAAAGAATAAAAGACAAACTTCTGTGACTTTTATCATAAAAGATTTCAATAAGTACACAGGTGCATCAAGTAAAAATGAATATTTATCTTTTATTTCGTCAACGAAATGTTCCTAAAAAGAGCAAATGAAAGAAAATATATTAAAACTCATATCATATAAACATATAAGTAGAGTACGGCCATGGTATTCCCAGAAACATATGAGGTAAATTCCTGTTTTATGGTATAGATACCAATAGTGTGTAAGAGTTTACTTCTTTGTTCGTCATCCATTTTAATTATGTCAGATGAAATATTTTACATAATAGCAGCTGATTATGATAACAGACTTTCTTATTTTGTTTTTGTTAGAGATATGAGCTATAAGAAAAAAAATCATTTCTTTGGGGTTCGGGTGCGTGATTAGTGTTTAGTCCAGTTTAGTTTATAGTTTCCTACTCGCTGCTTTGCTTTCCATAAACCGACTCTCACAGAATTGCTCTATATGGCTATGCGCGCACATTAAACTTTTAGTTCCGCAACTGCTTGGTTCGAGCAACTAAAAAGCTTGTGTTTTGACACAAACTAAACGATTGCCTAAAATGAGTTCGCTATTTTGTGACATATAATTAAATGCACCTCCGCGGACATTCAACCAAATAGTTCATCTGTTTCCTATAAGCAACCAAACAGTTGTACAACTAGAAATTGAATGTGCGCGCCTAGCCTAAGTGTTTTTTGTGCTAGTCTACCTATCTAGGTACATACATACATATATAACTTTGTATGTTTTATTCAAATTTCATGATCATTAGAATTGTAGAGACGTCATTGAAAAACTTATTTTTTTTTGTTAAAATGCACATTAAAATAGTTATATCCTATGGGACATTTGAGGTGAGACAAAATACCACCTCATTTCGAAAAATTAATACCTCATACAAACTCATTTTAAATTCGTATCCTACCCATCACTATAAATTACAAAGACAACCTGAATAATTTTTTGAGGCTAGAGTTGATCATTGAAAAAAAAACTGACACATGAGAATAGAAAGAGAATCGAACACAAATCATTGAAACGATTGTGTTCCACTCTGTTGGAACGAAAATCTGCTGTTCATTGAAAACGATTTTCATCATTGAAAAATTAAAACTAGTTTTTTGAGAAATATTGAACATATTTGTTAATTTTTAATTGCAAAAGTAAAATATATAGTTGATTAGCTTCATTTGTATACCAAACATTCTCAGTGTTCATAGTTTAACTATCCCAAAAAGTGAAAACAAAATTTTCAATGATGGTTTTCAATGATAGCTATAACTAGGGCCTAACCTCAAAAGATTATTCAGGTTGTCTTTGTAATTTATAGTGATGGGTAGGATACGAATTTAAAATGAGTTTGTGTGAGGTACTCATTTTTCGAAATGAGGTGGTATTTTGTCTCACCTGAAATGTCCCATAGGACATACCTATTTTAATGGGCATTTTCAACAAGAAAATTCAATTTTTCTCTGCAATTTTAATAATCATGAAATTTGAATAAAACATACAAAGTTATATACATATGTATGTAGAGTAAAAACACAAACAAATATATATTTTTTATAGTTTTATTTATTTCAAAAATTAAGCACTTTAACCTTAGTAATACTAAATAATTATATGCTACTTAACTTGAAAACTAAGCACTAAAATTTACAAAATACTTAAAGCGAAATATAAAAAAAACACTTGAAAATAAACTATCTGCTTTAGTCCTTTCTTTTGTCAAATATAAACTAGCATTGCCATATGCGAAGAATTTTAAATTCGGTGTCAAAATTAATTTAGCGTTGCCTACAATTTTAAAATCCTTGGGCTGCAACACAATGAATGAGATAAGAAAAAAGAGATGTGAGCGTGATGAAACATTGTCGTTATTGTGAAATCAGTTTGAAACAATGAAAGCAGACGAGGATATACGCAATAAAGCATATGTAGCCGTCACGTTAAGGCTAGGCGCGCACATTCAATTTTTAGTTGCACAACTGCTTGGTTGCTTAAAGAAAACAGATGCACTATTTGGTTGAATGTCCGCGCAGGGGTATATAATTATATGTTACACAAAATAGCGAACTCATTTTAGGCAAACGTTAAGTTTGTGTCAAAACACAAACTTTTCAGTTGCTCAAACCAAGCAGTTGCGCAACTAAAAATTGAATGTGCGCGCCTAGCCTAAATGAAATTAATAAATAAAGTAAGAACAGTCGCGCACATTAAATTTTTAGTTTTACATCTGTTTGGTTGCTGAAATGAAACATAAAGCCTAGGACGCAGATCAAGACAAGACAAATTTTATCTCTACAATTTTAATCTCTCCAAATCTCGCCCAAAAGTTTGAATTTGGAGAGATAAAATCTAATTAAATGTGTTTTGTAGTGTATCTATGGAATGTGTTGCCTTACAAAAGTCGTTCATACCTTTTTGGAATCTCCTCTTGATGCTTTCAAGAGAAGAGTCAGCACCTCTTACATAAAACAAGTTATGACCAAAATCACTTTCAGAAATACGGTGGCTGTCAAAATCTGTCCCGCAAAATAATTCTTGTTACATTCTTTTTCCTGGCAAAATTTAGTGGAGACATTTTGTACAGCAATGCACAAAAGTATGAATTTTGCGCGCAAACTGCTCGGAAAAATATACAAGACAAAATTTGTCCCAGGAAAAAAAAAATGATGGGAGACAAAATTTTTCCCGATCTGCGTACTAGGCTTAATGGCTTATGTTTCATTTTAGTATTATATTTATACCATATGTTTCATTTTACTAACCAAACAGAATTTCTCCAGGCCTAAGGAATTGCGGAACGATTTTATAACAACGAAAAGGTGACAGTGAATCATGTCTCGCTCTCGTTTTGTGTTTTCTTCACATTACTCGTACCAATCGGACATAATTAGGCCCCCAGTTATAGCTTTCATTGAAATGCATCATTGGAACAAATCAGTGGAATGCTGACTTCATTTTTTTGACAAACCAGCTTTAGCATTCAGTAAAAGATCTTGTCAGTGGTTGATTACATTCAATTCTATGCATTTGAGGTAAAGCCTAGTACGCAGACCGCGCTAAATTTTATCTCACATATTTTTCTCCAAACATCAGCTAAAATCCAAGCTAAATTTTGACATAAGAACCTTGTGGAGAATATGTCACAGAAAACAGCTGTTCTCTAAATGAAATTTTTTCAAAGCGTTAAAAGAATTTGGTTTAAATTATGATTTTTTAGGAATTATGAATGAGAACGAATACGAATTATGAGTGATTTTTGCTGTGGAAAATTTTGTAAGACTTCCCCCACTGAATATTCTTCTAAATATTATTCAAATATTATTCCATTTCAAATTGAAATTGAAATTTAGCTCGAGAATAAATGTGCCGGACAATTATTACGTGTGCTAAATTTTGACAGATAAGTTATGTACAGTTCGAAGAGAAATTTTGATTTTTTAGCTGGAGCAGCGTACCTCTCGGCTAAAATGCTTGACAAAATTTTAGCTTCGTTAACTTTTGGAGAGAATTTTGTATGGGAGATAAAATTTATCGCGATCTGCGTACTAGGCTTAAGAGTTGATCACTGAAAGGAAAACTGACATTTGAGAATAGAAAGAGAATCGAACACATTCAGTGAAATGATTGTGTTCCATCTTAAAGAAACGAAAATCAGCTATTCATTGAGATTAATTTCTATCAGTGAAATAATAAAATTGAATTTAAAAGAAAGTTCAAATCAGAATTTTGTATTTTATAGAGTGTACAAATTATACTACTCATTGCCTTAATTTTGGTATCCATTAAAGCCATGCAGTTTGTTTATTTGTCTTAAAAATGGGAATGAAATTTTTCAATGATGCATTTAAATGATAGCTATAACTTGAGCCTTATACAAACTTTTGTCTGTCGTTTTGAATTGGATTTCAATGTCAACATCTGACAAATTTAAGCGAAGATAAAAATGAACTAAGAAACGGCTAGTATTGTATTAGTGTCCTTTCACGATTTATGATGTGCACCCAGCTTAACAATCATGTGCGTTAAAAAAGCGCCATGTGTACGTCATAGAAAGCGCTATCTGTTCGTCAAAGAAGCGGCATATGTGCGTCAAAAATAGCGCCATCCATTTTGCTCAACTTTGGTAAGAAACAAGTTATACATGATTTTCTTGATTTTCTCAATAAATTCAAGAAATCGACAGATACACCCAACTGGTCATTCCAAAACTATCTTGCATCATTTGTATAATTGAAACAGTTTTGAGTTCCAATTTAAACTTCCTAACTTATTTTGCAAATCATTTATTTAGAAGTGATTTTGACATCTTGCAATTACAATTTACAAGACTATACTAAAACTACTTTTAAATTGTTTTTTATGTTTCCGAAAAGCACTGAAAGGAATCTTAGAGGCTTTGCTTTTGGGAAAAGAAGTTTTACTTCTAGCGCGCGTACGTCAGTACCTACACACACATTTTTTTTAATCAGATAAAATAAAACTAAAAAAATGACTTCCTTTGAGTAGATGGTTCTTGAACCACCATTTTGTAAACTTTCAAAGTTGTTTCCATCGTCGCATCAAATTCCAAGACCACGCCCCAATAAAGTTATGAAATAATATCATAAATCCATAAAGCATAACAAAAACTTATTTTTTTACCTCGACACACGCAACCGCGGAAACAACCCCTCAAAATCCGGATATTATTATTTCAACATAAACCACCCCACAGTATAATATATATAGAGTAAAGCCCTTAAATGAAAAAGAGTCCTTCACTATATAGGTATGTATAGTGTTCGTGTATTCTTACAATAATTCGATTTTTTCATTGTTAAAGCGATAGCAATAACAATAACCATTGTTCTGACCCTCTTGTCTTTGGAAAATTATAACGAAATAGGAGAAGATATCGTCCTTATTTGAAGAGTGGCCAGTATAAGAAAGGAAACACAAAAACAACTTATAGGAAAACAGGTCGTTGTCCACGTAAAGTCCATGTCCATCCATCTATCTATAACCACCTAAAAGTTCGCCTCTTATGACAATGACTCAGACATATGTACATACATACAAAGCATGCGTTGTGGCTATCTGTGTTTATGTATGGAAAAAAAGTCACCCAGGCTAATAAAAGTATGACATCATATTTTCCATAGATAGCATATCCCCCCTTGACTCAAACCCAAACAAAAACCAAATCCACCCTCTCACATGCCAAAGATGCCATAAAGCACAAGCACAGGGGTGTTTTTGTTTTTTTGCCTTTTCCTCCTTGGTTCCTTCGTTATGAGCAACTTCGACACAACAATAACATCATATTCCTATAGAGAAGAAGTGGGAAACAAACACAAATATAATAAAAATTCTCATATAAAATATTTTCAAGGATATTGCGCAATGATAGCTAGCAAGCTAGCCAGCCACCTCCACTACTACGACTTTGCCTGGCCTGGCAGGACTCTGAAGCAATAGCACCCACGTCCCGTCCACGTCAATGTGTACAAGTACAACATCTCTCATCCGAAAGCATAGAACAGAAGAATAAGAAGGTGTACTGTTACGCGAACGTGCGGTGGCTATCGACCAATAATATTCCGTTATGTCCACTCCACCTCCACCTTCACTCCAAGGATTAATAAGAATTTTCGTTTTCGTTTTCTGTTATGTTCTCTATAACTGTTTTTTTTTTTCATTTTCATTTTCTTTATTGTATATTTTTTCTTTCCTCTTATGGCGGTTTGGTGCTTAGGTATGCATTTATATAAGGATCCAGGACGACGACGACGACGACTAACGACTGGGGGGGGTGATTGTGGTGGGTCGAATATCAAACTGTATCCGGATGTAATACAAGAGAGAATATGAGGCAGGAAAAAAAATACGGGACCCCAGCCATAAAAATACAGCACACAGCGCTCTCAACTCAACTCGACTCGACTTCGAACACCGAACGTATTCTCGATATTAATAAAATGTCAAACGGGAACGAGAAAATTGAAAGCACGGAGCAAAGTGGGCAGCAGCAATACACAAAAAAAAAAATAGGACGAGAAAACATGAAAAACCTTCCGCCCAGTGGTGTCCTTCCCGCCCACCCCAACGTTGAAAAATTTATATCTCCGTTTTTATATTTTTCCTTTTTTTTTTCATTTTTGTTTTCTTTCAGCAGATATAGCTCGCTTGGTCCTTCTTCATTCGCTTGCCCACCTTTGACAGCTATAAATTCCCTGCAATTTTTCATCCCCATGGGTAGTGTGCCGTTGTTGCCCCCAACCACTGGCTCGGCCTGGACTCGAGTCCAGTGCCTTTGTGTCCTTTCGCTGAGTAAAGGATTTAATCGAATGGTCACCCTTTTTTTTATTTATGTATTTTTTTCCGCATTTAAAATAAAAAGCCACATTTGAAGGAGTCCGAGTTCGGGCAAGGTTTTTTTTATGCGGCCCCCGGGGGTGGCCATTGTCCTGATTATGCGTTTCAATACACAATAACTGTATCTGTATGATACATATGTATATACATTTTGAAGACTATAATTTTTTTTTATATTTTTTTTTCGTTTGAATTCTCATAAGTCTTGGTTTTGGGTAAAAGGGTATTGATTTATTATGCTTTTTTATATGAATTTATCGAGCGAAGAAGAAAGGTAGTAGGGATGGCTACATTTTCGCTTTTGCATTGATTGGTGTTGTGTTTTATGAATGCTTTTCTTATTTTGCTTACGTGGTGTATTTTTGATTTGATTTTCTTTTCACAAATTAATCAAATCTAAACGAGCCACTAAAACACACAAAATAAATAATGTATCCAAATATACATCCAATTTGATGGAAAGAAATTTCTTCCTCTCAGATGGAGCATGCAGAAAACTGTAGCCGCTAATATTTTTATATGTAAAACTAAATTCTGTAATAACATGATTGAACGAACTACCACTGCTGAAGGTGCACAATTGAAAGCAAAAATCAAAATTAATAATCAGACAGCCTAGCATTTAACTTTTTGATCCAACGATTTTAAAAACAATAATAAGAATCATTTAAATAAATGGCGCCCAATGTGGGACACGAACTCATATTCCTTGTAGTATGGGAATCAAATTTTAAAGACGATTCTTTTGAGTTGTTAATTTAAGTTAGATATAAATTACCGTAAGATAAAGGTAACCTTATCATTAATTAAATTTTTAAGTATTCTAACGGTTTGTTTAAAAATGTTATGATTTCGTAGCGATTATGCTGAACAGATTAGAGGTCATATTTGTTGTATTAACGAATAAACTGTCAATCTTTTTGAAATGGTTCTTTCAATTTTCTATGATAAGGTGCTATAAGCATATTGCGAAGAATTACAAGAACGTGTTCGTCATAGCGTCCGTCGTTCAGCTTAAAAAGCTGTCCAAACTGATTGCAATATTCAATATAGCACATTCTTCAAGTCACATATTGCAGTGGATATTGAATATTAAAATTTATTTGATAGGCGTTTTGTTTTAAACTGATTTTTTGAAAGCCAAAGATGTATCGGTAAAACTCAAAACTCAAAATCACTAGGCTAGGCTCTACTTATTGCTGGACGAGTATTTGCACTTCTGAGTTCGGATGACCTTCCTGGTTCCCGATCAGAACGATTTGTCCTGAAGTGCAGAGAATAGTTGATTTTCTTCATCAAGTTTGAATGCTTCTTTATTTTCAGGTTGTTTGAAAAGCTGATTTCCAAAACTTTCAGTGATGATTTGACTGATACTTCAGTATTGTATTGAAACTTGAGTTTGATTGCATCACAGCATGTTACAAACGCTCGTCTCGGAAGGAGATGAATTTGGTCTTTTCGCTATTTATCTTCAGTCCCCATATTTGAGATAGTATATAGTGTAATATTTTTCCTGGTTCTTTAAATAAAACTTATTACTCCTTTTATAATTTCTTCTTTATTAACACTTTTCAAATAAAAACAAAAAATCTCAATTTATAATCAACTACAATACTTTTATTCAAACTTAAATCACACTTCTTTAATTACACTTTCCACAATCCAATAATTCAGCTTTGCACACTTTCATAATCGAAAATAAACTGTGTTCCGCTCACCGTGAACACTCCCTTATATACTCAAATTAGTTGTCCTCGAAGGTTCTTATCTTGGAATGTTCTAGTTGTTTGGAAAAAGGGAAATACATATGGAGGTTCTTGTCTTAGAATGTTCTAGTTGTTTGGAATAAGGGGAAATACATATAACATTGGAAAAGAGCTTTTTGTTCCTTCCATAAAGTAGATATGCAATTTTCCAACAGATGGCGCTGTAGGAGTATAAAGCTCTGTTCGCAACAATAGTGTAGTTTTAATATGTTCTTGCAGTCTTCTGGCAGCAATCTCTGGTGAAAAAGCAGATGCATATGTGACGGAGTCGTCCGCGTAAAGCCTTTTCTTTATTCCTGGTATGTTGGCTGATTGATCAGCAGTATAAATTTCGAATAGCAGTGGTCCAAGTTTTGATCTTTGGGGGACTCTAGCGTTGATTCCCTTAGTTGATTGCACGTGTTTTTCATATATCTCCTCAAAGTGAGTTTCTACTTCTTCGATAAATTCAGGAAGGTGAATCTAAGGGCGGTCTTTGAAACTATCCTCAAAGTGATTGCCTACTTATAAGCCATTTGGAATCGGTAGAAAAATATAGGTTACCTCTATTCCTACTAAAATGCACACAGGAATTGTTGAGAGTTTTAAGTCACTATCTAGGTGACGTTCGAATCGCTAGAAAGTTGTAGGTCTCCTCCATTCCTGGTGACACGTATACGAAAATGGTTGAGAGTTATAAGTTATTAGGTTTAGGCTTCCTACGAGCCATAATGGCCTCCTATTTATTTTATTTTAAAACGATTTTTAATTATTCGTCTTTCATAAATGTATATTTACTTAAGAAATCACGTAGCATCCTATTTTTAGCTTTAATTAGCAATTTAAAAAAATTTTGTTTCTATGGCGGCTTAATCCGGTTGTCAGACCAATGACATGAGACTTACCATTACGCCGTGGGGTACAAACTAAAGGACATTACATAACCTCAGACATGGCGAAAACATTGGCAGATTAATACTCTTATATTCTCCAAATGGTTTTTAGGAAAAAAAATTATTTCTTTGGAAGAGCTTTTGACAAAATTTTGAATTGAAATTCCATGTTTTATATTTCGATCAATTTCGAAAATTGCGAAATTGTTTTGACCCATCAAAAACCGAATGTTTATTAATTTTTATTTTTTTTCTAAAGTAAAATTTAAGTTTCTTAAAAAAAAAAGTAGAGGTTAGGTTAAGTAGCTACCAGTTTCTTATCTGACATAACCAAACCAGAGATGGACCAATTTGATACAACATGAATCTAGCGATTTTTTCCATACTCTTTGAACCATTTGGAATTCTTTATGACGCGAAAGAAGCGGAATAGAGCAAGGCATGTACTTAAAAGAAGAGAAACTGATTCTACAACTTTCCGGTCCATACAGATTCTGCAAAAATTGTATATATAAACCCGAAACCCCGTTGAGTATTTTACTTACTTATAATACAAAAATCGGTTAAGATAATAATAAGCGAGCAATCTACTTGAGGATACCAAACACTTAGAGCGTTTCGATCAACCATCTTGATTCAGTATAAGTTTACAAAGTCTACAAGTACATATGTTAGCCTTATTACGTAATACAGGTATTGATGTTCCACTTTTGGTTTATTCGTTTGCCTTGGAATGTCCCTATGTAATGGACCCAAAAGAGGTGAATTTTGAACTGCAGCGCCATCTTCCTGAAAGATGAATGACAGTTAAGGGTTGTTATAGAGTTAGTAGAGATCGAATCCAGAGATTTAATAACCACTGACTATGCGAAGATGCGAATATGAGTAGTTGACAGCACGGTTTTTTGATCCAAGACATCACTTCTTTATTCGCCATAAGCTCCACCTGGAATACGCTATAATGATTAGAAATACGGAAAGTGAGATATAATTTTAGCCAAACTGAGTACGCACTCCCACAAAACTCCATCGTCAAATTTCGATAAGTGGATGTTAAAATGGATAGAATTATCCTTCAAGAAGCTTATATCCTTACAAACAGGTCTTCAAGAAATTTTGCAAGTTTTTTCCTACCTGTGATTTTGGGATAGTGTAATCAATGTTACTTGAAAGTGATCCGAAATATTTCAAGATAATGGAATGACCAATTTGGTTATTGATCCATTGTAAAGAAGGTTTTAGGCGAACTGATATGCTCTCCGCCGTCTATTTGCTGAAAATACCTAGGGGTGTCAGATGGAACAGGACGTCTTGTGTGGCAGAGGGGGTCATTCGATGTGCTTCGTTTATGCACAGGCAAGATTTACTTAGCTTTACATGATTTAAGGGCATTTCCATATCGGTCCACAATACTGCTACACCATAAGTAAGAATCAGTTCGAACGAACACCGATTTTTGCTCCGGTCTATGGCTGGACACATGGTTGAATCTCAAACTCGTGTATGAAGTATCATGTTATTTTATTGTAAGAATATTCATTGTTTATTATACGAAATACCTTGTTAAGATAAAAATTTAATTGGTTTGGAGTTTAGAAACTTCTACCCAAGTTTTTGCTTCCTTTGGGATAAACCCTGGACATGGACGAGCCTACCTAAGCCTCGAATAAAAACGCCTCACAAAACGTATATCCAGATTATCTGTGATATAGTAATAGAAAATATCGTATACAATTTTGTAAATGAGCGACATTAAGCTTAGCTCCAGTGTTAGATCTCTGAAAAACCATCTTGAAAAAGGCTGCATGTCATTAAATTCCACAATAAATAATAGAAGGTACTTTGCATATCTTAAATTTCAGAATTGGAAACACGAGTATTCTTCATAATATTTATTATCATCCCAACCCACCATCCTGCTCTATCCTCCAATTTCGATTGTACATAAATGTGAAAAATTCATACAAAAACTGTAATCTATCTATACACAAATCCCAATCCGTACAAAAAAAAAAAAAAAAAACAAATTTTCTACCCCAAACAATACAATATCTCACTGCAGAAAGCTACTCCCTCAAGCCAAAAGCCCCTTAATGTAATCCACCTCGTGAAATTTTATGCTAACAACATAAAATCACAACCTCAATAAGAATAAGCAACAAAAATAAAATCGAAGAAGAAGAAGAAAAAAAACTTGTAAACCTTTTTAAAACGATATCCACCCGTGTCATCCCGACCAATAACCGTATCCTGTCATAGATACTCCAGTAGTATCATATAAAACATCCTTTTCTCATTGAACCGAAGTATGGCAAAGCATGAAAATAGACGAGAACTTTCCTCCTCCTTCTCTTTGAATTTTTTTTTTTTTTTTTTCAAAAAAGATTTTGATTCAATTTCAATTTCCCATCAGATCCGATATACTTTTCAAAAAAAAAAAAAAAATCAGGCATAGAAATGCAAAATCGCCCAAGGATACGTTATTGTTGTCGAAGATTTTGATACGTTATTGGCGCCTTCCTGTGCGCTCAGTGAAAGTAATTCTATTTTATGGATACAACAATACTTGTTCATCGATAGACGACAACAACGAAAAATCCGAAATGTAAAAGATATTTCACTCGGGAATATTATTTGCAATTTATTTCAACAAAAATAGTCTAAAAGCATTTTTACCATTTCTTTTTTGGTTTGCTTTTTCGAAAGTATACTCGTAACATAAAAAATCCGAAAGGCATAACCTTAAATCTATTTTGTCCTCCAGGCGTAAAGGCTGTTTTTTTCTTTTCTTCAAAAATATACAGCAAAACTTTGACTTTTTGAAGAGTCCTCGAGGCAATACCATTTGAATTGATCGATAAAGTTTCTTTTTTTCTTCGTCTTGTCAAAATGGAACCCGATTCTGAGAGAAAATATTATAGGTAGAGGATATTTATGTCAATACGTAGTTTTCTTATTTCTGCCTTTGAAGTTGCATATTTCACATAAATTGTAGAACCTTAATGTACGAGTATCTAGAGATTTCTTTGTTTTTTGTATACACAAAAATACAAGGTTAGCTTAACTATACTAATATTTAATAGTGTTCCTTTTAAGACTAATAAGCAAACAAAAAAAAAAAACACTCAAAATAATAAATTAAAAACTGTATTTAACTATTATGTTATTAGTCCCATTTGAAAGTGAAATATTTGCTAAATAAACTATACTCATAAGATTAAAAACATATTTGAAAAAAAATCATATGAAAACAATTTAAGGAATACCATTTTTGAGTTTTTTGAAGTTTCTTTAATATTCTTCTTACTTAAGGTCATCATAACGATAACAGCGCCAATGTTCATATTTGCCATCCATTTAAGGTGTGCTTACACGCGTCTTTATAAAACCCTGTTAATATTGTGACTTTTTATTACGCCATCCATGACGATGTTTTTGTCGATGAGATCAGATCCGTTAGGAGCTCTGTACACTATTAAAACGGAGTCTAACGGGAATATTATTCATTCGATTCATCCAGATTAAAGCTTAAATCCGGTAAATCAGTTTAGAATTTTCAGTTGTCAAAAATTTTAATGAATTTAAGTCTGAAAGTTATATGTATAAGTATAAGCTATTAACACGTAATTAGAAAAAATTCTGTGTGTGCAGTTGCATGGCAACCCAAGAGAGAAACAACTAAAAAATTGCAACATATAAATTGCCTATAGTGTTGAAGCCAACTTGAATTACCCTTCCTTTTGATGGATAGAAACAGTACTCGAGTTTTAATGTATGTAGGTATTTTGTCCGTTTTTTGATATTTTTGATGTGTGAACATCTTTTCCGGGCGGTAGGGTAACTCAAAAACGTGTGTAAAACTTATAGGTTCCGTGTAGCCCGTTACGTTAGTGATGAACGATTATATTTTATTTTATGCTCCCAAAAAATGCAATTTCGGAGTTGACATATAAAAATCCGAAAAATGCTGTTCATGGCAATCAGTTGACATCTGCAACGAAATATTCTTGATACGTCAAAATTTAATTTGTTCCTAATCTGTCATTCCATATGATTATTTTAATTATAGAATTATATATTCTACATTATATCAAAACATTGATCGTTCTTCATCTGTTAAGCCATGGACTGGATGATGACCATGACTTTCAAAGATTTAGTTTTTCCGACTTCTATTTACTTTAACACCCATATTAATAAAGATGGTTTAGTGGAGGTTTATCGTTAAGTCCTGGATTAAGTGCGAAATTTCATTAATAAAACAAATTTTCTGTTAAGTGACGTTTACTAATTATTATTAAGTTAAACCACCGAAGTAGGTGGTTTAGCGAAGGAATAAGAAATAGAAATGTCCACAGTCAGACACAAGCAATTGACAATCAATTTAGGTAACCACAGAATATAAAAAAGGGATTGCTTACTTTTGTAGAAGATTTTCTTAAAAGGATTTTTGATAAACGTCATTTTACTATTCCGGGAACATTTTGTTTTTATTAATATAAATATTTAAGCCAGGACTAAACTCCTATTCTATGATTTAGTAAGACAGTGGACTATAGAAGGAATAAGCGTTTTTTATTAATATGGGTGTAACAGTTTACATTACAAGATTTATAAATCTCTGATAGAGGGAGTAAGATAAAGTACAGAAACCTAAAAAAAAAGTGGGAGGACTTAGCTCAGTGTGAACACCGTCTATAGCAGAAAAAAAACATCAAGAAACTGATTACACGAGTCTTTTTTTACGTCTTTTTGACATATTTTATGTGAGTTGAAGAAATGTTGCAGAATGAAGCTACGCTTCTACACCTCTCACCCAAACTGTCAAAAAGATGAAAAACGAAACAAACGTAAAAAAAAAGAATAGAATCGTAAACATGATCGAAAAGTCAAACTGAAGTATCATATTTTTGTGCACAATTAGGGATGGTCACATTCTCAAATATTTTTGACAAGAACGGCATAATTATCTTGATTTTGATAATGTGAACGCTCCATCTAGTGGCTTGTTATATATATTATTTTGGCTGCATGTCAAACATATTTGAGAATGTGAACGCATATTTGTCAAGCCTAAAGCAAATTTAATTTTTCATGAAATTCTCGAGCTGTCCAAATCGTAAGAAAAATATATCAAAATGAGTTATAAATCAATAGCGGTAGACTTTGCAGACTTTGAATATAAAATTGAAGTAAATTTCCCCATATAAGATTTCATGTATGCTCTTAGTAGGTTTGACAGCATTTTTTTGTTTTATATTATACGCGCACTTAAGGGGTTGTGTACACTCTTATCTAGTTAAATACAGTGCGAACAATTAAGTAAAGTAAGATAGGATTAGAAAGGAATGTTTTGAATGTCTGCACATTGCAATTAGTGGCAAATATTGAGGCGAGTAAATCATTCCACATTCGGATAAAAAAAAATAATCTCTGTGCTTGACGGTACGTCCCAAAATTGGGCTCAAAGGTAAATTGATGCATGTATCAAATATTCATCATGCCGAGTATGTCAAACAAATTTGAGAATGTGAATGCCCCTATTAATGCTCCGAAGAAATAGTTAGACTGCATTTAAACGATGCGATATCACTCTGCAATTTTTAAGCACGATGGCGAGAGATGTATGTGGTGACGGAGTTATCATTCTTTCTTCTTTCTGGTTTCCTTTAGTTCTCGAGTATGTTTCATTTTCTATTTGGCTTTCGCTCAGTGAAATTCGCTTAACTGAGTAGAGTAAGGAGTGCAAAGAACTAACTCCTTTTCGCTTGAAAATAGTTAAATTTCAGTAAGAATCGCTGTGCTTAAAAGCACCCATGCAATCCAAAGTAAGCTAAAAGAGGAACACAGATTAAAAATCGGTTTCGTGTAAAAACAGTCTATTTTGTATCAGATAACATCTCTGTTTAAATATAAGTTTACAAATGTTATCTTGTCTCAAACAACATCCCTGTTTAAACATAAGTCACCTTACGTTACATAGCGGAGTTCAATGGTGCGTTCTTTTTCTTACAATATTTAAATTATCAAATATTTAAATTATCAAATTTGCTGAGCAGTAAGTCCACTTCCAATGTGAACACTGTCTTGAAATTAAGATTAAATAGTTTAAAGATTTAAGTTTAAGTGATGGCTTAGTATGCATGTCGCCCATATTTCTATCGATAGTTACAGAAAATGGTCCAAAAATACATAAGTATGTGTTTTGGGGGTAAAGCGTTATGTTCAGCTTTATAGAGATATTTTAAGACATTTTTGGACTTAAGTATAAGTTAGGCTAGGAACGTACTTGCGATTTCATTCGCGCGGTTTTTTAGTCGCAAAAATAGAACACATGAATATAAATGAGAATGAACGCACTTGATACCAACAAATCATGACGATTTAAAAGTCGCAATTTGTTTCATTTTTCTTACGATGCGAATGTCGTAAGCTTAAATAAAACAAATGTACTCAAATGGATATGCACACACTTGCGATTTAAATTACTACGACTTAAAAATCGTAGTCGCAAAGAGAAATGGGCATGGACGCACTTGCGAGTTTTAATCCATCATTTCTTAGCCGCAATGAATAAGACACATGGGGTTAAATGTGAATGCACGCACATGCGACTTAAAAATCGTAGCGATAATAAAAATGAAACAAGTTCTATTTTTTCAAGCGATTTTTTTTTCGCTACCTACTTATCTGTAGCAAATGCGTGCTCTCACATAAAAGGTAGTGTGTTTTATTTTTTGCGATTAAATAATCGCGCTCAAAAAAATCACAAGTGCGTGCATGACAATAATTTGTAGCGACTACGATTTTTTAATCGCCTCGCCTGTATGACTGTATCTCGAACTTCAGCCTAAACTACTCGAGGTATTTTCTTCAAACTCGGTACTTAAGGGTCTTCGGTGATTCCCTTGAAGAGAAATTGAAATTTTTTTTTTAGCTCTAAAATAAACGGTACGGTAAAAATTTGGGGGGAAATGTTATTAGGGTTACCTGTCATAGAACCGTTTTTATTTTTTATTTTCGAATTTCTCATCAACGGCTCTAACGATTTCAACCAAACTTTTTATGCGGAAGCTCCTATTTTTTTGAAAATATATAATCTAAAAATTTTGTTGAAAAAATAGTTTTTGGATTTAAAAAAAAATTGTATTATTTTTACAAAAAATAAAACAATTTTTTTTTGAAAATGCAATATCTTGAAAACGGAAACACGAATAAATTTTTAAATTTAGTTATAAAATGTATTTTATTGAATACTAATAATTTGCATATAAATTTCTTTTATAAAAATTTTAAGAAAAATTTAGAACACAAAAAACATGTTTCAGTGTGTCTGTATGTATGTACCGCTCCCTACAGCCTAAACCACTAGGGCTATGTTCTTCAATCTCGGTACCTAAGGGTCTTCGGTGAGGAGAAATTGATTTTTTTTTACTCTAAGACTAACGGTACCCCCCATACACCCGTATTGCAAAATCTTATTTGTCTTGAAAACGGCTCTAACGATTTTGATGAAAAAAATTAAGTGTGTTGTTATGGACATGGACTAGATTTTTATAAAAAAGAAAATTGGGGCAAAATGTTATTAATGGTACCTGTCATAGAACCGTTTTCTTATTTTCGACTTTCTCATTAACGGCTCTAACGATTTTCACCAGGAGCCCCCTTAAGTTTAAAATAATATTCTATATAAAATTATTCAAAAAAAATATTTTTTTTTTGTTTTTTGAAAAAAAAATTCCAATTTATTTTTTGAAAAATCAATATTTTGAAAACGTGTGAACTATTTTTTTTTGAAATTATTTCCTAAGATCTATATTACTAAGCACTTAAAATTGGCATCCCAAATTTTGTTCTTGAAAAATTTTAAAGAAATTTGTTATATAAAAAATTACTTTAAAAAACGATTTTTAAATTTTATTTGTGTAAATTCATACTTTCCGGAAATCAGGCAATTCTACGCATTTGAAAATTTTTATTTAATTAAATCGATGTTTTATATTTATAAAATGTACGTATTTAAATCCCAAAGTACTTTTACATAAGAGCAAGTTCGTGCGATCGAGTCGTGCATTTTATTTTGTTTAAACAGATACTTTTTTCATTTAATTTCAATTCAACTGTAAGCCAATCGTTCAACTCATAGATCGAAAATCTAATCCAAATCCATTCTTAAATGATGAGAAATAATGGCGCTGTACACGAAAAAAAGAAACTTCAAAACGAGGCTCCTCTCTCTTTTAATGTGTATTATTATGTGAATGAAAATTGTCTTCTTAATTGTAAGAAATGAGGTATAGGTGTATTAACTTTGCATTTAACTTCAAAAGTAGGTGTGAAGTTACAGTAGATCTGTTTAACACTAGGAATTTATAATTCGTAATGAATTTTCTAATTTATACCAAAATAAATACTCAAAAAATGTGTTTTTGTTTCATTTTTTTACGAAGCATTGAACGTAATAACGGGTGATTTTTTAAGAGCTTGAGAACTTTTTAAAAAAAAAAAACGCATAAAATTTGCAAAATCTCATCGACATTTACTTTTTGAAGATAATTTCATTTAAATGTTGACCGCGGCTGCGTCTTAGGTGGTCCATTCGGAAAGTCCAATTTTGGGTAACTTTTTCGAGCATTTCGGCCGGAATAGCCCGAATTTCTTCGGAAATGTTGTCTTCCAAAGCTGGAATAGTTGCTGGCTTATTTGTGTAGACTTTAGACTTGACGTAGCCCCACAAAAAATAGTCTAAAGGCGTCAAATCGCATGATCTTGGTGGCCAACTTACCGGTCCATTCCTTGAGATGAATTGTTCTCCGAAGTTTTCCCTCAAAATGGCCATAGAATCGCGAGCTGTGTGGCATGTAGCGCCATCTTGTTGAAACCACATGTCAACCAAGTTCAGTTCTTCCATTTTTGGCAACAAAAAGTTTGTTAGCATTGAACGATAGCGATCGCCATTCACCGTAACGTTGCGTCCAACAGCATCTTTGAAAAAATACGGTCCAATGATTCCACCAGCGTACAAACCACACCAAACAGTGCATTTTTCGGGATGCATGGGCAGTTCTTGAACGGCTTCTGGTTGCTCTTCACTCCAAATGCGGCAATTTTGCTTATTTACGTAGCCATTCAACCAGAAATGAGCCTCATCGCTGAACAAAATTTGTCGATAAAAAAGCGGATTTTCTGCCAACTTTTCTAGGGCCCATTCACTGAAAATTCGACGTTGTGGCAGATCGTTCGGCTTCAGTTCTTGCACGAGCTGTATTTTATACGGTTTTACACAAGATCTTTGCGTAAAATCTTCCATGTGGTCGAATAACACAAACCCAATTGCTGCGAACGGCGACGAATCGACATTTCACGGTCTTCAGCAACACTCTCAGAAACAGACGCAATATTCTCTTCTGTACGCACTGTACGCATTCGTGTGGTTGGTTTAATGTCCAATAAAGTAAACTGAGTGCGAAACTTGGTCACAATCGCATTAATTGTTTGCTCACTTGGTCGATTATGTAGACCATAAATCGGACGTAAAGCGCGAAACACATTTCGAACCGAACACTGATTTTGGTAATAAAATTCAATGATTTGCAAGCGTTGCTCGTTAGTAAGTCTATTCATGATGAAATGTCAAAGCATACTGAGCATCTTTCTCTTTGACACCATGTCTGAAATCCCGCGTGATCTGTCAAATACTAATGCATGAAAATCCTAACCTCAAAAAACTCACCCGTTATAACGTAAATCAGTAAAAGTATAGCATAACTTTGTTTGTTCCATAAATGCGTAGCCACTTTCTCTTTTTAGGCCCTTCGGCTCAATCTTCCATTATTAATAAGATTATCTCTTACCTGCTTACACCAAAAAGTCGATGATCATATTTTTTTGCTTGAAAGTACGAGTACGATATTAAGTAAGCGACGAGGAAACACAAGAGAAGGAGAAAGAAAATTCCATATAATCGCGCAAGAGAAGTCAAAAAAAAATTGATAATGTATCTTTGAATATCAAATGTAACGAAAGTGCTTTTTTCGAAATACGAGTACTATGCCTACCAATAACTTACAAGGGATAACAATTTTAAATCATGGATTAATTAAGATATAATGAGCAACCCCGGAAGTAAAAACAGATCCAATTTGCTTTAGTTTATTTAAAAAAAAATATATACACTGCCCAAATCCCTCGTCACAAAAAATGCCCTTCGGCATAAAATAATTAGTCGCCTGCCATTCATTTCAACTAACGCAAAAGGACATTAAAAAAAAAAAAAAAGAAAATACAAAAAGGCAAGAAATGAACTCAACAAAAGGCCAACACAAAAATATATAATTCTTATGCAAATGAAAATTAATTTAATCCACAGGACATTTTCATTCGATTTAATTACACACGAAAACTGCTCTTGAGTGCTGTGTTGTTGTCCTTTTTTTCCAACTTTAAGTGTAAAATAAAAATCCTGCTAAAAAAACAAAAAAAATTATTCCTTCTTCTTTTTGTTTTAAAACAGAAAGCTCTTAATGTAGTAGAAAAAAAATAGAAGAAATAATATAAATAGAATTAAAAAAACGATGGACGACACATAAAAATGTCTGTCAATTTTAATCCATTGCAATTGTTTTAATCCTGCGCTGAAAATTATGAAGGTCCTTTACTTTTATATTATTGGCAAGTATACTGAAACCATTTTTTTTTCTTCTTCCTTCATTCTAGTCATCCCGACTACCCTAAGTTCCTCTCAGACAAATTGCCTTTTTTCCGTCTAAGTCGCTTGTGAGCTTTTGAGAGGACTCAAATAATTACATTTATTTATCTGCGCTGCCCTAAAGGAATGAAGATGGAATGATTTTTTTTATTCACTTATTTCGGTTTTTTTTTATTTTTTTTTTTTTTATAACAACAAGGAGAAGGCGGAGCAATAACAAATTAATTAGTTCACTTCAAGCAGAAAATGCAATTAAAAAAGATTTCGCTATTTTATTTGATTTTTTTATATATTTTTTGGTTTTGTTGTGTATTTTTCTATTCTGCCTGATGCAATGTTCTTTGCTGATTTGTTGAGGAAATTTTTAGCCCCTGGACTTCTGTATAGTCCACTAAAAGATGGCAAACAATTCAAAGAAAAGAGCGAGTCCTTTGTATTTTTACAACTGGAAAAATTAAAATTAAATTGAAATTAACAGAAATACAAAAATAAAAAAAAAAGATGGAAAATACAATTATTTTATTCTTATTTTCCTTGTATTATAAAAATACGAAGAAAGGGATTGAAAGAAGGCAAGATAAAAATAATGAAAGTTGGAAAAGTTGTCGAGTATCCGTTTTGTCGCAAAAATCTGCCTCAAGTGTTAAAGTAAACTGAAAAATATTTGTCATATTTTGTTTTTTTTTTTAATTTTTTCTCTTTACCGAAACATTCCAAACCCAACTTGAGTTACGCTACGAAACAAGAACATTTTTTTTGGAACCTAATATTTTAGTTCCGGAAGTAGTTTTGCAAATGATTTTTTTTAAATGGAGTTAATTTTTTCCAAGAGAGTCCAGGCCTAATAATGAGCGTTTTTCTTTTGAAGTTCAGAACAAAGCTCTGAACATTGCTCGAGCATGTCGAGTAATGTTCTGAACATCCTCTGTTCTGAGCGCTCTGAGTTGTTTTTGTTTTCATGCAATCAACGTGCAAATGGGAAATAGTCTGACATTTTTCCAGAGGATACTGCCCGATTTCATTCAGTTAGAAAGTACCATCGTTCCACGAAGTCATATGATTGCGTGACACTGATAAACTTTGGCATTAAGCTCTCTTATGGAAATTGCGTGCATTTGGTATTGATGAATCTGTTCTTTGTTAGATTAGAAACTACCTTTCAAACCACTCAATACAAGTTCTGTTAACCGGTTTAATTCTGAAGTTCATAAAATAAATTCTGGTGTTCCACAGGGCTCTGTTTTCATTACGGCTCTCTTTCTGATATTCATCAATGATCTTTTGTCTGAAACTTCCAATCCATTAAATTGTTTTGCTGAAGATAGTACTCTCAGCTTCTCATATTCGTTTCCTGATTCACGTCCTTGTCACATCCGAAGGATCCAGAACGGCAGCGTATAAAAAGCTCATTAAATTCTGATCTCGATAGCATTGTCAATTGAGGAACCATAAATGATTCGAAAACTCAAAGCTGTCTTCTGTCCAAAATAGAGAGAGTGCTCAAATGCAAAGGACTCAACCAAGGGTTATTCCATTGACATCAAAATTACACAAAAACCATATGACGTAGAAGTTATTTACGAAAAAGTTGTCAAAAACTATAAAAAGTTCGACAACAAAGGTCAGTAATGTTCCAAAGAGAATAACATATTACAAAATAATATCCTTGAAACTGCACCTGAAAAGAAAATAATAGAAGAAAAACGACTTTTCCCGAAACATCAATTTAGATTTAGAAATCAAAGGGCATGGTAGTGACCAGCCAAGTTCTGGCACTACACCCTTTCTACAGGAACAAACTCAAGCGATTTTTGACCCCTCCCTATCTTCAGTACCAATGAAGTCAGAAACTTAAATATTTGCTAAGCTCGTCAGGCACAGGCGCCTCACCAAATTTCAATTTTCTAGCATAAGCGGTTCCTGAGATATAAGGCCTCAAAAATCACAAAAACCGTAACTGACTGACTGACTGACAGATCATCAAAATTATGGAGAACTTCCCGACATCGTAGAGTCTTGTTATTTTGCACAACGGTAGGTCTTGTCATGCAAGCAGAGGAAAAAATCGAAAATTTGAAGTTTTCAATTTAGGGGGCGTGGTATCCACCCACTTTCTCGAATTAGTGTTGGTTGAACGGAGCACTTCCGACTGCTGTAAAACGATGAAATTTGGTGAACCGGTAGGGCTTATATTGCATATAAAGAACCAAAAATAAACACCAAGATTTTCCATTCAGAGGGCGTGGTATCCGCCCACTTTCTCCGAATTGGTGTTGGTTGAATGGAGCACTTCCGACTGCTGTAAAACGATGAAATTCGGTAAAGTGGTAGGGCTTAAATTGCATTCACAGAAAAAAATATAAAAATAGCGGTTTTTCATTCAGGGGCGTGGTATCCGCCCACTTCCTCAGAACTGATGTAAATTATATATGGCACACTTCCGATTGCAGTAGAACAATGAAATTTGGTAGAACGGTAGAGCTCAAATTGCATATAAAGGTCCAAAAATAAAAATTGATGTTTTCCATTCAGGAGGCGTGGTATCCGCCCACTTTCTCCGAATTGGTATTGGTTGAATGGAGCACTTCCGACTGTTGTAAAACGATGAAATTTGGTACAATGGTAGGGCTTAAATTGCATTCAAAGAAAAAAAAATAAAATTAGCGGTTTTCCATTCAGGGGCGTGGTATCCGCCCACTTCCTCAGAACTGATGTAAATTATATATGGCACACTTCCGATTGCAGTAGAACAATGAAATTTGGTAGAACGGTAGAGCTCAAATTGCATATAAAGGACCAAAAATAAATTGAGGTATTCCATTCAGGGGGCGTGGTATCCGCCCACTTTCTGAGAAAATGTTTAATTTATATGGAGCACTTCCGATTGCTGTAATTAAGGTATAGGTATGTTAGTGTTAGGTATCTTGCCAGGATAAGAAGAAATAATTGAAGCGCAAATCAAAACAACCAATAACGAAAAGAAAATATACCAAAAGAAATAGGAAGCTACAAACTAAGTTGATTTTAGTAGGTAGAGTCCACCCTTCTATCTTTCCATATCTTTCGAGATTTTAACATGGCAAAATATTAAAATCTTTGCAAAAAGGAGTGAGATCAGACCAAAAACATAAATGTTGAAAAAAGAGCCAAGTTCTTCTATACAAAAACCTTTGTGTAACAAGTCAGCCGTGAAAAGTACTGAGATCTAAAAGTACGCCAAGTTCTTACTTCATGAAGGTTTAATACCGAATATTTAAAGTAGAATAATATTGAAACAGCTACAATGTAATAGAGAAATTTTATTATTTAATGATTACTGACTAAAATTTGAAGATTTGATAAACCATCAAATTTTAGTCAGTAATCATTAAATAATAAAATTTCTCTATTACATTGTAGCTGTTTCAATATTATTCTACTTTAAATATCCGGTATTAAACCTTCATGAAGTAAGAACTTGGCGTACTTTTAGATCTCAGTACTTTTCACGGCTGACTTGTTGCACAAAGGTTTTTGTATAGAAGAACTTGGCTCTTTTTTCAACATTTATGTTTTTGGTCTGATAAACATTTCACGATAGACAAAGTACATCAAATCAAGGATGTTGTAATAATGACGATCGGATTTGGGACCTGCAGTACTCTTGGAACTGTACGAGTGTAAAAGAGGAATCAGGACACTTACTGGCAGCTTTGAATTAACAGTAAATTGTGCTGCAAGCAAATTCGCTTTTTCTTCTGAGCTGTCATAATATTGTTATTGAAGACAAGCGTAAGAACCCAAGACGAATTATTATTGCGTACATTTTGTACTTTGTATTTTTTGCCTTAATTGTTGGTCCTGCAAAAATTTAGTTCTTTGAATATGATCATTACAGGTCATTCTAGCTTGTTTGATGACGTATAGTGACCAGTTAAAGTTCTTCAAGAAATTGTTGATCCCATTTGGTTTTCTCGTATTGGCTAACATTTCTTTTAGAAATTTGTTCTCTAACTGGGTTTGACACAAGAAATTTTCAGATATGACACAATGGCATAGAGTACCTAGAGGCGATAACACATTAAAAATTCTTTATCAGGTTCAGACGTAAGAAACTAGTCAAGGGCGGATTGTTTGTTTGCGGATTGACCTTCAACATCAGGAATCCGAGTGGGCTCGTTAACGAGAAAATTAGGTTTTAGCGAATAATTTGTAAGATGACTTCAATCTTATTTCTTCGATAGATCTTACTTGGTCTCATTTAACGGTTACGAATCCAATAAGCTTAAAATCAATTCAGGAATTCCACAGGGTAGTCATTTAGGCCCCATCCTTTTTATTTTGTTTATAAACAACTTACCATCTGTGTATAAATATTCTAACCCTCAATTTCACAGTGGAAGTTCAAGCCCCACTTTTGGTTTAAACTTCAGTTCAACAATAAATTTGATTTCACAGTGTCATTTAAACCTTGCACAGAGTTCATTCTGTTCAGTTCAACAACCCCTTTACAATTTGGAAGACTACAACAGGTGCAAAAAAGATTAACTGGGTTTTTACTCCGAGAACTAGGGTGGATTAAACCTTATGATCTCCGACCTTATAACAACAGACTAAGATTTATTGACATATCCAGTCTGGAGAACAGACGTTCCTATTAATTTTTTTGTTTTCATTGTAAAATTAATCAACGGTAATATAGGCTCTTTGAACCTTCTGTTTCGTATTAACTTTAACTTTGCTGAAAGAAATTTGATGAACATACCAATTATGAAAATTTTTCATGTAAATTTAAATCAACCTTTTTTCTTGCATTTATTTAAAACTTTAATATACACCTTTGTAAGAATTTTTTTGTAAAACTAGCAATTTAGTTATGTTAATAATAATAATAGTTAAATATAATAGTTAAGTCTGCCAACTTGGGATGTAAGTCTAATAGTTAACAAAAAATAAAAACTGTAGATAGGTTTCTATCTATTTTATCACTTTTTGGTGATGTGTTTCATCTTGTCATCCCTACTGGGATAAAAAGGAAGACGATGACGTGAAGAAATATTGACCATCGTAGAGCCAGAAGTGGACTCAATTCATCTCTATAGAAATGAAGCAAGCAAAAATAAACTTAAAAATCCAAAACAGTCAAAAAGAAAAATGTCACCCTCAAATATATCCTTCCTATATTTTTGCTGACCAGACCAGAGGATTCGATAAAAAATATTCTTCTTTTCTCATTTACTTTCAGACATTTTCGTGCTATTCTTGTTTTTTCTATTTCGCCAAAATCGAAATTTTTCTCCTGATGCCAAAGCATTCCGAATACTATTCATGTATAGATAAGTTCTAAAAGAACGTGAAAACGAAGAAGGACACTTAAATAGGTGCGCTTCCTCCATCACCGACACAATATAGCTGGGTATAGGTACATATGTTTCACAGAAGAGTCAACCAACCTGTTTGAAGTGTGGATACAAAAAAAAAAGAAAATAACGCTTCTCTAGCACTTCGATTTCTTTTGCGCTCACCTTTTGCAAATAAAAAATGAAATTCCATTTCTTTAGTTTTTACTTGATGGTTTTTTCTTTCGTTTTGCAAAAAAAGGACACTCCACAGTCTAAAGTTGTATAATTTATTCGATCGACCAAACTGGACATCTGTCTTTGAAATGCTCACTGTGATTATCTTGGGGTTGACTGATTTTACCTCTTTGGGTTTTTGTACTTATTTCAAAAAAAAAAAAAAAAATAAAACAAATTTGTGGTCGACACTTTGAACAACCATCCTGCGGTTATTTGAAATTAGAAAAAAAAAGGAAACAACTAAGAAAAATATTCTATACATACATACACAATTATAAAAACGTCTATTTTCTATCTCATTTTATTTTTTATTTTTTCATGTTAGAAATTCCATATTTATCGATCGATCGATAAGTACAGGGTCAATAATTGTTCGGTTTCGAAAGTAAAACTTAATAAAACTTACACAGCGATACATTTTTGATGAAATTTTTTTTTCATTATAAAGTTTGAACTTTGCCTTTAAGTGTGAAGAAAAAATATCCGCTTCGGAAAGATTCGCAGCGCGGATTCTTTTTAAGTAATTTTTAACCACATTTCGGGCGGAAGCTCGGCCATAACTTGAGTAATGGTGGTTTTTAATGCGTCTAGAGTTCGGGGATTATTCGCGTTGACACGGTCTTTTGCGTAGCCTCATAAAAAAACCTTACGGTGTCAAATAACATAACCTTGGTGGCCAATTGACGTCGCTAAAACGTGAAATCACGCGACCAGGAAACTTCTCACGCAACAAAGCCATAACTGGTTGTGTCGTGTGGCTTGTTGTCCCGTCTTGTTGAAACCGCACATCGTCCAAGTCATGATCTTCAATCGCCCCGGCCAAAAAAATCGATTATCATTCGACCATATCGCCCCGAATTGACTGTGACCGCCTGCCAATTGGCATCTTCGAAGAAATACGGACCATTACGATGATGCACATGCCTTACGACATCAGTAATGCTTTTACTCTGTTTAAATTTCTTCACAATTTTACCGATTATTAAGCGATCCACTATCGTAAATTGCAAACATTAAACTAATATTATGACACTTCAAAGGACAGCTGAGTTTGACAAGTGTTAAATGCCAACGCTACAAACTTAAGACCACGAAACGGACGGCCCTTTATTAATAAAGTGGGTGGGTTACAAAGTCCTTGCAAAATTAAAAAAAGGAACACATTTTTTCGACACAAAACATTGTTCCACAGGGGGGTTTCAAAATAAATGGCTCGAATTTCGGAATTTCGGTTATTTAAGTATTCTCAGGGTGTTCCATAATAAAATTTTCAATATCAGTTAACGTGCCAACTGACAACCGGAAATGAACACCCTGAAGACGATACAGTCAACCGAATTTTATATAAAAATAATTAAACTTACATAAGTCACTGTATACAGTTAGGCCCCCTATGAGCCAACAAATGTAAATTTTCATACATACATACATACATACATATGTACATATGTTGTATGTTATTAGATCTAAGCCAAATTGTAAATAGTATTTTCAATAAAACAAAATTTAAATTGACTTTTAATTTTTTCACCAAATTTTATAACCGTGTTTTTTTTTAATTTTGTGGCTTATCGACATATCTTATAAACTGTTTCAGTGACCAATTTTATTCCAAGTAACATCATTGGTTCTAAATTTTATTAAAATGTTCTTTAACAGCTCTAAGAGAGTTAAAATTATAAGGCCTTAGCTCTATTTCAAAACTGATTGCAGCTCTTGGTGAAAGAATTTAAAAATTTGTCTATACTGTAGTTTCCATAATAATGTTTTTATCAGCTGCCATAAAGCATAAATGCATTATTTACGCTTTAAAACAGCAAAAGATTTTTATCTATATCTTCAAGCATTTATAACAAAACAGCGAATATTTAAGAATTTTTATAGAAACAGAAAACGAAAACTATTAACAGTGAGTGCATTTTCAAAAGAACCCAGAAAAACACTGAAGCTTTATCCAAAAAATGATCATTCGAAAAATTTCCAATTTTTTTTGTTTAAACTACTTTTCATTTTATTTTTTTTATAAGCACACATAGTACCTATTCATATTTTATTTTTAAGTTATATTTTTTTGATTAATTTTTAAAAGGTGTGCTTAAAACTAATCTTCTTTCTCCTCATCATTGACTTTTTTGTGTAAGTAGGTAAGAGGTAATCTTATTAATAATGGTAGATTGAGCTGAAGGGACTAAAAAGCCAATGCGGCCACGCATTTAAGGAATATATGCAATACCTTCTCTTACTGATCACACAAATTTGCGTAAAAAAAAGAACATTTTTTGGGTATTTATATTCGATATATGTAAAATACAAAATTTATTACGAATTACAAACTCCTAGTGTAAAACACATCTAGTAGAACTTCACACGTACCCTTGAAGTCAATTATGTAAAGTCAAGACATGAATGCACCTTTTCCCTAATTTCTACAATTAAGACTCATATAAATAAAGAGGATAGTAGTTTTAAAGTTTATTTTATTCGTGTTCAGGGCCATTATTTTTCATAATTTAAGGATCGATTTGGATTAGATTTTCGATCCATGAGTTGAACGATCGGCTTAGAGTTTACTTGAAAATAAATGAAGCAAGGATCTGTTTATAACAACAACAAAAAATAACAAGAAACAAACCATTCAAGTTTGCCTCAACACTGTATAGGCAATTTATACGATGCAATTGTTTAGCTGTTTCTATTTTGGGTTGCCTTGCAACTGCACAAACAAATTTATTTTGACTTTCTTGTTAAAAGCTTATGTAACTTTCAGACTTAATTACATTCACATTTTTGACAACTGAAAATTCTCAACTGTAAAGCTGCTTTTGAGTTTACTTGAATTCAATTTATTTGGAGTATCTACTAACTCTAGGTTATCTCAATACTGAAAATGTTAGCCTTTTGTATGACAAAAATATTAGCACGCACTTTGAGCTAAACTTGCAAATAAATTGAGCCCAAGTTATCTCAGAAATAGTTTTTGAACTTAAAATTAACTTAAATTGTTAATTGCCAAATATCAATCAAAATCAAAGTGCGACACTAAGGAAATGTGTTTTGACTATCGAAACTGAGATGTTCATGTTTATTTTATCTCTCACAAAATATATAATTTTTCTTGATGAATTAGAAAATAGTGCTTATTTTGACATTCTCTTTCGTTCGAAAGTGAGTCGAATTCGTTGAAACTTAATTTTGAGATTCGGCGATTAGAATGTTAATCGAACAAATCGAAAGTTCACCCAATCCATAGAAAGTTCATTCATTTGCGAAAGCTAATTCAATTTTGACATTCGAAAGAATAGAATTAAATGTCATTTTTGTGTCGTTTGAATTTTTCTGTCGAGTAAGCAACAAAACATGTAAGTTTTTAATTATTTCATGGAAAATAAATTACTTTTATTATTTTTGTTGTTGTTTTATGTTTAAAGGTCGCATTCCAACTGGACAAACCGCGAACAAAATGAAAAGTTTATCAAAATAGTGGAAGAATACCCGGAGGTAGCAAAGGGTTTTTTTACCACCCACGTTGATACGGAAAGCATCCACTATCCTTCTCCTCTGCACTTCTTCAACACCATCTTCATTTATAAAGAACACAAATACCATATTTTTATTTTTTATTTATTATTTTATGTTTTTATCAAAGAAATTTAAATTATTAAACAATAAACAAAACAATTACAACTAAACAAAGATTTCACTTTTTGGTTTTGACATTTCACAAACACTTCTCTTTTGTTTTTGATATTTTAGTGTGACCAAGTGTATACGAAAAAAAAATAAAAATTTAGAACGCGTCATGAACAACTTATTTTTTTTAAGAATAGTTTCAAAACAGCTGAGTTGACAGAAAAAATGTAATAAATATGTAGTTCTTTATGGTTAAACTGTACTTTATAATGAAAAAGTGTATTATTTATTTTGTTTCTTGATTATTTATCCAACATCTATATAATGTTTAGAAACAAAAAAAATGTAAAACGGTCAAACTAGTAAATGTCAAACAGCTGACAATGAAAATGAATCTTTTTTGAAGTTCATTTTATGCTATCTTTCGCAAATGAATGTTATTCGTTCGAATCTCAAAATTAAGAAAGTTCATTCGAAGGAATAGAATCATTCTAACGAATAGACTATTCATGAGAATGTCAAAATAAGCATGAATATTTATGGAAACCGGCACATCGGTAGATTTTGGGTGGAATCTTTTAATGGATGTAAGACCTAACTGTCGCACTGTATGCGCTTTTCAGTAAAATGAATATTAAAACAGACACTTACATATTATTCACTCGATATATCCAGATTAAAAATTAGAAATAAAATCCATATATTTTTTTAATATCCACGACATAATTTGTGTCATTAATCTTTGAATATGATTTCAGGCATGTGGCTGCTCGTGACTTGTGTATCCTTGGCGTCATCTGCATGTCCAATTTCCACAGTAAATCAGGCTGTATTTTATTAATCACGCGTCGAATATTGGCTTCCAAGTGCTCAATTTTTCCTAGATTATTACTATTCTGCAAATCAGCGATGACTTTTATGAGACGATTATGAGCACCCATAAAACGCACGTAACGCCTGACGTGTTCCTCGAATTGAACCATGTTTTTCAAAATGTTGAATTGCCAAACCAAGCTAGCCTCAAAATAAGGAAGAACTTTTAAATATGCTGTCATAGAAAACAGTGTTGCCAAATTAAATTTCTCCCCTATTAAAAAACGCCCTTCATTTGACGTTTCTGTGAAATAAACATGAAAACATTTAACTGAAGTCTGGATTTTTTTCACGAAAGCAATTCTTTTCTGAGAATTTGATATCTAAATACAAAATTTAGTTACAAATATGATAATTCTGACTTAACACAGTTTTTAATAAATGTTGCAACAAAAAAAAAAAAAAACTAATAAAATCAAACTACATAAATATTTATTTATTTTTTCCGTATCACACCTACATAAATCCAGCCATTAAATGGATGACACGTTAAAAACCAATCAATCACAGCGGAACGAATAAAGTGTGAATATCCCATCAAATCCCTGGAATTTGGGTCATTCTTTTCCATATACGAACTTTGCATTGATTCACCATGCAAACTGTTGTCCGTTGTGTCGCCTTTACCTTCAATTTCCGTCCTGTCTCACCCCTGCCAGCATGATGGACTCTGACAAGTTATCGATGAATATAAAATCGTTATGCAAACATTGTAATACTCCGTGTTCTCTTATTAAATTCATTCTGGCTTTAGAAAGGGGGTGGGCAGGGTAGAAGCACATCAGGACACACAGAGCTTTGATAAAAGGATAATCTAAAAATTCTAGATTACTGCGTTGACACATCGATGGGTGGTATCGTCATTCGTCATTCCACCGAATGTACAGACAAGTACAAAAACAACAATTCCGACGAGAGTCCTGTGGTACGGCAAGGCGATGCGATGTGATGGCTACACACGGTGACGATGAGAAGGGGCGCAAGAGGTTGTCGGATAGGGTGGTGTTCAATTTGTTTTCAAAGCAGTTTAAGGGATTTTGCGCAATTTATGTTGTTTGCCAATTTTAATGAAAATTTTATTATGTCCTGATGGCAGATCACATTGGAAGACTGCGTGGCATACATCGCCTGTTGTCGTTGTTGCTGTCGTCGTCTCCAGTCGGACCCCCTCTAGCCCCGCTCTCACCCAGAAGAGTGTTTTTTTTTTTAATGTTGGTATTTATTCTATGTTACATTGATGTCCTGCTGTTTGGCACCTACCTAGAACATCCCCAACTCTCAAGGGTGGGTAACTAATTCGATATCGAAGGATATAATTTTATAGATCTATGCGTATCTAGATATATAAATATTTATGGTTATTCCAAGTTGGTGTTGATGTCATGTATGATGATTGTGGTGTTTGACATTGGTGTGTGTACAGTTTCTTGTTGCGATGATGGCTTGTGGATCCTGTGGAAAGATGAAGTATCCTTTTGGTATTGTTATTCAAGTCCAGCAAATGGACTGTTGCTTTTTGCTTTTACAAGCAAAGATACACACGAAAAGAAAGTCGATTTGGGGGTGTGGCAGCATGGGTGGTGGTTTATATTAGCTGCAGGGTTATTTATACTTGTTCATAAAATGACGCTTTGGATAGACACACGGGCATTTTACTGTTATAATATAACTTGTGATTGTTTTTTCGTAAGATTTATCACTCTTTCAGAGCTGTGGGTGGTCATACTTCTAATATATTATATTATGTTATGCATAAACAAAGATTAACCTTGAAGGAATGTCCATCAATTTGTTTGGTATCTACGGATATGTGAAGTATAAGGTACTCGTATGTATATAAAATTTTATTTTTTTCGGCGTCAATATTTTGTTTCAGAAAAAATAAATTCATGGGAATGCAAACATATCCACAAGAACAAAAATATTTAAAGAAGATACACATATTTCTTTTCAATTAAGATTTTTCAAAATTCTTCAAAGGCAATCCGGCTAATGAAAAACAATGTGGAAATACTTCTCAACATTCAAATCCAGACAAAATTAATTAATAAAGATTCTTTGATACAAGCGAATCATCAATCGTTTTTAAACTAATCGTATAACGTAATAACTTTTTACTTTTTTTACTTTTAGTCGTTAGCAATAATTTAAATATGAATATTTTTTTTTATAATTTTGCGCGCACTAAAGCGATTATGACTTCTCCTATAATGTTTGAGTACACCACGATCGTTGAGGAAAGTTGGAGAGATTTTAAATGGAGATACTGTACTGATGCACATTGATTTCGAATGTCTGAATACCATAATGGAAGATAAATAAGGAGTCCGATAAAAGCATCCCACATTCGTGTAGTGTGGCTAAAAAAAGAATATCTGAATCTAACAGTATATTCGAAGTTGGGCTTAAGGGTAAACTGATGGGCATTCCTTGAAGCATGAGTATATCGGTTGAATTGTTTAAGCGGATGGAACGGGATGTTTCATTTAAATACTATTAAGAAATGAAAGAGACTCAAGTGGCTTATTGGAGCACCTGCTTAAATATAGGAATTGTACCTAAGCATTAAACGAATAAAGGCAATAGTCTTACTTTCTCTAAACTATCTCCAGCGAACCTTTCGCTAAGAAAGCCAAACTGCCAGTCATTGAGAAGCTCTCATTCTTCAAGATATTTCTTTAGCTGACAATTTATCGGAATTTCCATGACTTTGGAAAAAAGAGATGTAAGTGCAATTGGACGATAGTTATAGAAGGGCAAGAAGATACTCTTTTTTTAGGGATAGGCTGGACAAATGCTCTTTTTCATACCATACACTCGGAAAGAGATGTTTTGCCAGAAAGGTTTTTGAAGAAAACCTCTTCAGAACAATGATAGGGTTACTAACTCTTGCAACTGTACGATTATGAAAAAAGATTTATCCCGTAAAATTGTTTACGGTCTCAAGTACAGGAGGAGTAATGACACTTTTTAGCAACGTCGAATTAACATTGTGCTACAAGAAAATTTTTCTTATGATCGGACAAAAGGAGTGTCATTGAAGACGAGTGTAGGAATCGAAGACGAAGTGGTATTTCATAAATTTTTTTGTAAATTACCAGAAATGTTTACTACTTTTGGAACACTGTAGTATTTTTTGCCTTTATTCTTGGTCATCTAAAATTCGGTTCGTCGAATATGGTTATTATATGTCTTTCTAGCTTGTTTGGAATTATTCCGGTTTTTCTCATTAGAGCTGGCTTTATAACATCGGAAACTTCCTTCTTTGAACCTTTTTTCAGCTAAAATCAAACTAAGTATTCTCTTACGGTTTTATAAAGTTTTCTGCGATTGGGGGTCAACTTTCTCATTCCGAAAAGAATTAGATTTGTGATCGAATCTGCACTGGAGTCCACGTGTCCACGTCACTATCGAGGAAGCATATGTGATTACTGATTTATTTCAGTAGTATATAGAGTTTGTATTTTTAAAACCTACAGAAATAAACAACGCCAGGCCACGGGCAAAATCTTCCAGCATTAATGACTACAATTTTAATTTTGGTTGGATATATGTAGTTCAAATTGGATTTTTGTCAAAAAATCGATGTAAGATGATTTGAATTTAACAAAAATTGCGTATTGACAAGGCCCTCACAATCAGCTGATAAGTCCATGTGAGATCGCCGGGACGCGTATTGCCAAACTGTATATCAGTACAGAGCTCCGACGCTCTATAATAGACTACAGAATGCTCATTCAAATTAAGAGCATACTATATACTGTGTCAGATCAAAAGCAGATTTTTCTGTATTGGTATACATTTTTCTCAGGAAACTAAGAGCAAAGTACCTGTGATTACAGAGCCATCGTTCACGGGTTCACGTTGGTGTGGTTATTGTGTGTGGTGCCGTGACATAAGACCAAGTGACAAAAGGCCAAATTTGTTTGTGACTTAAGGCCAAACATAAAATGTTTCGTCTTGAGCAACAGTACCTTGTGTGGCACGCTTCGCGGGTTTTCAGGATTTTAACTCCCTCCGTTGCTCCGCTTAGGGTATGTTCAGTCGCCAGGCAGGCGCCTGTAGCAACCTCTGATCTTGAGAGAAGCCAGTCTTTCAATTGTTTTAAAAATATGAAACTATTACAAACAGTCTGACGTATCTCAAACGGAAGTTTATTAAAGATAAATGGTGCAATTACATTAAAAAATCGTCTGCATTGTTTTTTTTTTAAAACAGCTGGCATATGGACACTGGTTACTGGTAGTATTACGAAGCGGGTGGTTCTCATTCGTTTTAAACCTTACGTTTCCACTTCTAGTATAGAAAACTTTCAGAGTTTTGAAAATGTAGAGATACCGAAATGGAAGTACCTTTAAGTACTGAAATAGTGGGAGAGCATGCTCAATCCTTGGACTATATGTAATCAATCTAATAATTTTTTTTTGAACTATAACAATAAGCTGAAGATTTGTCTTGTATGCACATCCCCAGCATGCAAGTCCATATTCAAGACGAGAACTTACCAGGGCGAAGTAAATGGATATTAATAATGTGCGCGTTTCTTTCCTTTTAAGTTTTAATGAAAACCCACTAAAATCATTCTCCTTAAATAATAAATCAGATAATTTTTCATATGATTTAAGACAAAGATTAGAGACTATTACCTATTTATAAATAAATATTCACAAACTTCTTTCCGATCTTAACCCTCAAGCAAAAAAAATAAAATGCACGACTGGGTCGCACAACCTTGCTCCAATGCTCCTATGTAATAGATTAAGAATTTTAAAATGAATGTTATTAAAGAAAACTGTTCATAGGGATATATTTTATTTTTTAATCTCTTTTAGTAGTAAGAGATAGAAACAGAATGCTATGCAAATATGAATTTATGTAAGAACAAAAATTATAAGTCGATGTAGTGTTTTTTTTTTTTAAATAAGCTTTTAAATACAAAATTTTTAAAACATTTTTCAGAAAAAATTTCGGTACGCCAAAAATAGATTTTTTTCAAAATTAAAAAAAAAATATTTTTCTTAAAGTTTGGAAATGCAATGTTTTTTAAACTTTTTAAAAACTTCTCTATAAAAAATTTCATTAAAATCCGTTATGCTGATAATGAGGAATTCAAAATTCGAAAAAATCTCTCTATCGTAGGTACAGTCAGTAATATCTTGTTTTCAAATTTTTTTTATTAAATTATAGATCGCAAGAATTAAAGAAAAAAAAATTTAGCACAATTCTCGGAATCGTTTTCGAGAAAAATACGATTTTCGAAAACCATTTTTTAACATTTTTGTATGGAGGTTACCGTTATTTTTAGGTAAAATATTTTTTTTTCTCCTATCTTGTAGATTATATTGAGAAACAAATAATATTTTTTGGAAATTTTTTTTCAACCATTATCTAACTTTAACTAAATGAAATTTTTTGATTTTTTTTAATCTGTGGGACAGGTTTTGAAAAAAAAAATATTTATAAGATTTCGAAAAAAATTCGTATGGCAGGTACCGTTATTTTTGGTCTTACAAAAATCATGTGGGGGAAAAAATTAAAAAGCATATCTACCAAGTTTAAAGAAAATCGGCCGAAGCGTTTAGGCTGTAGTCGAACAGAAAGACAGACAGACAGAATTTCGAGACCCACTTTTTGGTCTTTGCTATCATCGTAATGTTAACTTTGATCAAAATCTCGAACTCGAGATGCATAACTTGCCTTATAGTACCTATAAGTCGCAAATAAAAAACTGAACAAAAAATCTGAAAAAGAATTTACAAATATTGGCTTAAGCTTTTAAAATTTCTAGCTCAAATAATTGTAGCCGAGCTTCTAGATGAATGTTCAGTAACATCTTGTTTTATTGACCTAGAGCCTGCACACTTTGATTTCAGTAATACATGTATTTCAAATCTGAAGCGTTCAGCTTAGACTAGAGGATATTAAAAACTAAACTAAAAAGTTAATAACTTTAACTGGCTGTACTGCCTTGAAATCCAAACAATTCTTAATCTAGAAGAAAAGCTATTATAACACTATAGACACAAGAAAATAGAATTTTTCAAGCATTTTTGAAAAATGGGGCAATAGTGCGTCGTACATACGAGTATCTCCACAATGGCAATGCTTGCAGTGATCGATTCGTTAAACTAAATTTGATGACTCTGCCACGCATTTTGACGAAAACGGCCTATAAATCTAGTTCAATCTTTGCTCTAACCTCCTTTTATACCGCTGGCCATCTTGTTGAAAAATATCAATGACTTGCAAAATTCTATAGGTTTCAAATCACACGACCTAGTTGGTCAAATCATTGGTTAAAGTGTGCGTTCAAAGACGGCAAGTCCCGATTGGCAAATCCAATCTAGATCACTGTCGAAATAGTTTTGATTCGTTGCAACGTCTCAAATTGTTTTAAATTGATGTGTCACATTATGCACAGGTAATTTTTGTGTTAACGTCACTTGTATCGATGTATGTATGTATATGAACTCTTTTACGTTCCGAATTTGTCTGCAAGTTCAAATGGAGCTTATAACTATTTTCCGAAATACAAAAAAATATCAAGTATACGCCACAGTGCACGAGAACATTACTTTACAGAATCGTTCTTAAGCCAATAAAACCTAAAACATCACAACAAAAGTTAAGTTCAATATACTATCGATTTTAACACTAAATAAGGAATATAAAACATCCTTGGAGGCAAAAATGAAAGTACAGCCTACAGGAACTACCTCCGATATCGGAATCAAGTTGATGCACTTGCGGCTCGAAATTTTGTGGTAGCTTAGATCCGGCTGAACATAAACGATAGCTTGTGTTACATTAACCTTAAGAGCATCGGTCGATTGTGGGATATTTGGATATACCTGCGACTTCAGGAAATCCAACACTAAAATGTCTAGCTGGATCAAATCGCTTCAACTTGGTGGCCAATTCACGTCACTTATGCGGGAAAGAACCTTACCTTCAAATCGTTCGTGCAGAAAGTCAATCGTAATTCGTAATATCCGCTTTATGGCACTTAGTGCCATCCTTCTGGAACCACATGTCGTCTAGGTTCATATGAAATTGATTATCATCGTTCTGTAGCGCTCTCAATTGACGGTCACCAGCTCACCAACGCACGTCGCGTCGTTTTCGAAAAAATATGGAATATGCATTCTGAAAAAAGTAAAGGTTTGCCATATTCCAGATTATTTCGAAAACGACGCAACGTTGGTGAGCTGGTGACCGTCAATTGAGAGCGCTACAGAACGGTGATAATCATTTTCATATGAACCTAGATGACATGTGTCACCTGGTGAGCTTCGTAGGGGTTGGTTCTACCCCCAATACTACAATTTTGTTTGTTAACACAGCCATTCATCAAAAAAAAAAATTCCTCTCGTCGCTGAAGATGATTTTTGGATGAAAATTTGGGTACTCTTCCAAACGCCCTTAAGCCAAGTCAGCGAACTAGTGGCGTTGTCTATGATCATGAACTTTAAGCTCCTGGGTTAGTTGGATCTTGTTGCTTCCCGAAGCAACATTACCCAAGCTGAAAAGGTTAAGTTCTTGTGCCCCGCCAGGAATTGACTGCCCCGGGTTCTGCTGCATACTTTCACGGAACCAGGCGTTCCTTTGAGGTATGGATGTTAGCTCACTGACTACCGAATCGGTCATCTCAAATTTTGCCACTAAACGTTGGAGAATCGACTGTGAATGTTTTATTATTTGAACGTACTGTTCAATCGTGTATCATGCCACTGTGATTTGGCAACAGTAATTGAATAATAAAAAACAGATTTGACAGCTGTCACTAGAACAACATGGCCACCACAGACTGCCAAACTCTACCGACGCCAATTTTAAAACTCTCTAAAACAGACTGCGATTATGAACCGGCTGCTAACAAAAAGTGTTATTGAACCTAGATAACACGTAGACCAAGAGTTCCGTCCACGCGATCTTGACAAAGTAAAAAAAAGTGTATATAAGCTCCAATAAAGCTTTTTGACCTGAAGGCGTTGCAGCAGTATTCTTTTAAACAGCAGACAATATGACTGATTTGGAATTATGTTGACATAGATTTGTGTGATTTGTAAATTTATGTAATGCAATGTAATGTGAATTTGGTTAGTACGTATAATTGTGATTTTAATGGTTAGTGGTCTTAAAATATGTTACCAAATCCAGATTAATGTATATTGTGCGCTGTCATCTTAAAATGAAAACTCGTCCAATGTACAACGTTATAAGTTAATTTCTTTATTTTAAAATTTATGTGTAGTGTGTATGATTTTGTAATGTAGTGTGTATGATTTTGTGTATTCAATGTTCAATGTTTTATGTGACTGTTATTAACTTTAAGAAATAAATTAGAATTCGATTTATGTGTCCAACAAAAGAACCAACCGATGTCGTTGGCGATTGAATTACGAATGATTACAATTATGATTTTTAAGCTTAGTAAAATAATTCATGTTAGGTAAGAAAGCGACAGAAAAGAGAATATGCAAAAAAACCAGTATTTTGTTATG
Source organism: Philhelius festivus (assembly GCA_963931855.1). NCBI lineage: Eukaryota > Metazoa > Arthropoda > Insecta > Diptera > Syrphidae > Philhelius > Philhelius festivus. The sequence continues at coordinate 34,857,777 of OZ007554.1, read as the reverse complement.
TAGATCAAACCGGTTAATTGCAAGTGCAAGTTAAACTTATATTAAATATATACAAAAATGTAAGTACATCATTAAAAGAGAGCAAGATATGATAAAATATATAACAATAATGCTGGTGTGATTTTATGCAATTAGGGTGCGTTGCCTTATGTTTGGTATTCTTAAACAATGACTTCGTTAGATATATGCCTGAACTGATCTTCAATATTAAATAACCGATCGTTAGGAAAAGAGACCATCTGAATTGTGCCATTTGTAGAAGCAATAGTCCCTTTCAGAAGATATTTTCTACTATATGAAGAGAATCATGCTAGTCTTGACATATGATGCAGAGATATGGACTTCCTACAAGGTAGATAACAACTCCTAAAGTTTTTTCTATTACGAAAAAGCGCCAACAAGTGGAAGAGGACTTTAACCAACTTGGCGTTGCAAGACTAGATACAGTTAGATAGATTGGAAGAAGCTTGTTGGTTGAGCTCCAGGTCCACTCTGGACTGTCCAGCCACTTTAGGTAAGATAGTGTAACTAAGAGTAAGTGGGTATTTATTTTCAGGAAAGTTGCAAGCTAAAAGCTGTGGCAATAAATGGTCAAAACATGATAGAACTAATGGCATTTTTCCAAGCATTAGTCCTAATTTATGCCGCCCGTAACATTTGAAGTAGAATTGTCAAAATAATTTTTTTAACCGATAACAATCATTAAAGAAGATGATCTAAGATCTTCCTTGTCCAGGCCCACCGCAATCACCTCAGTCAATTCGCTCCTTCTATAACTGAGCATCTTCACCACAACGGATTATCTTGGGTGTTGATAGAAAAACGATTCGTTCCGCAAAGTTTATATCGAACACCCCAATGATGACCACAATTTCCAACGAAAATGCATCATTCCTTCTGACTGAACGGGCGGCAGACTAACCCACAAGTACAGGGTGGTTGCCAATGCCATACGTTAGCCTTCATCTTCTCATCTCATTTAAAAAAAGACGAACTTCCTCTATGTGTGTGAGTTATTGCTTCTAAAAAGCAAAAATAATAAGACAAAAAATCGATATTCCCCCATTTTATTGGATAAAGAAAAAAAGGGGAGCCATGTGCGAAAAAAAATCCCATCTCCATTTCATGTCTCACATTAAACATTTTTTCTCGCCTCGCCACTTTTATCCTTTATCTCCGTCATAGGCCATGGGGTGGGGTGTTGGGTGTTGGACTTCGGTGGACTTGGCGCACCGATAAAGGATGCCCGCCGAGACTACACAACCACTGCTCTCTCCCACGTTGGTCCTTCCATTGGTGTTGTTTTTTTTTTTTTGCCTCCGCTTGGTTTGAAATAAGACATCCCTTGACCAATATTATGGTTCAACAAGGATGGCCAAAGAAAATATGTATTGATATGTGAAAGGACAATGTTTTTACTTTTATTTTTCTTTATTCCTTATTTTTATCGATGGAATAACATTCGATTGTGTGTGTGGGTGTGTGTGTATTATATTTTTCTTTCTATTTCTTCTATCGATGCGGTCAATGTGGTCAGGTAAAATGTAACCTATCCTTTTGTATGTGTGCGGAAATAATTTTTTATCTAGTCCTATAGTTGAATTAAAAAAATACACCAAGGACTACGAGTACGAGAGGGTCTTACCTCGTTCCCGGAGTTGGAGTTTTTTTCTTTCTAAATTCCACATCGACATTGAATCGATGCAGAGAAAGGTGCTTTTATTCATTCGTCCATGCATATATATAGGAGAGTTAGAAGCTATGCAGGTGGGACATCTTTTCTACTCCGGCGACGCGACTGTAATAATGCTTGAGTTATGCTACGACCAATGGCGATCTGCCAGGATGTCTATGTAACCAGTATCTTTTGTATGCAACTCGATGGTTATTGGTCGACACGGCCACGCGTTTTCATAATAAAAAAAAAGAATCCTTTTCGCGAAAAAATCTGAACTATTCATGTCGCCGTCGCCATCGCCATCGCCATCATCGTTGGTCGTTGGGACGAGGTTCGTCTTTTTGCCATGATGTCATAATGTCCAACTACAGACATTGTATGGTGTGTCTTGCAATCTTGCGGTGGTGTTATATAGCGGATGGTGGGTGATGGGAGATAGAGTCTGACAACAAAAGAAAAACCAGGATGGTGGAAAATTGCAGTCCTGTTTCGAAGTTGATTTCAAATAAACCACGGACTCGGAGTTCTTTGTCAACATTTTGCGTGCACCACGACACTGCACTGCAATTGTTGGAGTATATATGGAAAGATTGAATGGGAGCTGATTGGGGCTGAAGGAGCTCATAGTATAGAAAATCCGTGACTAGGAGAATTGCAATAGTGCATATATAATGTGTGTCTGTATAGGTTTTTATCTGATGATATGCCGGGGCAGAGTTTTCACTTGACAATTCAATTGTATGCCTTACCACTAGATTCGGGTTAAAAGTGAGAGGTCTTTGTGGATTTTCCAGAACCCAAGAGGTGAAGGGGGGTTGTCGGTATGTATGATTGTCGACTTGTATTGTCATTGTTATAAAGCAATTATGGCGTGTGTTTTTCTTGGTTTTTTTGGTTTGATTTATCGAAAAATGACTTTAGGACTTGGCACTTAGTATATATTCAATTCTTTTCTTTAAGCACTGGGTAAACATTGAATAACCCAATCATTGGCATTTTTACGGCCCTTAGAGTTTTTTTTATTTGTAATAATTCAAAAAACTAAAAAATACTATTGGTATTTGATTTATATAGAATGAATGCACATAATAATGAAGTTTAATAAAATAATTGTCATTAATTATAAATTGTATTTTATAAATAAGGGATCAAAATTGGTGTGTTTCAAGCGTTCTTAAGACATCTGATCACAGTACTATTTTAAAACAAAATTTAGGTATTTTGGATCAAGACTTGTGGCGAGATATTTTAAGCTGCATCTTTTCACCAAAAACGAACAAAGCCACTCGCATGACATTTCAATATGTCCAACTTATTGTTCATAGCCTGGAGTAGGGAATATTTTTCACTGATTTATTAAAACCTTATTAATATAATTTGTGAGAGAGTAACACAGTTTTTTCTTTACAACCTAACCGTCACCTAGCTTCAACCAACCCAAAATTCATTGCAAAGCTTACTTACTTTAGTCGTACCCCCTGGCATAATGGTTACAAATATATACTATACAATACAAATACAATACAAATGTGTGCTCGCCTGTGAACCTCATGATCACAGGTTCGATCCCTGCCGTCGTCTATGTCGTTTTAATTCTATTAAAAACCTTCCAAAATTGTCATCAATGGGTTGCTGGTTTACTCATTACATGTTGTTCAGGCATAACACTAACAACATGTAATTGAGTTAAACTAGTATGCCCAATGGATGAACACGAAAAAAATAATGTGAATTATAAGCGACATTAGAAATAAGACACGGCATTCTCCGCTTTAGTTCAGCCGCCATCCCTGGAGATAAAATATCTGAGACAACAACCTTCAGTCTCAGAACATCGTGCCACACATCTTTCCTATCCTTCTTTCTCTTCCTTAATTTCACGCCCGCGCTGTGTTCAAACATTTAAAGGGTAATCACAATCCCTTGAACGCGTGTAGATTATAAAAAAAAAAAAAAAAAATACAAATACAATACAAATACAATACAAATACAATACAAATACAATACAAATACAATACAAATACAATACAAATACAATACAAATACAATACAAATACAATACAAATACAATACAAATACAATACAAATACAATACAAATACAATACAAATACAATACAAATACAATACAAATACAATACAAATACAATACAAATACAATACAAATACAATACAAATACAATACAAATACAATACAAATACAATACAAATACAATACAAATACAATACAAATACAAT